>OV656804.1:16142500-16742500 GCA_927399485.1 Calamotropha paludella | reverse complement strand
GAAGCAAAGGGCATTTTTTTAATTTCAAACGAGACAGTCGCATATTGTATGATAAAGTAATATAGTCATTTAGACATAGTCACAAAAGTCGTACATTGGAACAACATTAACACTTTCATTGATGGGAATGGTTTGTGTATACTTTATTTTAAGATTTAAGAGATAATACATTTTGTTATTTTAATTAATTGAAATCGGTACGTTAGTTATCGGGCCATGACAACGTTAGTTTACGAAATATTTGTGTCCAAGACTTATTTATATTTTAAGACGTCATGCTGAATATTATTAAAATTTATAATGTCTTATAGCCTTTTGGCTATCGCATTAACGAATCAAATTGTAAAAACGTGATACAAGATTTATCACAGTTTTGTGGTTTTTTAAACTATCAAACATACTCAACTTTGTCTGTGGTATGAGTTATGTCTTGATATTAATAGTAAAATCACTTGGTTTGAAATAACTTAGTTTTTTTTTATTATACTTAGGTAGATGAAGGGTTTTTAACAGGTTTCTGAATAATTTACGCAGATGGTAATCTAAATATATTTATCTCGTTATTTAAGATAAAATTCCACCGATTTTTGTTCTTTCTAAATTCAGAAGTATAATTATCCCATGTGTCGCCGTAGATGGAGCCCATGTTTAACGATACGTTATGAGGAGTGCCTAGTGCGAACGGTTCGATTAACTGCCATATTATCACATAATTTAGATTACTATGATGTTAGACGTAGATTTACTGTAGTTCGTTTGTCCCATGACTTGCAGGTTGGCATCGAATTTTAATTAAGATACGTAATGTTATTGATATGATTCATATATTTTTAATGTATTGTTTTGTTTCGTTCTTTTAGCTAAGCTGCGAGATGTGACTGTTCTGCGTGACAGTCGTTTATTTCTTCCATTCGGCTTACACTTGTTAATGTCTCGCCACTTCTTATAAGTATTATATAATCTCTATAAATTCATGAATTTCTCATAGTTGTCGCGAATTGCTCAATGTCCATTTGCGTCTCCTTCACGGACTTTTACGACATTGTTATTACTTTTAACTACTTATTCACAATTATATTTATTTATGTACTTACGTATAATAATATTATGTTAAATTGTGCAGCTTTAATTTTTTTACTTAAAATGAAGTTAGATCGTGATTCTGAATCTCGTCATAAGTCACAAATGTCAGTAGCAATATACTTAAAACAGTAGTAGCTAGATTAATGGTCGCGGCGAAGTGGTGCCGCCCCCGCACTCCCATGGCAGGTTGTGCAATGTTTCTATAATTTAAGTGTCAAATCACTTGCAGCATTAGCTTTGTAATAATCAAATTCGGTGCACCACCGTTTTTTTATCATCAACTATATTTCTATTACGAATTCAATTTCTACTGATTTTCGTTGATTAAAATATTACTTCTATATGCCTATATTAATTCACTACAAAACAACAGTAAAATCATATCTCACATTGTCAAAGCATAGAAAATTGTTATTCGTATATTCAGAGTTATCATTTCAGGCGAGTGTATAGCATAAAAACACTGATATGACCTTTTAAGTGTAGAAGACTTCACTAAGTTATACTTTGTCCAATGTACGATGATACTTTTGACAGTTGTCACTTCCTTATTACTACGTACTAAGGTTGCGTTTGTTTCCTTATATTTGGTTTGACATTGCAATAGCAACTTTATACCCTCTATATAGGTGTCAACTGTCAAAAGTATCATCCTACATTGGACAAAGTATAAGAATATAGTGATTTGAGATATTTGACTCCACCGACTCGACTGCTTTCATATTCATTTACTAAGCTAATGCTCATTTGACGAGACGTGAAGAGGTGAGCAAAGGCGTAAAAGCGGGGCGATGCGGGCGGGCGGCGCGATCCCTGAGGTATTAGTCACACTAGTTAACAATAACGATCACATCCAGAAAGTGGTAGCACTTATGTTATAGATTCTTCAGAACTAAGTTTAAATTGAATAGATGTTACGTTATTCTTTTATATGAATATTTGTAAGTTGTCATAAAATATTATTAATATAATTATTTTTATCAAAGTTTATAATCTAAATAAAAATGTTTTTCTTCAAAACGTCACAGCAGTTTTTTTGTTTTTGTTTTTTCCTGTGTCCTCGAATACCATTCCATCAATTGGATATGTACTGTCAGCAACTGAAGTTTGACATTAAATAATTAAATGATTTTTCTTCATCAATAAAACTACAAATAACTGACTTACTTTAATTAAAACTTACAATAACAATAATGTTCACATATTTACACATCCAGAAGCAATGGTAAGGTAGCAAAAAGCTTTTTATTATAGATAGTTCAAGATCTAACGAATCACACATACATTTTGAAAGCATGAATGTCAAGATTTGACGATGTTTTATAAACACTAAAAGCAGAAGTATTATTATTTAAATTGAAGGTCAGTCACACAGTTTTTCAATATTGATAATATTCTAGATGTCAGGTATCCTTTACATTCACTCTCACGTGATCGTATATACGCTTCCCTTCCCCAGTTAGGTCACATTAGTTCGAAAACATTGCGAGTTAGACAAGACAAAGACAAAGTAAAACAAAGTTATACTTATCGTTTGATAACGTTAATATTTGATATAACGTCTTGGTCAGTGTCTAAACTGATTGACTGTGTGAATGATTTTTTGAAGATAGAACCATATTTTAGAGTTGAATTACAATTTGCTATTCTATCTAAATTGACGGCCGAAACGACACTTCAGCCGTAAAAAATGTAGGTAATCTTTCCCAGCATTGTTGACAGGCACTTAGTGTGAACTCAAACTTTATTGCAATTATTAGTTACGTAGAACCCTATAATTATAACTCCTCTAACCGGTTCTATGAATTTCTATTTTGATATATACGTGTTAGTCACTACATCTAGTTTAAACTTAACACAACAACGAGATTTGTAAAGAAATCTTACGTAAGCTATGTTTTTGGCATTTCAAGATTAACGATAGGCTTACTCTATTTACGACAAAGACTACAAAGAGTGTTTTTATTCACTCTGTTATTTTTCTGTACGTCAAACATCAAAAGTAGTGAAATTTATAATCATATAGTTACGAGAAATATTATTTTACGTTAAGAAGCATTTTAATGTTAACTAGTCTCTTTTGATGTTGACTGTACTTTATACTTCAAATAAAAATTAATATGTAATTGGCTTTATGAGAAAACAAAAAAGATATTCATGTAATTTGATAATAAGATAAAATCTATTTCGAACAAACAAACATAAATAACAGCAAAAAAAAATCTCGTGCTCATTTTTTTCGTCTGGCTCGACCTATCATTTGGATTATCGTGATTATGCAAATTCTGAGAACACTGTAATAATATTTAATCGTAAAGTAACTTTTGTTGTAAAAAAATAAGGTACCTAAGTCTCCAGTTAAATGGTGAATTTTAATTTGGTAGTTAAATTGCAACATCAACAATCAATCTTAAACATTACTTGTTTTGTAAATTGCATTTTTTTTTATATATATGTATGTTTTACACTCCGATGGAATATTATAATATTATGTGATTACAGAAGAACTCTTTAAGCAATTATTTTTTTTGAGTTTTTGCCTTGCCAGTTTGTTTTAATTTTATAGTGGGTTCCCAGAATATGACATTATTAAGCAAGAAATGCGAAAAGATTAATGTGTCAAAAAGGAAATAAATAATTAAGAGATTGCCATATAAGTCAACTGCTCAGATCGGTGCTTGATTAGATTTGAATCTTGAAATGGTCACCTTCGGAGCAGTTGAAGAGTGATTGCTATTGAATGAGGGGTGAGCTCTGACTGTCGCTGAAGTCAAGGGTGTAGTACATGTCAGTGGTATCGAGGGTTTGCGAGGGGGGCGGGAATGGTGTGGAGAGTGGCGGTGCACGCTTGTCCTGCAACCAGTGATGGGGAGGTCCCGATTCCGACACTCGGGACAGCCGGGATAGCAGCCGGGAGTACGTCTTGTTCACTCGGCAGTGGCAAGCCGTCACCTGCAATTTTAGAGTTTCATCTTGTATATATTATAGAGATATGTTATAGAGATTCATGTTATAAATAGATTTATGCAATTAGATAATTTATACAGGCATTAGATATCATTCAAACACGAAATTTCGATAAAAAATTGTAGGTAAAATTTTCGCAAAAAAATATTTTATCCGAGCAAATTATGACAACAGCATGGTTACCGGTCAAATACTTTCCTCCCATACTTTTTGAATTAAATGCACGCCCCAGAGGTTCGCAGACGTGCGGAACGTAAGAGAACGGAGAGTGAGAAATAACATGCGCTTTGTCAAAGCTATGCGCGGCCAGAGCCGCGCAGTCTGTGCAATGGAATCCGTCACCAGGGAATTTCGATTAACGAAATGTGCTACTTTTTAAGTGGATAAAAGCTTAAATGGCCAAGGCACTGTACGAAGCGAAAAGTCATATTCGTCTTCTAATCCCAGAGCAAGTACGAATGACGCAGCAAGACGATTCGGCGTAAGTCAACCTGATCACCATACCTCACTCCTTGCGACTTTTTTGTAGGGGGAAATTAAACGGTGGGTTTATGTAAAGCTGCCAAAAACCTCGAGAACACAAAAATAATCCGCGCAAATGAAAAAAAGTAATACAATAAAAAAAATGTTTGTAAATATGCAAGACTCTGTTTACAGAGAAATCGTCTGCAATTTGAAGTAGAATGATTGTTTTTAAATATCAAGTGGGTGTTTTATGATTAGATTTTAATTAATTATTGGGTTGGAGCAAAGGGTGTGCAGGGCGTCAGAACTCAGAATTTTTTAACAAGAATAAAAATAATTATACATTTCTTTATCCTATCGTATAAAATCGACAAAAATAAACATTTTCGATTCTTGTAATTTTGTTTCGCCGACTCCGGGTTTAGATGTAAATGACTAGTAAATATTTGGCATCGAATAATTTTGATGAAAAATATGAATTGTCTAAACCTTTTTATGGATGCTGTTGGATGAAATGTTTTTAAATAAATGCTTTTTACCCTTGCTATGTTTTTCTCTGTCTTCGATTTTAGTAGTAAATGAGCGGTGTTAATATTTAGGACTAGGAAAAGATTGAAATGTCGTATCGTTGTATTTATTGCTTTGTTATACCGATTTTACCCTATGTTGTTTTAGTTTCTGTGGATAATAGTTCTCTTGGTTTTGTATTTTTTAATTAGATAAAAAATTCTAAGTCCTAGACGCCTTGCACACCCTTTATTTTACTCCAACCAATTATTGTACGTAAGTTGATACAAATTTTTTAAATACGCCGTATTGCAAAAGGTATGTTTTACTGTTACGTTCAAAGTTTTTATCTGTTATTTAAAGTGTTATATAACATTCTCATCAAAGAACAAAACAATTCATATCTTTACAATTTGACGGTACTAAGCCCGTAAAAGTATGAAGGGAAAATTTGCAACTTATAACAATCATTGTTATGTACCAATGATATGAGGGAGGGTGGGGGGCGTGTAATCATCAGCTACGCATAGTGTATTGTGTCAACAAACATTGTTTTATTTTGGATAAGTTTGTACAGCCTGAACTTAATATTTTAGTACTGGATGATATTTAAAAAAATACGAATTTTGGTATTTTTTTCAAAGAATATAATATATGAATTCAGATGGTATTTATAAATTAGCCTTGCTGTTATTATCTTAGTCGAATGACATCCACTGATGGATGGAGGACTCTCTCAAAAATCGGTTTTGGTATTGTAAAACCACGCTTGGCAGAGTAGTTGGAGATCGCAGTAAAAGACCATAATTCAAAACCCGATGCTGGAAGTGAGTGATAATCACCACCAGTATCAAATATCTTCTCTTATTTAAGAATTTATTTATAAAGGATTGATTCTATTTTACGCCAAACACCACTCGTCTTAATTATTTAATTATGAATTATTAATTATCAAGCAAAACATATTTAATATATACTATATTACCTATTGAAAAACACATGCATTCGTTCGAATTTACATATTAATTAAACGTGATTAACATATTGTTTGAAGCTAAATTGATCGCATGAAGAACTGAATAAATGAAACAATAAAATAACATATAATAAAAAAAATATAATTAAACAAGTAAAATATTATATTATTTCGGTGTTTGATAAGACAACAAGACTGTTTTTAGCTTTACTGTTTGATACTTTACACGGCATTTGCCGTTATGGTGCATTTAAATTTGAATTTTAGTTTCATCGTCAGTCTATTAATGTCCTCACAACTAGAGCACAGGCCTTTCCCATGTAAACATCATGGAGATAAACTTGCACGGAGGCCTAATGCGAATTGGTGGGTGATAACGACTACTGAAGCACAGAGGAGTTCAAGACCTTAAATTCTTTGATCAACCATCCACTCATCGGCTCGCATTTCTTAACATCTGCGATCACAGGCCAAATTTTCCCACCACAGTGCCATCTGCCTCCTACCTAAAAGTTATTGATAATACCTTACCATTATACCTTTCAGACCGTTATGACAATATAATCAATGCAGTTTTAAACACACACTGATATGTTACAATAATTACGTTATGAAAATGTTAAGTTTCAAGTATGAAGAACAGTTGTAGAGGAAACTGTCTTCACATTAACGGCCACATGCAAAAGTATATCTCAGAAACAGGTTAATATGTTTCTGTTGCCTATATTTTTTTTAAAGTGGTGGAAAATGGTTACATAAGTGAACGAAAGTATGTCTTACTGGGGATCGGTTATTGGGAATAATCATTATTCAAACGTTAGTAGGTATTCATTTTTCAAAAAAATATATAAATATATGAAAATATCTAATAAAATATTGTAATAAAATATTTCATTACCCGTTTATAGAATTATTATCAATTTAAAAAGTTGTTATTTGAATAACGGCTCCGGGCAATAAATGTTAACGTTTTGTTTTCAATAAAACATATATTAATGGTACAAGCACAAATATCATTAGTATTTATTTCGATGAATAAGAATACATTAATGAACATTATCTGGTATTGCACTCGATAGTTAAGAAAGGACTTGAATGTCATTTAAACACTTTAGATTACAGCAAAATGCAAGTTTTTTAGAGTTACCTGAAGGCCTACCATCATCTTTTAGCGCGATGCAAGTTCGATTGTCAAAGTGAGACACTTCTATACGCTGTCTATAGTGGCGTCTCTTTTTAACAGCTAAATTTGAATCGCTATAAGACTTGATGGTAGGGCCTCTGATCATTGTTCTTACCACAACGCCAACAATGGCAATGGCAGCCCCGAGCGTGCCGGCTGCGATGTACACGTTATGCAGCCGGTCGTGGTACAACCCTAGAGGAAGGCGGACCTCGCGGACGGAGCCACCACCGCGGGTCTCACTGTTGATACTGCTTTCCTCGCTGATGACTGATTCTAATATGAAATCCTCTGCAAATCACAAATTGATTTTGATTTTTTTTAATGTACACGAGAGTTTAAATATTACTGGTTAAATAGTTTAAGGATCTGTCGAAACTAATAATTAGAGATAGGAAACAACAACTTCGACATAGATGGCAGCCTAATTCAAAAACGTCCGAAACTTTCCGTGTTCGATACCTTCCGAATTCGAAGTGTCAAATTTGTTCCCGAACGAATTGTAAGACGTTATTCACAAATTTTATCGGAAACAAGTTTTCGAATCCGTATGCACAGACAACTTATAGTGCTAGCTTGCAGTAGTATAGCACGTTTACAACAAATATTATAAAATGGTAGGATATGGACTAGTTTAGTAGGAAATATCAAAGTACTCAATGTAAACTTTTTCATGACTAGTTTATTTCAGTTAACTTATTTAGGTTCCCCAGTGATGAATGTAAACCACATTAAGAAAACTTACTGACATAACTAAATGTAATAACATTTTAAGGCGAATACACAGTGGCGGATTTACCAGCAGGCTGAGTAGGCTTGAGCCTAGGGCGGCAGATTTTTGGGGCGGCAAATTTGGTTACCGATTTTTTTTTTTTTTTGCTACCAGAAATCAAAAAGATTTCTGAATGACGGTTTTCTGTATTCTGTTTTCTGATGTTTTACAGATAGAAGTCTGCAACAAATTTTGCCGACGACTTTCCCTTCTCACTTATCATTTGTCATTGTACGTTCCGTGAATCCGTTTAGCAATCTTCCATATTCTAGAGCAAAACAGCTAGTTCGCCGCCCCCAACGAGTAATCGGTTGGGGGCGGCGAATCGGTAATCGGTCTTTGCGCCCAATGCGCCCTCTCCCCTCACTTTGAATGAGTGTAAAGAGCGAAATTATAGAAAATGTATTTTTCTTTCATACCGTCAACCCATACAGCCAGTCCTAATATTTTTTGGAGGCTGCGAACTGCATGGTTTGTATATAATTTAGTGATTTTAATTTGAATTTAGTGCATAATTTTACCGATTTTAATCTTATGTATCGAGTATTATGTGTTGAACACGCACTAGCTTTAGAAAATTTTATTTGAATATAGGAAAGCCTTGAGCAGCGATAGCGAGATAGTCTGAAGTCAAAAAAATATTTTTCCCCTAATGCGGTATTTTTTTAAAATGCTACAATGTTATCAATGTCAATCAATAATTCTCCATTCCCATTACCGCGTGGGTTAGGCGGTCAACACACTGCACCGCGCCCCGTCGCGTAGCGCGTGGCCGCAGATTTTATTGTTGTATGCAAGTATCTCAATTAATATAGAAAACACGCCTATGACAACACACTGCCGACGCGGGAACGCGCGGGTAGGCGCCCCGCGCGCAGATTCTGCGCGGGAGCGCGGGGAGTGAAGAAGTAAGGTCAACTTGTATTGAAAATCTGCGCGGGGAAGCAGATTAACCGCTAAGTTAGGCAGATCTGCGCCTCCGCGCGGGGGCGCGTTTTTCTGTCGCTACGCGCACCGCGGCGGGACGCAGTTCTAGTGTGTGAACCGCCTTACCCCGGTTACCCAAACATATCGAGGCGAAAAACGGAAACAACATCAAAACAAAAGAAAATAAGGCACGAAACTACAAAACACGAGTTTTGCGCTTGCAAAAAATACTCGGTCGTGATTCGAGACGCTCTCTGCTCTATGTTGTGTGGAGTTAGTAAATGCGAACCCGAATTCACGAAATATATTGTCATCATCATTGTAATCAAGTTCCTCGTTTTAACCTCTTACGCGCGCTTTAGCTCTTTTGTGCATAGAGTCAGAATTGATGAACAAAATCACGTACGACGATATCATCGATGATTTTGCCAACAAAAAATCACGCAAAAAAGTATTGTAACGTAATTTTATAAATTTACTTAATTAAGTATTTTCAACTGTTTGTAAACGCAATAAAGATTACTTATTCTGTTTATTCACGTCTACCAATTGTGTAAGTAGCATGCATTACCCCGCCTTCCAAATCTTACATGATTGAGCTTTAATTAGCTCAAAAATATACCTAAAAATTATTTTACGTGCAATTCCAACGAAGTTGTTGAATTGTAAAAATAATCTAGGACATGACAATTTGACAATTGTGGAGGCAAGGGCGGCAAAAGCTTCACAGCCTATACCTTGAAAATTTGTAAATCCGCCACTGCGAATACAACTTGCATATTAAATAAAAAAATATTATTTACATAAAATCATAAAAGCTCCATGATTCATGATCCAGTACTGTCACGGATTATGTGTTAAGCCAAGTTTAGTTTAGGATTGACTTAAGTTTGGCGAATGAATCGGTATGGAAGTCCATTGAATCACTACCACCATTACCATTACCATTATCAATTTACACAGCCTTGGTATGGGAGAATTTTTACCTAAGACTGGCCTGTGAAGGGGAGTGCAAAGTCGGGTAATGGGAGTTCGAGGAATTCTGAAAGGGGCATGAAGTTTAAACTTTAATAATTAAATTTTATTTTTGAAAATTGTTTATAAAAAATATAGCTCTATGAGATCTCTCCGATTTTATGAGGAAATCATTTAAAAAAACCGTAACCTCTTTTCATACGACCGAATTTTTTGTAGAATCCATTCCTCTAGGCAAAGTTGGCCAAAATGTATTTTGCAGCCGCTCCAAATTTAAAGAGTGTGTCGCATAGTGAGGTCCTACAGTATTCTGTTTGGCATTTGACAGTTGGATCTTAACTTCATTATTCTTGATATTTCGCATAATGAAGCCTAACATCTTGTGTGAAAACTGTTTCGTTAAAATTGTTTTCTATACTTTGTTGTCTTTGAATTAATGATAAATTATTACTGGCGAACCAATGTTAAACTTTTGATAGAGTACTATTTACATCGTCAGAGCAATCATTGCTTCGAGAGACTTTAATACTAAGAAAGTGTCATGTGCAAAAGCACTGTTTCACATAGATTTTTAACATAAGGTCATTAATATAGATAAAAATAGTTATGGGGCTCCAGCAGACTCACTCTTAGAAAGGTCGCAAAAGATGACAATTACATCTTGCTTGACCTCCCAAGGATCAAGTATGTGTTTGATAAGTGACGCTTTCTTATTTCATTTACAATAATACGACTGCTGGAGGAATTTCTTTTTGAGACTATAAGGTAATTTGGATGCAAATGCCTATCCTTCTCAGTAACGAGTCGAGCGATACATTTCTTACTTCGATTCTTAAAAACATAGCTCAGAAGCAGAAGAGGAAGATAGACATAGCTCAGAAGTAAGCTGGGTCTATATTACTTCAAGAATGTCTTGTCACCCGTTTAGAAGTATAGAATTTAAATTTTAATACAATATACAGTTCTTAAGGCGATTTTTCCGTTTTCCTTTTAACAATGGTCTCCTTTTACCCATAGATTTGCTTTACAATCTTTTGAGCTTGAATTAATGTTGATGTTTGTGTGTTTTTTATACAATCTTTAATTTCTATTATTAATATCCCTGTATCTATTTATATTGTTAATATGTATATGGTTTTAATTTATATACTCGTATTTATATCTTTGCTTTTCTCTTATCTTTTCGCTAACTTTATTTTCTTAATTAATTCACGGGGTTAATTTTTACTTCACTCGTTGTATTGTTTTTATTTTACATTTCTAACTGGCTGCAATATTCCACTGTATTCTGTTGGAAATTATATCAAAATAATGTGATATATTTTGATTTAAATTTAATTTAAGGAAAATTAAAAATCCTCTATTTACGTCTTTTGCTGGTGATATTATTTGTTATCAACGTACCTTCACAAAGTTTTCCCGTGTATCCAGGACGGCAAGAGCAGTAAAAGGAATCTACGCCATTCCAGCACGTACCACCATGAGCACAAGGATTATTATCGCATGCCTGAAAACGAGAAAAGTTTAATCAATATGAAGTGCCCGTTCATTTTTTACCTATTGTGTAACTTTTTATTACGTTACTAGACATATTTCTGTTACTTATAAAATCTCTGCTTATTACATTATATTATGTAGTTCGCTAACGGAAATGTAACAAAAAGATGAAGTTTTCCGCATAGTGTATTGTTATGGAAACTTTTTAAATCGAAAATGTATATTTTCAGAGGTATCATCTATGACTGATTGACTATGTGAGCGGCGGTTTTAAAAATTTTCTACACACATATCCTTCGGGCAAAATTAGTTAATTTGAAATGCTTAAGGTCCACCTTTGCTTAGTTGTACCTTTGCTTTAAATACCCCTTGGGGAGAGCAAATAAATTTTCTCATAGAAGCGTATCTCATCTATGTACCTAGTTGCACACTAAATTAATAATTGCATAACAAAGTAGTTACTGATCGTGTCGGTATGTGGCACTCATCCCCGACGTAGCCACGGGGGCACTCGCATACGTAGTTGTTGCCACGATCCATGCAGTAGCGTCGCGGCGAGCATGGATTGGGTGAGCACAAATCCACCTAAAAGTAACTCCATATAAATATCGGAGATGGAATGCCTAATCCTGTTTTACAAAACCGCTAGTTGTTTTACAAAATAGCTCCATTATGTATAACAGACGAACGATTTTTTGGATTGCCATTGTGCTACATTAATAAAAGCTGCAACCTATGCTAAAATGTAATGTAGAATGTCTATCTGCAGTCACAACAAGCGTTTAGTATACGTATGCATAAGTAAGCATGAACTTTACAAAATTACAATGAAAATCAATAAATAAGAAATCTTATATTTATTATAAATATGAGAAAGTTAACCTGTAAGAACTTCAAATATGATAAACTTCTTAATAAATCAACAGCTTATATACAATAAAAGACAATAGGGACATAATCTTCTTTGTTGTCTAATAGAATATTGATTTAGGTATTTATTTTAATGTGTACGTTTAGGAAAATAAGATTTATTGACCTACAAAACAGTTATAATAATATGCCTCTAAATAAATCAACAGTTAACATAAGTCAACTATATTTTAAAAAGGGTATTTTTAAAGGACAATAATGGCGTGAATTCACAGTCAATATTTAGACTACAAATTAGCAGTCACGCTCGTTTTCACAGTTGTAATCACTCCAAGTGCCATCGACACAATTTGTAACAAAATCTACAATCAAATCAACCTGCGCTGATCAACAAAGCTTGTAATCGTTGAACCGCTACTTTAATAAACCCGAATAATTTTTATGTAATCTGCGTATTAAATTTCAGTAATTATAAAAGGCTTATTTGTAAAAATAAACTGTTTTGAAAAAAAAAGTAGCTGTTATAAAACAATTAATGATGTAATCGATTTCCATCATATCTCATCATCATAATAAACATTATAATCCAGTAAAAAGTTCCATCTGTGGCCTCATTTTATTATTTAAATATTATGTTGAGATTTTTAGCTAAATTCTCGCAGAAAAAAATATAAATCACTCATACTCATGTATAACTAAATTATATAATTTAACATTAACTGCAAAATAATATTCAATTAATTAAAATATTATATTATATATTACAATTCTTTTATCCTATCATTTTAATACATAATCATGTGATTCTGTTTAAATGTCATACATCACTACCTTGAGTGACATGCCTATATTTTTTCCCCGTTTACAATATTTTTTTCAATCCACGGTCTATTTATGTTATTGGAAAAAGATAAAAACTTGCAAAAATTCGTAAAAGATTTTTACGGAGTATTACGCTATGTAACAACAAACGTCTTTGCTAACCTTAAGTTGGCACGTATTGCCCGTGTAGCCGCGGCTACAAGCGCATGCGAAACCGCCAACGCGGTCGGTGCAAGTGCCGCCGTTGACACAGGGTGACGACTCACATTCATTATATTCCAACTCACATCTGTCGCCGGTATACCCTGGAATTTGAGTTTAATGTTCATTACACATACAGTAATTAAAAAACTTTTAATTATTTTTCGTAATAGACTATTGTAGACCCACGTGCAAAAATGTATACACCGTAGAACCATGTCAGGCTTAATTGACTGAAAGCAAAGAGATAAAAGCATGGAAATAAATAATGAATGTAATGTGAGATGGTTCTACAGTTAATAAAATTTTATTGTTTTTAACTGTACGGCTAAAAATGGAGGACCCAATTTGCGGAAAACTTAACTGTCTTATTACTGGCTTTTTAAAAAATCTGTTTTGAATTTTCAATCTTTTTCAAAGATGGACAAACAGGCCCTCAGTTCACACACGCACTGATTTAATGGGCGTTACATTCCAATTTGCCGCTCTGAGCAAACTGACGACCTTCGTAGCTGAAAAGCAAGACCAAGAAAGAGTTTAGCGTCGCCAGGGACCTTTTATATAAATTGTGTTTAATACAACTGTTTCGCATATTTTTATCGGGATCACAATCGTGTAGTTGAAATTCAAACAATATCGCATACATAGCTACTTTATAGTACGGCATAATACACAAAATGACTTCTCATGGCACTTTAATCTAGAGCAGGTATTTTGTATATTAGTTTATGTTGACCAAACATTCGTAATTAAACCAGAAACTTTCACCGATTCACTAAATATTCATAAATACTCTTTAGTTACAATATAAAATTTTCATCTCATCATTTCTATTACAGTTAATTACTCGTAGTAAAACAACATGTAAATTTGCAAGAGTAACTGTCAAGCAAAGACATAGCAGAATATCTGCAAGATTTAACACAAAATTATAGTAGGCTAACTGTTATTTAACGTCATATGACGAAATAAAGTATTCATCAGAGAAACTTGCATATAAGAGAGTATAATTACATTTGCAATGCTACATAGCCATTTCAGACGCAAAATTGTTTCAATAATGCCAATAACATTATATTAGTATGCTACAATGTGAGTAAATAGATAAGTTTACGCTGTTCACAGCTTTAGAATAAATTGAACAAGCATCTCAGCTATATTAATGGTGTTTTCTAAAATCAAACTACTACTAAATACAAAATTCGATTTAAACAAGACTCAAGATCGTCTAAATCAAAACTTGTAAAACTTTTAGGACCAATTTATTGACGGAGATTGATTAGTAGGTAGTTTGCTGACATAACAGGCATCTCGTATAAAGAGACACAATATCGTAGTCAATGAATTTAAATTTTCTGAAATTTTCGCTCGGTGGGTCCCCGAATTGCTTTCAGTTGATCAAAGACAAATACGGCTCAGAAATTTTCGCGACTGTTTGGAGATGATTGAGGTTGACTTGCCAGATTTTTTTACAGGTTTGTGACAATAGATAAAACCTGCGTTCATCAAAAAAATCGAAATAGTGTGAACCAACATAAAAAAAGCAACAATATTTTTGTCGGCTGGCAAGGTGGTGGCGTCAGATATTTTGGTATACTGCCCTGGTTAATAAAATAAAGCGACAACGGCTTCACCAATTTCAAAACCTTTTCTGGTAGGTAGCTTATTTTAAAATGAGTAACTTAAGCTACTTTTCTTGTAGCGAAAGATTATGTATACTAATACGTATGTATGTGTAATAATTTAAGGTCGGTTTTCATGGGTAAAAAGGACGGAAAATAGCTATTTGTCTTTATAAAAAAAATTTGACGTTTTATTAACAAACTCATTATTTATGTTGTGCAGCAATTAAACTATTAAATAGGTATATATAAATATAGTTTTATAAATTTACGGAAAACAATAACACATTTTTTCATAGAATATATAATAATAATAAACTATATTAAAATGGTAATAAAACACAATATTGATATCATAATTTTTATTCTAAAAAATAAATATCTTTTAAAAAAGAAATTGTCCCGTATGGTACTCCGTATATTTTAGTTTTCCAACAAAAAACTTGATTTGACTTACGTTACAATAATTAAAATGTAAGTAGCAGTTATGCTAAAAACTATTTTATGCACGATAATTTTCAATATATATATAGTATACTATTAATATAATAATAAATATAAATTAAACTATTTTATTTCACTTTATTTGCTCTCGCAAAATATTCTGTTCATAAACGTTCACTTCGCATAAATTTAAATTAAACCACTCAAGAGGATTATAGCTCGATATTTTTACATCACCCCTTCCATTTCATTTAATAAGACTTCGTTATACGAAATTGAAAAAGAGAGAAAGCTTTAATCATTCCCAATAAATAAATCGGAATTCAATACTAGGAGGTATATAAAATTGTACGGAATGTGAATACTTAAACTGGTTGAATTTATTTAAAAAAGGAGACGAAATAAAAAGTTGCCCTAAGCCTACAAGACAAATTAAAATAAAACTTAACATGTATTTTAATGTAGATTAAGTAAGATACCATTTAAGAACAATGTTAAACCTCATTGTTAGTTACAAGAAGGGATATTTGGTTAAAAACCAAGTACAGTCATACATACATTCATGAAGTACATACAGTCATGAAGATAAGTTAAGATATGAAGATAAGTATAATTATGAAGCGTAATTGATATCTCTGTTACCAATAATCTCTTGTAAATCAAGGTTTGTCAAAATAATATGGATAAAATATGTATTTACTTCTAAACTAAGCAGAGTTATAATGGATGTTAAATAACAGATTTAATATATAAATAAGGCTGAGGAACAAATTTATTATTTTCATAACACATTTACACAAACAGCCAAATAGGATTCAAAGTTACGGCCACAGGCACATATACAGGGTTGCTTCCGTTGTCATCAGTCAGCCGTCAAAAGTACTGCGTAGTATGTTTAATGAATTCCTTATCGTTTTCCAGACGATTAACAACCTACAAGGCTGCTGGTGACATTTATATAAAATAATTTTCAAAATATTTTAAATAGAGAAAATTAGACCGAACGTCCAAAGGTTGCAGGTTCGATTCCCGCATGAGATTTTACTTGTGAGCCTAGTCGATGTTTTCTAGTATTTTTCTATTAAAATAATTTTTCATATATTTTTTATATATATATAAACCGTAAAACTTAATCTTGTTTGTTTTATCGTAATCGATTGTCTATAAATATTTCTTTCGATTACGAGAGGCAATTTTAACAATTCATTTGAATAATTGAATTAAAGTTAACAAACTACTAATAATTACCAGCGACTAATACTATTATGTTACTGGGATGACCTATATTGTAAGTAGGTAAGGCTAAGTAAAGTAAGTAATGGAAAAAATCTTTCGGGCTTAGGTCACCCGCAAAGCATTAAAACTATTTCTATACATAATTATTTTGATGGTTTATTTTGTATTTAGCTTATTCATGATTAGTGAAAATGAGGTAAGGCGCTTTAGTTGTATACGACAAGGTAAAGGCGGATATTTGTTGAATATAAAAATAATGCTTTCTGGAAAATATCATTGCCTAGGGTAAAAATTGCCGGAAGGTATCCAGTTCTAGAAAATGTATATGTATAAAATGTAGTTACCCTTGCCTCCAGGCGGAGTCTAACCACAGCTTTTCCAAAAGACTGTTGGGCCTCCTTGATGGACACCTTGAGGGACCTATTAAGAAAAGTCGTTTGACTGACCTTTCGGACGAGCCCGATGGGAAAATCAATAAAATATGTAACAAACTGTTTATGCAATATTAATAAACGTCTTTATAATATGTATAAAACTAAATTAAAATTATGCATACAACAAAATTAAAATATTCACTGTATGACATTATTGTAATTTATTAATGTCACCCTTTCCGCATTAGTGTTGAAATATACTACATATCTTTGCCATCTTTCGCTTGACAGAGTTACTTGTAGCGATATTACAATGTTATAACAAAATAGAAATGTATCCCAATTTGACGATATTTGACGATATTATTATTATTATTGTTTTTAGCATGTATCGTCAAAATGGCCAGGATAATTATAGTCTCTTTAAGTAAAAAAGTGTTTAATAATTTGGATAGGTTTGGTTTATTTTCTTGGAGTGAATTGGGTGTTCACTTTTCTATTTCAACTTAAATATATAATTTAATTGAAGAACCCTATCAGTAATATTGTGTCCAAAAGCGCTCTTCCGATGAGCGGAGGGGCCAAAGGGCCTATTAATAACATCTTTCCTTAATTCCTTAATAAAATCTTTCCTTTGAGGGGCCCAAAGGAGTCTCCAGAAACGATCCAGGTGCACCTTAAGAGGCGAAATTGATTCCTTTTGAATAGAAAAGAAAACGTAACCTGCTCTAAACATGCAATAAATAATATTATCTTTTTAGAAAAAAACTTTAAAATTAAAAGAATTTATTTATTTACTTGACTACCTTCGTGGTTGAGTGGCCCGTATATCGGGTTTCATGGTAACGAAACCCTGAGGTTCTGGGTTGGGCCCCTGCCGGGACCACTTTCATTTTCTATATTGGCACGGGTCTGTGTATTGTAGTACCGTCATTCTTTCTTAGTATGTGATATTGTGTCATATTTAAATAAATAAAAAAATTAAAATACATTTTTTCAAACAAAATCACGATGCCAATTTAAAAAGAATTTTATATTTGCTCTATTAAGCTGCTACGTTTTACTTAAACGAAGCTACTTATTATATATTTTGTTTTATTTAAACATTTCATTGCTAGATTTTTATTTCTAAACTAAATTTTCCTGGAACTATCAGGACTATTTTAGGTACCCAATTATTTGAAATTCCAAATTCAAAGTTCTTTGCCGGCGCGTTAATGAAATACCACAAATACATAATATTGACAAGTCGGATTTAACTTACAAATACAATACACATGTATATATAGTATGTTATATGGTATAGTATAGGTAGCAAAAAGTTTTAGATTTCCCTCGAAAGACACTCCATCTTTGGGGAGAGTTTGTTTGCATTCAAGCCGTATTTCCTTCTGTCGGGAAAACAAGCCTCTTGATTAATCCTACCCAATATATTTGCGGGACGCAAAAAACCTTTTTCGTGTTGTCTACGACCGTTCGGATTTGCTTTCTTTAGAGCGGTGAGAGATCATGACAGCTGACGGATGACTAGCTATATCAGATGTCGAATAAACATTTAATATAAATAAATGGGAATAGTAACAATGGTCACGGGCAACTAATGACATATATTGATATGGACAATATGAAGGTTTTACAATAGAAAGAGCAGCTGTAGTTGCAAGGAATACATAAAATTTAAACAAAAATAATATAAATATTGTTGACCGTTTGGTGCAACGTTAGTTATCCTACCTTTCGCACCGACAGCCCTGGGTTCGAATCCCTGTAGGGGCAGATGTTTGTATGATGGATACGAGCATTTGTACCTAAATCGTGGGTGTTTATTTATATTTCTATAATTATTACATATATATGTATCATATATTTATGTCTATCCGTTACCCTATTATCCATAACACAAGCCTTACAGTGCTTACTTTGGGCTAGGCTAATTGGTGTGATTGTTAGAAATATTTATTTATTTATTTAATTATTGTAATTTTTTAGTAGTTCATTTTCTGGATCGTGTGTTAGATTTTTTTTCGGTAACTATATAATAAGTTAAAAATAAATAGAACCATTTACAATATAAAATAATTTGGCATGCTCTTAAATTTAACAGTTATTTATTAAGTCTTTCATTCTCATGACAAGGATAATATTTCATTGTACGTGTTCCGGCCTTCACTAGATAGACCGACCCTCGGTTTCCATTCATAACACGCTTTTGCATATATTTTTTCGCTTTTGCGTAAAAGTTCCAAGCCATATTTATAATATATATATATTTCTAGATGTAACAACCGAATACGCCTGTATACGGTAGAAATTTAGGTTAGGCGTTGTATCTATACTATCCTTAAATATAATCATCGCATTGTTTCAATTATACAAAACAAAAAAAATCTATAAAGTTAAATAGGAATAAAATGCAAAATGACTACCATAAAGGTTATAACTAAAGTTCTCATCATGAGGTATAAGGAGCTTTCCAGCCTTGACCTTGTCAGCAGATATTTCAAAATGATGAAAAAATTGGTTGTATGTAAATTCGGTTTACGGACGATAATTTTACACGATAACGTCATAAGAAAACATTGATGAAAAACAATACAAAAAAGGAGTAAATTGAAAATTACAATTTTTCGATAAATTAACATTTATTTGCACTCGTTAATTCAAATGCTTTTTTATGCGTGCAGCCGGCGTTCATCGATTTATAAGATGTTATCATATTATATCAAAAATGTTCTTCTGAATATTGAAATCAAATTAATTATTAAAAAAAATAATTAAGGTATATACCACAGAACAAAAGACAGAGATGATATGAGCCAAATATTTTTTTTGGAAAAACAAATCTTTTTCTTTGGTAACATTCTGGTTCATTTTTGTAATTCTTATAACTACACAAATGTAGAGCGATGGGCGCGGACGGCAAACTTGGGTGCGGGCAACCATCCAACTCGGCTCCATATAAATTACCCTTACAATTCTCTCGAGCTCACAAACAAGATTAAACATTATTAAATTGACTAACTTCAAAACCATTTATTATTGTTATTTACTCTGTTACTTGAACATTCATTAGACGCCGGTTTCGATAGCTAAATCGAAACCTAATTCGACTTCGAAACAATTACTGAACTATTATTTTAAATAAATATCTTATATCAATAGTAGAATAAGTAATTTATAAACTAAACAACAGTTTATTATATTTTTTTATAGTTTAAGCATTTACTGCTAATTTTTTACAAGAAAAATTCAACTTGGCTCCACTCTAGGGATAAGTAGAAGTAGAAAAGTGAACACCCAATTCACTCCGAGATAATAAACCAACCCTATCCAAATTATTAAATTATTTTTCACTTCAAGAGACTATTATTATCCTGAACATTTTGACGATAATTACGAAAGCTACAGCCGGAGGATTTAAAAAAAACGAAAAAATATTCACTTATTTTATTAATAGAAAATTACAATATAATTAAAACTAACTAAAAGTAATTGACCGGTTCGATGTTAGAAGCCGAGTGCAATGTTTCACATGAAAAAACGTGTGACTGGGGAAAATGATGTCGGCAGGTCACGTTGCACTGGCACGTTGCGCTGACTCTGCATCTCGGACTGTTGCAATGGTCGAGGCTGGGTAGCTTCACTTAGTAACATAATTATGTATGCTATGTAATTCCTCCACCCTCAGATCAGCAATTATTTTCCAACTTTCAGTGAAAAAATTGCTGGTTTATTTGATGGTGATGACGGTGTTGCATAAGTATGGTTTTCAGGATTTCTGCTGGCTTCATCTCGTGGGATGCTGGACATCTTCTCAGTATTTTTCTTAAGATAGCGTCGGCGAATCAGTATAATTATGGTAAGTACGATCAAACTTAATAGCGTTATGTATAGAGGTATGGTCGTATGATATACTATTTCAGGAGTCGTCTGCAGTTGCAACGGAGGCTGGATCATGATCTTATCTTGGAGGGTATGTAATCTTCTTAAGTTTATTGAACTCAGATTAAGGTGTAGGGATGCTGTGCTCTTCATTTCTTCAAGGTAATTTATCTTCATAATTTTCAGCGGCTGGCCTTGTATGATGTCATCAGAGTTCACGATGGTAAGTTCAGTTGTATGTAATGAACAATGCAATGGTACTGTTACTAAAAAGCTCCCGTTTAACATGTTGTAGCTTTGAGTGCCACAGCTGAGTTGAACTTTCGTTGGTTTCGGGAAGGCGATGACGTAACTTCGATCGTCGAGTTGTTCCATAGCTTCTGTTGATAGATAGACGGTGGAAATGCTGCAGGATGGATGAACGGTTTGTCTTGAGATGATTTCCTGGATACAGTCGACTTGAGTGCGAAGTTTTTTGTGTGAGCTTTCTTCACAGAGAAACTGGTTTTCGAACTTCGGGCATTCAGCCTCCATGTACACGAACTCTTTTCCATTAGTTGCTATATAAGGTTGAGGTGGAATAAGGATTTGATGGAATTTATTTGGTGCTAAGGATAATTTATAGAAACTATAAGTGTTTGGCGAGACAATGGGAAAGTTAAAAACTATAACTATTTGCTTTCTAACAAAATATGAACCAGATCTTATAATATTATAATAGTTTCTTAAATCTAAATCTTCTATATGATTACGTCCGTATATTACTTTTAATTTATCTAACATAATTTTAAGAATGTTAATGCTAAGCATAGAATGATGAGTTGTCATTGTTCTCGTAAAAGCTAATATATTTTCTATTTTAATAAGTTCGTCCAATAAATCATTAGTATTTTCTGTAATGATAGTTAATAATTGGTCAAATTTACCATACTTAATAAGGCTACTATCTCTATATGAATTTTTATCTAATATTAATTGTAGTGTATTGTTAATTTTAACTTGGTTTTCTATAATCTGACTAATAACGTTATCATGCTCTTTTATCCAATCGTTATTTAAAGTTGCATGATTATTATATTCTAAGATGATTTTATTCTGATTCTCTTTAAGCGTTTTAAGAGCATCGTTATATCTAATGGCATCCTGATAATCTAAATTCCCGGTAATGCTTTTAATAATAGATCCTAGTCCGTCTCTATAACCTCAATAGACCTCTTTTTGTCCTTACTGGCTCTAAGCTATTTAAATGTTTCAATATAATATTAGTTTTATTATTTAAATAATTGAGTTGAATTTCATATAACAAATAGGTGTCGTTACTAAGTTTATTCTTATAGTTGTCTAGTTCGTCCTTTAGTATGGTTATTTCTTGCTCAATCCTATCAAGATCTATATATTGTAAAAACGTATGATAGTGAGTCGTTAGTCTAGTTTGTCCTAGCTTAAAGGGTAGTAGTCCAGGTCCTTCGTCCAGGCTGTCAAGTCTTATGTCCTGCGCTCGTGTTAGGAGAGGGATCAGCAACAGTAGTATCCTGTAACAAGTTTACATTCTTAGGGGCTCGTTTTATTCGGGACTTTGCTACAGGACCTCGTTTTTTGGAAGTGTAAATATGGATCGGCAGGTCTGCAAGGACTTTATCCTGCGTGTAACGAGGAGCAACTTTCTGTCTACAGGCGAGTGGGTTTTTTATAAATACTTGTTGCTGAGGTTCGTACTCAACTTCGGGTTCCCTGGTCTTATTTCGTGACTCTATAAGGGCAGTTCTGTCGGCTAGCGAGGTCGCATTGATTAAGTCGTATACTATTTGCATCTGTTCGCGATGGGTCACTACATACTGTTGTAATAGTTTTTCGTTTAGGTCAATGCTTACTGGGTCTCTAGGGTCAAAATGTCCTCTAATAATGTCATGTGGTCTGCACTTCGTAAAACTGTGTATAGAACTATTATAGGCTATTATAGCATATGGTATAAGATTAACTATGGGTTCATCTTTTCGTTGCAATTTTAGTATTCGAAGATGCTCTAATAAGGTAGAATGGAATCGTTCTATATTGCCATTATCGTTAGGGGAGTGTGGTAAAGTCTTATGGTGAGTTATTTTATGTAGTCGTAAAAATTCTGCAAACAGTTGATTGGTAAATTCAGTACCGTTATCAGTCACGATAGTCAAGGGGAAGCCATGGTGAGTACAAAATGTTAAAAGAGCTTGCAATATGCTTATTGCAGTGCCGTCCTTGAGATAATAGGCTTGCGCGTACTTAGAGAACACATCTATAAAAGTAATGAATTTTTCAGACTGTACTGTAAAAAAATCAGCGTGAATAATTTCAAGGGGTTTGGTAGCTGGTGGTACTGTATTAAATTGCTGTTTTATGGGATTCCTGTCATATTTACTTTGGCCGCATATACTACATTCATTTATATATCTAGTTATATGCTCCCTCATTTTTGGCCAGTAATATTTTTTTGATAAGGCCAGGTAGCATTCATTTATCCCCCTGTGGTTTGTCTTCCCTTCATGATAAAGTCTAAGTATGTCTTGTTGTCTTATGTAATCTTTTACATTTTCTAATTCTAATTTAGTAAGAACAAGGTTCATAGAGGAGCTCCTAAACTTGTCTTGAATTATAGGTATAATTTTATACATGGCTAAAGGAGGGTTTATTAACAGTGCTGTCTTTACTTTTGGGTTAACGTACTCTTTTATGGCGTCCACTACGTCGTTTTCTAAGTTAGTTTTTGTCACTTGTACCGTTATTCGAGTGTGGGTTTCAAAAGGTCTAGACACAACGGGTCGTCGTTTAATGTCATCTACAATAATCATAATTAACTGTTTGTGAAATTTGTTTAAGGGCTCGTCAGTGATAGGTACTTCTAGAATCGGATTTTCATTACTAGTATGTGCTGTACTTGTGGCAGAATTATCTATTGATGGTGGTTTTTCGGAAGGGTTGGCGACTATAGAGCTAATTTCCTCAATATTAATTTCAATTCGAGATAGGG
Source organism: Calamotropha paludella (assembly GCA_927399485.1). Taxonomy (NCBI): domain Eukaryota; kingdom Metazoa; phylum Arthropoda; class Insecta; order Lepidoptera; family Crambidae; genus Calamotropha; species Calamotropha paludella. Next base: position 16,718,693 of record OV656804.1, on the reverse strand, counting down.
CATCGGCATTGGTGTTACTTTTACCCTTTTTATAAATTACTGTAAAATCATATTCACTGAGTTTAAGTCGCCATCTGGTTAGTCTAGAGTTAGGCTCTTTAAGACTCATAATCCACTGTAGTGGTTTATGATCAGTTAGTATTTTAAACTTTCTGCCAAACAAATAAGGTCTGAAGTACTTAGTAGCCCAGACTATCGCTAATAACTCTTTTTCGATGGTACTATAGTTAATCTCGCTTTCATTAAGAGTACGAGTGGCGTAAGATATGGGCTTATCCGATCCTACAGTACCTTGTGAAAGGATGGCTCCTATTGCAAAGTTGGATGCGTCAGTCGTGAGTATGAATTCCCGAGTAAAGTCAGGGTATTGTAGTATTGGGTCGTTCGTCAATAGTTTTTTACACTTCTCGAAACAGTTAATATATTCGTCGTCTAAAGTTACTTTTTTATTCTTTTTCAGGCACATGGTCATGGGTTTGGTGATGCGTGCAAAGTCGGTAATAAATTTTCTATAATAACCTAGTAAACCAAGGAATTGCTTTATCTCTTTGGGGGTTTTAGGTAAGGGATACTTCTCAATAGAGGAAATCTTATCAGGATTAGGTCTTACACCCTCATTACTAATTACATGACCGAGGTAAGCTGTTTCAAGCTTAAGAAATTCTGATTTGTCCATTTGGATCTTGAAATTGGACTCTCTAAGTCGTTGGAAGACTTTCTCTAGATTCGTCATGTGTTCCTGCAGACTGGTACTGTAAACGATGATGTCATCAAGATATACTAGGCATATTTCGTTTTGCAGGCCTCTAAGGACATTGTCCATCACACGCTGGAACGTGGACGGAGAATTTTTTAAACCCATGGGCATCCTGAGAAATTCAAAATGCCCGTGTTCAACATTAAAAGCAGTCTTTTGAATATCCCTAGGGTCTAGTTCTACCTGATAGAATCCGCTAGCAAGGTCCAAGGTCGTGAAATATTGACACTTGCCTAATTTGTCTAATACGTCTGATATGTTGGGGATCGGATACTTGTCATCTATGGTTTTTTCGTTTAACTTCCGAAAGTCAATAACTATACGCCACTTTTGTTTGCCCGAGGCATCGACCTTTTTAGGGACAACCCAAATTGGCGAACTCCACGCGGATTCCGATGGTCGTATAATACCTTGTGAAAGCATATTTTCTATTTGATCCTTAACCTCTTTTCGATGTACAAAAGTATATCTGTAGCTTTTAGTATATACCGGTATTTCATCATGGGTGTTGATACGGTGTTTGATTTTATTAGTAAAAGTTAACTGTTCGTTCTCTATATAGAATACATCCGAATGACGCGAACAAAGTGATATTAAATTCGCTTTTTCCTCAGGATTTAAATGATCCGTTCGCAATCGCGATATTACATCTCGTGTGCGCGACTGCTGTTCAGTACGCGTGCACTCAATATTAAAAATATCGGCCGTAATAAAATGATCTAATGATAGTATGACGTCATTATCAGTAAGGTTTTGAACCTCTAAGAAAGCGCGATTATTAACTACCGTGGTTACACATTCGGTTATTACGCAATTACACGTCATCTGCTCTGGGATAAAAACGTCACCGTCGGGGGCGTTAATAGGGAGTCTAACTAATTTTGAACTCTGCGCCGGAATGATATCCTCGTATAAATTAACGTTTCGGGAGTTAAACATTTTTATTTCATTAACCATAGAACGTGTAGTCAATGTCCTATCTTTCAAGTCGATTTGAGCCTCCCATTTCGTCAATAAGTCAAGTCCGATTAATCCGTCGAAGTAGTCATGAAATTTGTACACAAAAAATTTAATGTCTTCGGTATCATTAAATTCAGAAAAACAAGGTAAAGTTATAGAATAGTTATTTCTACTGGTAGCATGCACATTGGTGACCTCGAAAGGATCATAATCTAATGTAATGTGAGGAAAATAATTTTGAACGGCTTCTGGACTTATAAATGACTGGTTAGCACCGGTATCAATTAAAAGTTTAAGTGGCGGACTACTGATTTGAATGTATGGTAGCTGCCTCTGTGTCTGTAAATTAATTTCTATTTTTGTTTTTTTGAAGTTTGATCTGGCCGAAAATTTTGACTGTCATCTGAGACTGGGCAGTCCTCAGGGTTATCAGCGTTAAAATCTGGAGAGTGATCATAATAATTAGTTAACTCAATTTGGTTGTCGTAGTATTGTTGCTCGGGGACATCATAACCTACTGTATATTCACTATACTGTGGCCAGTTGTAATCTGAGTCATTATAGTGATAATTATCGTTATAATAAGAGATCGCGTCGTAACACTCGTTCAAATTCATTTCCCTCGCCTTAAAATAGTTGGTCGGCGGTGGATTTCCATGAACACGCCAATCGTGACCTCGAAGGCCTCCACCTGATGGTGGCAATTGCTTCGGAGTGAAATGCTGTATGCCGCTCATCGGCTTAGGAATAAATGAATTCCCGGGTTGATTCCTAGGTGGAAAGCGGAAAACGTTACTCTGTGGGTTATAGTTAGGTGGCCTGGCAGCAAACATTTGCTGAGTTCGTGATGGACTGGCACGTACCTGTTGCTGTTGGTAGCCCTGGGTAGGGTTAGCTCTGAAACCTTGGTTAGGTTGCGGAGCGAACCTGAACGGCTGCGGTGCTGGTGGTAGAGGTCTATGGATAGCTGGTGCTGCCCAATATGGTGCTGATGGAGGTTTTAGGATTTGTACAGGTGCTGGTTGAATTTTAGGAGCTGACTGGGGCTTAACAACCGCCTCGTTACGTTGTTGTAAGTACATAATATTCAACTCTTCTTGTACAAATTCCAAAGCCTTTTCTAATGTGTCGGGTCGCATACATCTAATTCGCGAACCCAAAGGCTCGTGCAAACCACGAACAAACGCTTGCATAGTTAATTTACGATATAAAGTACGCTTGGCGACCACTAGGTCGCTAAAGTTTTATGCAAACTTACATAAGTCATAATAGTACTAAATAAGGACTGGCAATGATTATAAAAGTCTTGCGGTGACCTTTGCCCTTGCGTGGCCAAAGAGAGGTCATTATAGAGAGCAGTTTCGTCTCTCTGATCTGCGAAATTATTTATTAAAGTATTTCTAATAGCTAACCAATTATCGGGGATGCCATTTGAATTTATTATACTCGCGGCAGGCCTGCGCTTAAATATGTAGTAACTATTTGATCGCATATTCTAATAAATCTAGTAAGCACATTAGGGTTGCCATCGAAATCTGGCACGGGGCGTAATGCCTTAAAAATTGTATCTGGTTCGTGAGACATTTTAAAACTATTAATAGAACAATCACTATGAGATAAGTCGTTTATATCAGAATCACTAAAATCTATATTTCTACTATGATCTATTTGTCTCTGCCGGCGAGACTGCTGCGATGCAGACCCGCTGGACTTCGGAGTACAAGGACGAAAAATTTTTAAAGGATAAGGAATCTACTTCGTAAAAAGGACACAAGGAAAGCAACACAAGAAAGATTTTGTGCACTTACAATATCATCTCGTTTCTCTGCGTATCGATATCTTGATACTCCTCCTCCGTGTGGCTGCTGCTCCCGTAGGTTCAGGATACTCGGCGACGGGGCTTGAAAGCCGCCCGGGCGACCCGCGATTCCCGAAATTAATGTTAAAAACGCGTCTCGCGAATCGACCCGCGAGTATCCTACCGACTGCGCCAAATACGAAAGCTACAGCCGGAGGATTTAAAAAAAACGAAAAAATATTCACTTATTTTATTAATAGAAAATTACAATATAATTAAAACTAACTAAAAGTAATTGACCGGTTCGATGTTAGAAGCCGAGTGCAATGTTTCACATGAAAAAACGTGTGACTGGGGAAAATGATGTCGGCAGGTCACGTTGCACTGGCACGTTGCGCTGACTCTGCATCTCGGACTGTTGCAATGGTCGAGGCTGGGTAGCTTCACTTAGTAACATAATTATATATGCTATGTAATTCGATACATACTAAAACAATAATAATAATATTAATAATTGGGATACATTGTACTTGATTTTTAACTAAATATCCCATTGAAGTATTAATAACTATTTATAAGAAAAAATTAACGTAGTGGTTTGAATCTAAGCCAATGGTCGACAGTATTGCACTGCATGTGAATACTGCATAAACCCAGCATCAAAAAATCTAGCGACAAGCTTTAATATTATATAAAGTAATATATTCATGGATTTTATTTGAAGTTTATCTTCTTTTCAGAGCATTTAAACAAAAGCTTGCTGTAAAAGAACTTTTTACTTTAATTTTTTTCTGAGGTAAATAAAAAAAATCTTAAGTAAATCAACGCCTTTCGAAAAAGCATTCGACTCTATCTTTATGAAAGTGACATTATAGTAGAAAGATATACTTGCCACAGAAAATGTGAAATTCTATGGATTTTTTTTTGGAGAGAGTCAGAAGGAAACATGGACCAGTTCCAGTACAGAAATAAATTGGAGAAAACAATGTAACTCTATGCTGAAGTCGTCCTTCCGGTCATTTGGATATTCCAGCATGACAATGAGCGAAAGCAAACTGTACGCTCAGTTAAGAGAGTTTCTTGATTCACAAGATGCTTCTGTCTTAGAAGGGCCAGTCAATAGCCCGAATTAAAATCCAATTCAACATTTATGAAAGTATTATAATGAGTATCAAATAGATAATGTGGCAACTCAGGCGAACCGTACTACGCCTTTTAAAAAATTTAAACTCTGTTTCTCCCGCTAAAAAGTATCAAAATAATTTTTAAAAAGATTCCAGTAATAATCACGCTATTTGTGTAAAACATATAACGAGCAAAATACGGTTTTGTGATTGTCCCAGGACCAGGACTATAAAGGATTTATAAGCGTTTACAAGTCCGAAAAAGTTTATTATCGTTTATAAGATATTTATAATGGTCCGTTGAAATGCAAATTACGCCAATAGTATTCCTATAAATGAATTGCGTCAATCCAAACACTCTCCAAAAGTGAGATTAATACGATCTCAGCAATGCTTTATTAAGTTCGTTTCCGATTACGTGAGATCGAAGTTTTTGTTTAGTGGATATTTGTAAAAATGGAAACAATATAAACATTTGTCAGAGTAGTCAATTAGTTATTGTGTTGTTGAAATTCATTTTTGATGTACTATTTACATAGAGTAAAATTAATTTGATGTGAAATATATCACGTTTTTGGTTGAAATTTTAACGCGCCCCTTGAAATTGGAATATTTTCAAATTAACATTATCAATTTCTCTAGCAAATTATATAAGGCAGCTGCCATTTTCGCATTTGACAGTTTAAAGTACTTTATAGAGCTATAAGGGACACTTGGTTTTATAACAGCATGTGGCAAAACCAAAGGACTCGCCATGTTCTTACATTTATGGTAACAATTCTAAATTGTAATGTTCTTAATAATATTTATAGATGTGTTGCTTTTAATTGAATTAATAATTTTGTGACTGGACTTAAATTTTCTACCTATTATATTCAGGTACCAACTATGGGGACAAATTATGGTTATTTATATGGTTAACGACCGATTTTTGACCAACAAAAGGTTAATGCTCAAAATAAAAGTTTGTTTAGAAATATGACGATTTGAGACGTCGAACGGTAACGTTCAACTTATTCTTAACTTATTAGTTAGGCATTTAAAACTGCCTCGATTAACAACGTCACATATCATTAAGAGTTAATTTTCCTTTTCCTGAGTTACAGAACTGCTAAGTCTGCTAAGTTGCTTTTACTGAACTTAGTCAATATTATGATTCTTATAAGGTAACAAAACTACCTTATCAACCGAAATGATTTGTGTTCCTCTCCATTATAACTATAAATATTATAAGTGCTTACTGTGTTGTTGAACTCAACTCTGTTATTGATTGAATGATTAATAAATGAAAAACTAAAGCAATTTTCCTTTATTATATTAATCCTGTTTATAAAGTTTGTACTAATAGCACAACATATAAATTTGCCAATAATGCCTTGGAGCTAAAATACTAACATGGAGCTTTTCTTTATTTTTATCGCGTAATGTCCGTACATCTTTAGCCAGAATGTAGTTTGTTCTATATTAAAAAAAATTCTAGTGATGAATTTGACGCAACATGTCGGATGCTGCGTTCTAGAGACCATTGTTTTATAGAAAAGCGAAATTTTAAATTTATGTTGTAATATGAAATTTCGTCTTGTTTATCGATTTCAAACTCCTTTAAACGGTTTTTCACTTGCACAATTGATTTCGTAGTCTGATGCTTTTACATCTAACATAAATCTCAAATTATTTTGTCCAGAACCCTCGCCCGTTTTTTAAATTCAGTCTTCGCCAGTTGCGTTTAAAAATCTCTAAATTTTTATCACTTTTTATAAGAACTACTTTTTTTAAAAATCACTTCCACTATACAAGTGAACGCTCCACGCTTGAACGCAAATTAGTTTTTAAAAATACAATCAAACTAAATATCATAAAATCTATCTATACTTATAATAAATATGTAGAGAGGTCAATTCTGTACATGAAATATATTTTCAAAATAACTTCAGGGGGTGATTAGTGATCGATACTGATGCCAAAAATGCAATCAGTAAAATTTTTGTCGGTCTGTCTGTCTGTATGTTCCTTATAGAAACAAAAACTACTCGACGGATTTTGAACGAAACTTGGTACAATTATTTTTCATACTCCTGGGCAGGTTGTAGTATACTTTTCATCACGCTACAATCAATAGGAGCAGAGTAGTGAAGGGAAATTTTGGGAAAACGGGAGAAGTTACTCCATTTTTTAAGCTTCCGTCGCGTGTGCAGCCTTTATGGTTAAAGTTACATAGAAAAAATTATTGTCTGTATGTTCCTTATACAAACAAAAACTACTCGACGAATTTTAACGAAACTTAGTACAATTATTCTTCATACTCCTGGGCAGGTTGTATTATACTTTTTGTCACGCTACAATCAATAGGAGCAGAGTAGTGAAGGGAAATTGTGGGAAAACGGGAGAAGTTACTCCATTTTTTAAGCTTTCGTCGCGTGTGCAGCCTTAATGGTTAAAGTTACATAGAAATCATGTATGACGGAAATATTCTACATAAAATTGTCTAAAAAATATCCCGCAACAGCATATGTCTATCTTTTATGGTTGACTCACAATAACACGTGTAACTCCTGATAGCTTAGCAGTTCGGAGCATTCTGATTATATTTGTTTACTCTTACGTTTAGAATACTCTCACTCATCTTAATTTAAAAAATTTAATCTTAATTTAAAAATTTTAATCTTAATTTAAAAAAGTTAACATTATTACCTATTTAATAAAAAAAGAATCATAGAAATTGGTATAGAAACACCAAACTTATACATGAAATAAGCCATCGCGCCGTCGCACGTGAATATTGAATCATGCTATAAGGATTATTTTTGTGTAACGGTTGCCGCGCTCGACACGGGTCGCGGCGGTAGGGTAAAAAAAGGCTGGAGGTCCGAGAGCGAGCTTCATCTTCTTAATATATAAAAATCCAGTGTCACAATGTATGTTCCCAGTGAACTCTTCACCAACTCAACCGATATTGATGAAAGTTGGTGTATTTATGTGTAATTTGGTCCAACTGAAGAGATAGGATAGTTTTTTTTTTTTCATTACACAGCAACGCGTGGCCGGATCAGCTAGCCTTATATAAGAATAAACACAACCCTAATAAATCCATTTTCCATCCCGGTTATTTCAAGCAAAAGTGACATTATGCGAATTTTGGCAGAGATCCTCTGGGATTACTACTATAGAAAGCTACTATAAATGAGTCTAAGCTTATAATGACATAATGACAAGTATATAGAGGAAAAGTTATCCTAATGGAACCAGTGAATAGACTTGATGTTTATTAACTCAAGCCACTTAGATTTTACAGAATTCCAATATGGCACCCACGCCTTACACTTTACTCACTTTTAGGCTAATGTAACACCAAACTTATGATGGCTCGCAGATGTTCTCTTATAAGCACTTATAAGTCTAAGTACATAACTGGTATAATTACTTCTGAGTGTATATGATATTGGGTCTTATAAGAGTCATGAGATTATAACGTCCCTAAAACCAAACTAACGAAAATTAAACTTTTCTATTTTGGTTTTGTTTTGGGTATTGTATAATTCCAAAATACAACTGCTTTAGCTAATTAACATAATATTATTATTATATTATGCTTTATTTAAGTATTTAACTGGTAGATTTTTAAATGTTTAATTTGTAAACATTTAAAAATCTCCTTGACTAACAAGGATTTTTTAAAATATTTTATCCAATTAAATCGTGGAGTATAAATAATTTTATATTTTGTACTTGAGTAAACTTTCTATTCGACCTTGCTAGTGACTTTTTGCCACTTTTGTATTTAACTTCTGCTTTTAGCAGGTTGGCGGCGAATTTAAAACTAATTCAAAGTCGATATTTTTTTTGCTATCATTATATTTTAATGAAACACAACCTAAATGTTGCTTCAAGCTAAACTTAAACTACCTGTCAAAACTACCAAAAATCCGTTCAAAATTTTTGAAGATTAGCCTGATGATAGATATATAAATGGAAGTTGTTTGTATTCTGCTACTCTTTCTTATTGCTTATGCTTATTTAACATAAATTTACTTAATGTGACACAATTTGTACTGTTTTATTATATTTATGTAAATCGACGAAAAGAAATCATGTCTAGAAATGTGAAATCACCTAACCATCTGCCTAAGTATGTACATAAAATCTACATACGTTAAACCAACATATTTGGATGAAACATTTTTATTAAATCTCTTCAAAGATTTAATAAAAATATTTTATAGAAGCGGCTGAAGAAAAATACATTTCTCCGACTGCCTCTTTTCAAGGTTTCATACGTCTAAATCAATTTGAGAAATACTTTTTCTAGTTTACCGCAGACACCTCTTTTAAGACCTTCTCGAACATTGTTAACGCTTTTTGGCGATGAAAACTGTATCCCTTTGGGTTGATTTTTATTTTAGGGAATAAAGAGAAGTCACACGGTGCCAGATCAGGACTCCTTACTGTTGGGAGTTGATACTGCTTTGATTTTGTAATGGAATAAACACCAGATATCCCGACAAAGTAAAGAAACTAGAAATGAACTTTTTCGCTGCGCTTCTGGATCACTAAAGCATAATAAACTTTGGATTCGTTTTTAAACAGCCAAAGGGTCGACTGACGCTTTGTTTTTGGATCGTCTTGACAAATGCGGAATTCGACACCTGTCACAATGTCGTAAACGTGTCGAAATGAGCCTACGTCAAATTTATTAATGATGACACGATCCCGTTCTTGTTTCTGAGCTTCAGTGAGGTTGCGCTGTCTATCTAAACTATCCGTCCCACGCGAAAGTACTCATTAAATATTGTGAACGCTTCCGATCCCATCTGAACATATCACATGCTGAATCAATTTGTACATGTGTGTTATCTTGAATTAAGCTAGCTAGTTTTCTTCGGTAACAGCTGTCGACGGGCGACCACTCTTTTTTCATCCTATAAAGTTAGATGACTGCGCTTAGAAAAGCCTTCCGTAAACCGAATATGAAGTGGATCCAACGACACGTCTGGTTTTAGACCACATTCAAAATCATAAAAAAACATCGTACGAATAAGTTTCCGACGCAAATCCATTTTTCTGTGAGACACGATAATTTAATTAAGTTCTTAAAAAGTGTTGACTGAAATTCGAAATTCGAACGAAGGTACTTTATTTGTAATTTTTTTTTCAAAGTATAATTATACCGGGCCTTTGCAAAACTTTCTAAGTGGTCTGATAAAATTGAGAAGATCTGCTGATTTACAGGCACTTGTAAATCCTTTTATGCTAGTATAAACTAGGTCGATGCAGTCACTAAGCATAAAGCGTCGCTGGCACTATATATTGGAGCGGAGCGTAATAAAAAAAAAAACAATAATGTTTAGTCAATTTTAGAATTCCATAATAATGTCAACTTTCAAAAAGCGCGTGCTTTTTGTTTCAATGGAAAGTCTTATAGAGCTAATGTTTTTTGGTCATAACTTTTTTATTTTTGCGAATTTCAAAATTCGGGCTCTGTCAATCTGGTCCATAATGTGTTGATTCGATTCCACATAAAAATTATTGAAGTCGTGAATTTGGGAAGTTATGGCGTAACAGATATTGCGTCATGAGAGCTCGGTTCCAAATAAGAAATCAGCAACTTGAACAATACGAAATTGAAAAAGAATATATTTTGCATCCAGCCTGCTTTAAAAGCTTTTAAAGCAGGTTTGGATGACGGGGCAAAGTGAATATTTTTCTCCTGTAGATATATCGAACGCTGTATGATGTAACGAGTTGTCGTGAGCAACAAATTAAATATCGTTCCATTGCATTACTGTTTCTTTAAGAGAAAATTTAATGAACTTTCATATCATGCATTGGTACAGATAGGATTGAAAAGTGTAACGATTCGAAAATAATTGCACCAGATCATTGAGGTTATCTATAAAAGTTATTTCCCTATATACAATTAAACAATTGCCAACTGCTCCACATTTACCACGTAATTCAGATATAATTTTGGCATAATTACACTTGGACTTGTCTTACATTCATAATAAAGTTTTCCCGATTCAGTGGAAAATGTGTATTCCACTTCGTAACTAAATTATTTTGTTTGTTAAGGTTTATTTTAAGCCATTAATGGTCGTTAGCGGCGAGATTTAAATGGAGTGATGGAGCCGTGAAAAGTTAATGGCACGTCAGCGGAGCGTAGGCGATGAATTGGTGTCACTAAGGCTGTATAAATAGGGTGCAAGGGCATGGAAAATGTCTTACAAACTTGCGGGTTTATTATGTAAGACAAAGAAGGTTATACGATATGTCGGTTATTTGCAATTCAGCATGCGGAAAGGTTAAAAAAGCTTGTATTACTAGTCCAATTCATTAACGATAATATTACTTTTTATCTCACATTTACTTCATCCTTTACTATAATGTCATTACTATAATGTAGTTTACAACATATTTAAATAGACACATATAAATCGTTATGACGCACTTATAGAATTATATGTTTTATGAAAACTAGATTATGATGTACAATAGCCAATTCAGCAGCTCTAAGGTCCTGACGAGACCTCGTTTAATGAGTCGACAGTACCACTTCTTTCTGCTCTGGTTCGATATCGCCTAAATCAAAATCCCTCAAAACTTTGATTTATTTTTATTTATAATTATTTAACCAAACCTCATATCTTCACGTTTATTTCCATAGTATATTATTACTATAATGGCCAAAAATAACTTAATAAATGTCAGTCAGTCAAGTCAGAACTGTAACCAGCATTAGTAAATTAAAATTGTTGGTCAATTCGATTTGGGCAATATTTACCCGTCTACACATTTTCCTGTGACGACGAAGGGACTACATGCACTGGTAACGTTAGTGATAAATTTAAACTTCTACCATTTGGCTGTGCATGACCTGAGGCCTAAGTGCGAGTTTACGCTTCGATACTCTATATGGTCTGCGTAAAATATTACTATGGATTTTGTATAAGCGCCCCCAGCGGTAACCATTCGAAACTACGAATCTTCCTAGCAATATGTAACGCACTCGATAACTAGTATCGAATGCGTAAACTCGCACTAAGGCCTCAGTAGTAAAAGAACAAGTCGTTTTTATTTATACACATATCGTATCAAATACAAGAAAAGACGCTTATCGAAGCCACAATCCAACTGTGCATTCTATACATGAAACTAAGTCCGATTATCAAAAATAATTAAAGTGGGTTATTTTTATTTTATTGTATTTAAAAACCATAGCATGGATGACATTTGTTGTAAATCACGAAGCAATTAGTTGTGTCTGTTTCGACAAATAATAGTCTAAAATCAGCATAACTATTCATTTCCCAGAAATAAAGTCATAAATAAAAAGCGTTGTAATAATTAGAACAATATGTGGCATTTGCTTTCATTGTGCACATTGTATATTTCTATAACAAACGTCGGATAGGTAAGAGATTCTGGCCACGGTAGCTCACAGTGTTCGTCCTCTGCCTACCTCGAAGATTTTGTAATAATTTATTGAGTAGTTTTTCTTGTGAAACACATAAAATGACACTTACCAGGTTGGCAGTAACAGCGATACTGCGGTCCATCGACGTCATTGTCGGTCTGCTCGACACATATGCCTTTGACGCAGGGGTTGGACGCACATGCGCCGCCGGCGACGGACAGCTCACACCGTGCGCCCGCCCAGCCATCAGAGCACGAACAGTGATAGCTCGCCGTGCCGTTCATTGTAATGCTCATGCAGGAACCACCATTAAGGCATGGTGATGTGTAGCATGGATCCATTTCACACCTTTTTCCCATATATCCTAGGTATAGCAATTGTTCCAAGTAAAAAAAAATGCTCAGCTTAGTCCGATTACAAACACTTATGCTTACATTAAAAATATATTTACTATCTGTTTAGAAATCAGTATAGGAACTTAGATAGTGATTCTTTGTTCGTCCTCATTCTATCATAAACAATGTTGGTGCAGATACTCTGTACGGCCTTCTGCACACGATTTTTTTAAACAAGTAGATAAAACGCATTTGGAAAACGCGCGTCCTTTGCACGTTGAAATCGGTATGGTAGCAACCTGTGTTTATGGCGATGCGCGTTGGTTCGTCGTTCCTGGATGTTTATAGTGATATAAACATGCAGTCCAATTTTAATAATTTATTTTATTTTATTTCATTTGAAAATAAAGTGATTATATATATTACTAATTAAATGTTTTCACATATAATTACAAAAACTACACGCAACAATGTTACAAACTACAGTAGTAATAGGTACTACTACTACTACTACTTAGGAGAAAAAAATAATTAGAAGATAAAAAAACAATTAAACACAATAAACTTTAGTGAATACAATAATCGTACAAAGAATCACTGTGTGCGTTAGCAACGCGTCTCATTTGTATTGGTATCGATTTTGCTTGTTGTCAGTTCGTTCGAAGACGTCGTATGCATAGGCCTTAATCCACGACCGAGGAGTTGAGATTACAAAAAGCATTTCTTTATCTAGTAAAATTTGTTTAATTCCTTTAAAACTTGGTTGATGTCTAAAAAGAGGTGATATTGTAATGTTGGTTAATAATATTAGTATCAACAACACACTCATCTTCACCCGTTCAAAAGCAAGGCAGACATCACTCTACCATATTTATGGGAACATAATTATCTAAGATTAGAACTGGAGTCGATGCAACGTTTTTTTAACTGTTAATTAGAAAGCAAAAACTGTAGTCACAGAAATAAAGTTTCAATATACTTTAATACTAATATTTACAAGGCTTTGTTCTGATTGATTAACTGACTGATAGACTGACAACACACAGCCCAACCCCTGAACCAAGAGACTTGAAATTTGGAGGATGTGTTTATAAAGGAGTGAAAATGCTCACTTTAAAACGGATTGTGTGACAGTTGTGTACATATTTAATGTTTAATGTAAGTGACATGAAATTGGAAACATGCTCTGAATACGATTAAGGGGGTGAAAAAGGGGTTCATACTTTGTATAAAATCTAAATCATTTTTTAATTAAGTACGGGGGAATCAAGAGTTGAGGCTTTTGATAAAAAATAAACGTACGTACATTTCTGGTCATATTATTAAGTAAGAAACATATGAGTAGACATTTTTGGTGTCACCGTCATTTTGAAAGTAAGAATCATGGAACGATACACTGGCTAAGAGCCAAGAATAAAGTGGACAAGTAAAACAGGAGATGTTATATGAAATAAACTATTGTATGGAAATCTAATCTTTAAAAGGCATCAAATATTATGTATACTCATGCGCCTAGTATAAATAAATATCCACACATGGGCATCAGCTTTTCAGAAAATTCTGCCTTTATGGCTTACTTCTTTAAAAAAGAGTTTTAAACTTTGTTTCTTTCAAAGTATAAAACTCTTTAAAAAAGTATTTTTTCAATTTCCTCGTTTTCAGCTACTTTTTAACTGCCCCTGAGTAGGTGAAATAGGACAATACTTATGTAATGAAGTGTGTTTTTAATATTAAGCATAACGTTTTGTTCACAAAAATATAAATAGAAATAAATGGATAATTCGTCTAGACTAGAAGTATTAGAGAATTCCAATCATAAGGAGGTTAAAAGGGATTAAATATTTTTTTGAAAAAAATATTGCTTTTAAAGTGCGAAATTTGAAAACCAATAGGTATAAGATGGATAAATATATCGACTGCCTTGCTGATATAAGATCCCGGGTTATTTTGTTTTCTTGTACATTGTAAATTTTGACACAATACCTACAACCCTAGTTATAATTAATAATAGATACCTAGTACTTTCAAACTCTACGCTTACAAAGACGCGAATAAAAGTTAGTTCTATATAAAGCCAGTTAATTATCTACACGGGCACAATAGTTATCAACTTACAAGTTTGCAACTACATATATTTATTTTTAAATTCTATAATTGTACCGATATATTTGTGTTCATAAAATAAAAACGCACGGAACTAATATTAAAATTAAATGAAGTATTTAAATTACCTATGTTAATACCTAGTTTTGACTTAATTAGATGCCAAAAACTATAGTAATTAACCCAAAAGTGTAAAAAGTCTGAAAAGCCAACATATCCATTACATTCTTGGTTAAAAATTTATGAGGGTCTATGAAAAACTCGTTGAGCTTACGTAATACTGAAGTCGCACACAGATATTCAATTGATTGGAAAATCAGAACGGCTTTCCCTGGCTTACAAAACGTGGATTGAATTTTATTGCATATCGATTTTATGTAAATTAAAGGGTTTCTTCTATATTTTCAGTAAATTTTAGTTTTATTTGATAGTAAACTTTAAAAAATCTAAATTTCTACATTGACGTATAGATGTTGACATGGGTTGTATTTTTGTTAGTTTAAGTTGTTTTAAGATTTTTGTGACACAATATATAGCTTTTCAATTTTTCACAGTTTGATATTATTTTTCAAAAGCACAATAAACTATTCATAAAATAAAATATCTATTAATACAAATACTAGAAGAATCACTGCTTACCATGAAGACAGATACATTGATAATAAAGGCCATTTATTGGTTGTGATAAGTCTGTACAGCGACCACCGTTAAGACACGGAGAAGGGTGGCATGCGTCGCGCTCATCGCAGTGCGTACCCGTGAACCCAGGACAGCATTGGCACTCATAACCTTCCTGTAGGCAACCAGGTTAACACTATCGTTTATTTCTCGGCTCATCTTCTTTTAGTACACCACACCTCCGTTCTTAATGCAGGGTCCACATGACATTAGAGGTATATGAACTTAAGAAAAATATGTATGTGTGCAATGCAAAAAAGTATTGCTTAATTTCATTTTGGTGAGTAGACACGGAAACGTAATTTATGACTGTAGCTTAAAATCTTCCCATCAACATTAGTTTGCTATGTTATGGCCACATACAATATAAGAATGACAGACATTTCTTTTAATTTATAATATTTTTTTTATTTAAGCATTTACTGCTAAATGTTTATATCAAGAGAAATTATTACTAGTAATACATCCTGATTATTATATACCTTGTCTTAAATTCGATGGGCGAATATTCCTTAAGAACTCTATGGCATCGATTTCGAATTTCCCATTTTAGGATTTACAAGGCAATTTTATAAGCGACGGAGATTGCATCCTTTGACTTAAACTTCGATTTTGAGTTAGTATATAAACTTAATTAGTTTAAAGTTGCTATAATATCAAAAACATATTTTTGTCTCTAACAAATTAATCGCAAACTGCGTATATTGTTGGTACTCAACAATCATGCATAATTGTAGTAATTTTGCGATATCCGATTTAGGTCAACATAAATGACAATAAAATACTCGGAGTTTATAAAATTAATTACCTACGCATAATTGGAAATGCATAAGGCATTAATATGTACAATATAACGTGAGAACAGAAAATCTATGATAAAAATATAAAAACACTAGTCCCATCTGATAAAAAGTCTCAAAATTGTTTCATAATAAATTTGTCTCGGAACTTGTTTGATCAAAGAAAATATAAGATAATTCTCATATAAAAGACAACTAAAGCTATTTCATTAAACAAATTTTGAAATCGATACCTACAAATAAAATTACTCGAATCGTTGTGCGTTTTTAGCTGTGCCTGTAATTTATAGAATTTATGTTGGCTATCGCTGGATTACTTTAAAAGGTTCTACAGTAGGTATAGCTAAGTAGTAAGCACCAATAATATAATGATGTTAATTAATTAACGTACCATTGAAACGTTCGTGTAACACACGCCCTTTCCGGAACAATCTTGTGAGTCCCCGCAGTTATCCGATTTAACTGTCACCTTCAACCGCACGCATTTCGAACCCCAATTTTCTGATACAACTGGAAACAAACACTCGTTATAAATGATAGTCATGTCTTGAACATATTATGTCACGATGCTATTGGATTCAATTTATATCAAGCGTTTTAACATACCTATTATAGATAATACAATTTTGGAATCAACAATATCAACCTTGCTATTTCTTGTTTTTTCATCACACGCCTCGAGATCCACATTTTTTTATTGAATTTCCCATTACATATCAGTTACAAGAAAGAATTGTCGTCATCTGAGTCGATAAAATATATACACAAACTCCTATAAGAATAGGAATACAACCGCTCGATTCATTTGTCTTTGTTCAATGTTTACGTAATATTATGTTCCAAATAAAAATATCATCCATCTGATTAGATTTTTAATTTATTACTTTATAATTTTACCGCAACTTCATCCGCGTGGAATAGTGACTTTCGGCAACATTTTTAATTTTTAGGCTAATTATTTGCTAATATTATAACACATACATACATTAAAATAAGCTATTTACAGTATTTTACTGCAAATAGCTTATTTAAATACATTTTCACACACGACGTTTTTAGTTTTTCCATCTTTTGATAAAATAAAAATATTTTGTTTATTTGATACACGTAAGCATGCCACATAGAGTTGCCAATGGGAAAAAACCTTTTTTTTCTGAATGAACTCCTGCAACTAAAGCGTCTGTCCTTGAGCTTTATTTGCATTTTATATTGAAAACTGCACCATTTTAAACTGTAATGGCAAATCGGTCGGAATTAATGGAATAGGGGGAATCAAAATATTTTCTCTTTTTGCCATTCCAGTCATGATTATAGCTTTTATAATGTTGTGTCCCAGGTGTGTTATTTGTAGCCGTGTAAATGGCCTTGGCGCGTCTAGATTTCTCATTAATTAGACTTGAACAAAAACTTTTAATGTCAACTTATGGGAAACTCGTGATAATTCTAAAGAGCTCAGAAACTCTATAGGGTACGAAGTGACTAGTTCAGTGGCTATAACATTGTTTACTGAGAGGTATTCGACAACATCCCCTCCACGTCTGATATGTTTTGTTCGTTTATATAGTTAACTATCTCATTAGTCGGCGCCAAAATTTCGCTTTTACACAACCATTTCCTCATTCATTGTGTTATCGACAATCTAACGGAACTCACGTCTCAGTGTAATCATGTCGTTACTGTCTGTTGGCATACAATATTTTCCGATTATTAAAAGTGCAGCTGCATTTTGCCCTGCTTGAGAATAATTGTGAAGTGGTACTCGCATATGTCTAGTGAGACAAAAGTACCACCTTCCCTCCCATGATTGCCTTTGATATCTTTCATTTCGAGATCTAGTGCTTCGATTGTTCTTTTATGGGACATCGTACATTCATCCCAAGCCAACAGCTTACACTGCTGTAACATTCTTTCGCAATTTTTTGCCGACATCGTCACACAAAAACTTTCATCCCCTATTTTTACCCCCTTTAGGTTAAAACGTTTACAATCCTTGAATGTCGTTTTTATATTATCCAATCAAAAACCAAAAAAATAAGTTTCTAGCTTTAAAAATTGCGTAATTTCTATACACATTTTCATGTCCTATTTCAACCCCTTACAGCTCTTTTTCGCATGTTATTTTGATTTTTGATTTCGGTCAGCACACAGACAGAGTTACTGTTGCATTTATAATATTAGTAAGGATTTATGCTACCAAAAGTGACCTCATACGACTTGTTTTGAGACATATCTTTTGCCACATATGACTTAACATGTAAGACCTTTTCTGTTATGGTTATCGTTATCATTCCATGTTAGTACTTATATTTAACGGTAAAATTCCATAAAAAAAACTGACCAAGGTTTGCGTATGACGGATTGTATTCCCTAACGTAGCTAACGTAGCTTTTTGGAAATATAGAAAATAAATAATTGGTCACCTCCTTCTAATGGACTAGTTAAGTTGTACTTCCTTAGATGGAGGCCTTATTTGTACTCAGCAAAAGTCTTTAAGTACCTATAAGCAGGTTGACGCCTTCAGCCAAATCTTTGTCGTAGAGTGTGAATAGTTTGGCACCACCCTCGTCCAGTGGAGTGATGTCCAAAAGCATACCATCAGAGACGTCGCAGTGCTCGTGACCTTGTCTCGTAACTTCGTACACCGCTGGCTGCAGCATATTGTGTTGCCTGGGAATGAAAATCTCCTAAAATATACACACATATTATATACGAGGGCGGTCCGATAAGTACTTAGCCTCACCGCCCGATGGCACCACTATTGTAAAAAAAAAATTCTATCGTATAGTACATTCTCGTAGACGGCTACTGTCGAAATTTCAGAATTAGACTAGTAATTTTGTTTTGACAGCGTGTGGAAGCGGGCTTGTCCGCGGATTTTAGTATAATGGAAAAAGAGCAATATCGGTCAGTGATTCGATTCTCGTTTTCAAGGAGCGCTTGGATACTGTGTACGTTGACTCTTCTCCTTCGATGGCGACCTTCAAAAATGGTTTAACAAGTTTCAATATCGCACGTCGGTTTTTGATGAGCCACGCCCAGATGCACCGAAAACGTCTACCACGGAGAATAACGTGTCAAAAATAAAAGATGTATTGGTCTACCAATGCATCTTTTATTTTTGACACGTTATTGAATTGAAGGTGTGCGAAATAGCTGAGATAGAAGGCATTTCAAAAGACATGAGAAAGCTATCGGCGCGATAGGTGCCGCGTTTGCTCATTCCAGACAATAAATGCAAATGTGAGACCATTTCTAAGAAGTGTTTGACGCTGTTTAAGTGCAATCCGAATAATAAATAATAATAAGTATTTCTTACATTCACACCAATTAGCCTAGCCCAAAGTAAGCACTGTAAATCTTGTATTATGGATACTAGGGTAACGGATAGACATACGTATATGATACATAGATATGTAATATTCATAGAAATATATATAAACACCCATGACTTAGGTACAAATGCTCGTTTCATCATATAAACATCTGCCCCTTCCGGGATTCAAACCCAGGACCGGCGGTGCGAAAGGCAGGATCGCTACCGTTGCACCAAACGGTCGTCAAATGGTCGTGATGGTCGACGAAAAATGGATCCACTTGTACATACTAGAAACCAAGGAATAGTCAAAACCCGATTAGGCTAAAAAAGAACTCTTACACCATGACAAGGCACCCGCTCACCGCCGCCCTCGCCATGAACAAATTGGTTGAAGTGGGCTACGAACTGCTGCCACATCTACCGTCTTCACCAGATATGGCCGCATGCGTTTTGTTTTCAAACTTGAAAAAGTCACTCGCCGGTCAGAAATTTGACTCGAATAAGGAGGTCATCACACAGGCCTACTTTGCCGACCTCGAGAAAACCTATTTTTCAGACGGTTTAAAGAAGTTGAGACATTGCTGGGTCAAGTGTGTCGGACTCAAAGGAGATATATTGAAAAACAAATAGCTAATAATTCAAAATTTTCGGCTTTCTTTTGTAGGTTAAATACTTATCGGACCACCCCGTGCCATTAAGCAAAAAATAACGTTATTTGAATTGAATAATTAAATGTTCCGTTATTTTTGGAGGTAAACATTTATCTAGACGAAGTGTTTGTAATTGAGCTCAATTAATGAGTTACAAAGGAACTCCATAATTATATATTGGTAAAGGGATAGTGACGCTATTTATACGCTATATGTTTTAAGCCTTTTTTTCAAAGTCTTTTTATTAGTATCGTGATCCTTAAGTTTAAAGTAAAGTCATTCCATAATATGCGGAATAGGTTACTGTTTGCTTCAAAAAATATTACATCATATCAATCCATTTTTTTTTTACATATTGCTAATAAATAACACAATTTTTTGCTGTGGTTATATTCCACAACAGGATTTGTGGATATTTATATCTCTAGTGCTATTTCTTCTTTGTCTTACGACTTATCCACTCGATAAGAAATAAAGTCAGGGACTTTACAAATTGCGATACGAGAACCAACATGTCGGTCCCGTCCAACCACATAGATCATCAGTTTTTACTACCGAAAATTGGTAACGACTGATAATATTGAGACAACTACTCCCAACAGGCAGCATAGTGTTTTTAATGCCTTTAAAAAATGAATCCCGCACAAAGTAAGTAATACGTTTCCGTAACGTAAAGTAACGAAATCGACCCATTTCTTATTTAGAAGAACACCAACAGATGGAGTTCCATACTCTCCCTTATTATTCGAATATTTTCTGCCTAACGTAAATATCCTTCATTTTCATTTTGTAGTGCATTCTTATTTAGTAAGTATAAGTTGAATTTAGAAAGCATGGGCTTAGCTGATGATGACATCACCTAAATCTGATTCAATTAGAACTGACGTCAGTGGGTAATGAAATTAATATATTTTGGGATTGCTCGTTTAGCGAAAGCTAGTGCTTTTTTCTGTTTGCTGTCATCGATGAATGGATTTTTCTGATAATACATAACTGTGAGTACGAAGCAAGTGTACCTTTGTAACCTTTAAACCAATATATAAATAAATATTATACTATTTCAATTGTGCGCTAGCTATCCTTTGCAAGTCGTGCATGTAACATGCACGATAACCTGTTAAAAAGACTTTCCAAATATCTAAAGAACGCTGCCCAACTATCTACATTATACGGGTCATTTGAAATAATGCAGAGCTGATTGTTAGGTCAACTGTTAACTCTAAAAATAGCTCACGCTGATGACCAGCCTATAAGTAAAATTAGAAACATAGAAAATTTAATATCCACATTCTTCTAAAACGTTAATAATAATACAAGCCAAAAAGACGTTATAAAAATACAAAAGTATTGGAAGTACTAATTATTCGCGTTTGGATACTACAAAACTAGTCCTAACTAGATTTACAAAGTTTAAAAAAAAACGAGAAAGAAGACAAGAAGCAAAATTAATACTACATGAATAAATTGTTTCTTTATATTTTAATTAGGGCGTAAGTAGTAAAGAAAATCACATAAAAAAAAAATGTGAAATCTGCTTCATTTGAAATGTATCGCGATATGTTTTATTCATTATCGCGTGCAAGCCTTGCATAACGATCAAGGTGAAGTTTTTGCCTTCGTATAAAAGCTGTGGACTTCTAATGTTTAGATAATTCGTCTGTACCATAATATCAATAGGACTTATTATGTCATGATGTTTTCAATAACATGAAAAACTTAAGTTTCTAAACTATAAAATGAGGAACACTAAAAAACCGTACCGCCCATCGTAACATAATAACACGAATACAGTGAACATAGATCCGTTTTATTCCGAAACGATTCCTAGGGAGAGTCAAGGGTTCGGTTGGATATGGTAAATTATAATCTTTGAATGTGATTAAAAAAGAGTAATAACTCCTCTCATTTAATCCGCTTTATTGGAACTTTGCTTCTTAAATACATTTCATTTACAGCTAAATATTACTCTAACTATAACGTATAAATGCAAAAACTGAAATTAATTTGTTGAAAATCAAAAGTTAAACGGTTTCTACTATTTTTGATACTGTATAGGAATAAATAATAACAGGTCAGTCGGGGAACAATCTTTTCTATTTGATACGTTTTTATGTAGGTATATAAGAAATAAAGTAGTAATCAAATACTTTTGACTATACTAAATGTCCCGGGTTGGTTATTTTAGAAATCTAACGAACAAATTCGATATTTTTTTTACTATCGAAAGAATAATTCAAAGTTGGGTGTTTATTAATTAAATGCAGTGTCAGTAAGAGTTGCGTAAAGTTGCTTTCAGCATTTTGCATCAGATCAATGACATAAAGCTCTGGTTGCCTTGTTATGCATAGAGTTGATACTCTCTTGTAAAAGTAGAAAATAGTTCCCGATCATTTTTGATATTGATATATCTATATAAATAAAAATTCCTTCTCACAGTGTTTGACCGCGATGAACTCCGAAACTACTTTTGATGATTACTGTTTTTATTTTTATGAATTTGTTTCGAATTAGGACACAGCATAGCTTTCTTTAAATTTATAACACAGCAACGCTTGGCCAACATCATGTGTATATATTACGTATATTGATAAAAACAGGACATTTATTGAAATAAATAAAAAATAAATTGAATTGACTAATTGACAAAAAATCTGAGTACCTATTTAAAAGAAAGATCAATTTTCGGTTGCTACGGAGTTCGGGGTAATTGAAAGAAACCTAATAAAGCATGTACTAATCATTTCTAACTTTGTTTTTAATAATTATGAATACAAACAATTCTGTTGAATGTAAAAAGTTATTTTGAAGTTTTACTTCTTTAGGCGCGTTATGAAAAAATGATGAGAGTGAAATCTTAAGATGCGCGCGCATCACTGTAACACATAAGTAAGAGGTTGAAGTTGCCCGCAAAAGCGATATGGAATAAACCAGTAAGATAAAGTTTGCCGCTAATTGGCTCAAGTTTTCTTGAGAACCGATAACTATATTCAAGGTAGTTACTCAAATATTTATGAAGGTGTGTGTGTGATTTTAAAATATATATGGTGGTTAACAATAATTTATATAATATTATGATAATAATTTTATATTAAATAATATCATTATAATAATTTTGTTTAAAGGTAGTTTTTATTTTATAAACTGTTTTAAGTGCATTTATTGATTTGAGGTTAACTATAGGTATGTATTCTTTTTATTTGTTTATAATATAAATTATTATTATGTTTACATTATTATTGGTTAAACAGCTTATTTTAATGGTTTTTGATATAGTACTTGATTCTGTATACAGATATATAGAGAATCTATCAATCTTTTGATGCTTCTTACTGATCACTATATAATCTATAAAATCTTTCTTTTCACAAACAAAGAGTACTGGCACACGGGAGGAAATTTCTAGTTATCTTTGTTTAGTTACGCTAAAGAAGTATAACTTCTTACGTGCGTACATAAATACACACGACGGTTTTTTTATAATTAACGATGAAACCTAATTATAATACATGTAGTTATAAAATTTCTAATATTCAATAACGTTTCCAGACGAAAAACTAATTGATTGAATCCACTTTTATGTCTGAAGCGACAGCTGTACATACCTATATTCTAAATTGTAAAAGTATATGTGTCGCTCACAATAATATCAACACACTCAATATTACTACGACTTAATTAGATTGTGGTTTGGCATCTCAAAGGGTAAGAACAAGATTGTTGAAATAAAATAATTTTGGTAACTTGTAAACAAGTGCAGTAACTATTTGCAGTCTTTAGTCTATAATGCCGGGTTCTGCTGGTGGACAGGCCTTTCCCATAGCTGGCGTTTTTATATGCTTTTCAAAGCATAGAAGAACTCGCGATGATGATTTTTTCTTGTCAATCGTCACATAATCTGCATTTGCAAAAGTTGCTTATCCTCCATAATTATAGGCCGACCTCGCTCACCACTAATAATCTGTATATAAATTTCTGTTTTAGTGAAACGGAGAAAACCTTACCTATCTCTATCGGCGTGTGAAGTGTTTGACTCAGCAGTGGCGTTCTTGGCTTCAAGAGTCAAGTTGTCGATGAGTAAGGAGTCAGAGATGCGGACGATAAGGATGTCGCCGATCTGGATGTCGGCAGCTCCCTCCCATGATACGATGACCGGGGGGCACTCGTCCTCTGACACCCCACCTGTTCCTCCCGACCCTCCCATGCACTCCTCCGCCATCCACAACATAAAGTCACAGGCACATTAAATATTACAAACATAATAATCATAATCATCATTTATTTATCAAACAAGCGTATCAAATACAAGAAGACAAAATTCTTTAAATTTTTTCTAGCATTAAATATAGCTTCATTCATTCACGCTGAGCAACTCAGCGTGAATGTAGCTTTCCAATGGTGAACGAATTTTAGAAATCGGTTTAGTAGTTTTTGAGTTTATTCATTGCAAACATACAAAAATACAAATCTTTCCTCTTTATAATATTAGTGTAGATAATGCATAAATATATTATGCGTCCCATTTGTATTCTGTTGAATGCTAAAAGTATTATTCTTTGTGGTAAATGCCATAACCTGAGAAAAACTGCTATGATTAATATGGCACTTTTCTCACAGCAATCTCTGTTGTTTTGTCGTACCTACTAGTCTAAGCTCTTTATATCATTATAAACAGATTCACTTTTATTTTGGTACATATTGAAAAAGCTGACGAAAAACATAACCTAAAAATGCTGAAGAAAATGTAATATTGAAATAATGCCCGGGTAAGGAAATAAAATCTAATTACTAACTATAATAGGAGATATTTCGCTACTCTATTCCGTTTGTTTTATTTATTTATTTGTTCCATTAGGACACAAAAATATTTACCATGTTTTACTCTTTGAACGTAACGTTACTTAATCATCTCATTTGTAAAGTCTACAAACAAAACGGCCTTCGACTTTTTCACGATTAAAAAGTAAAAACAAAAGAGAAAATGTAATTCATAAAATGAAAGTCAAATCATAATAATACGAAGTTTACTTTATCGTTAAGTAAAATCATAATGTTAAGTTAATTAAAAACTCGTAAAAGCAATGGAAAGAAACGAAATACTCTGAATATTCACACTGAGTTTATAACCTTTTATAATTTGCATTAAATTCAAAACTTTTTAGAAATCGGTAGAAAAGAAACATCCTGGTAACTTTAGTTGAATAAGAAAAACAATTTGTTACGGGTCCATAATCACTACGCCCTTGTGCAATGTGCTGTAAAGAGCTAGAACATTTTCCTTAAAAGAAATAAGGAATAGAGTTCAACCGCTCAAGAAAGAAAGCTTTTCGCCGTTTTTTCTTTGACAGGATTTATGGCTTATGTATTCGACCTCATTGCTTTTGCCGCCATGATCTAACTTGGTTCTTGTGTATGCAAGGTATTATGATTTCGGAGAATAGCCATGTAAATTTTCATGGTTGTCCCTTTTATAACGCTTTGTCATTTCATGATAGTATCGCCAACAGGTAATTAGTTATTTTAGCCTTAGTTGGTATCAAGTTATTCTATATTAAATGAGGCTTTCTGGTATAACATTCATAAAGATGTTTTAATTGTAAAAAAAATTAATATGCAAAAATATATAATAATTAATTATATAATGTGCAATACCTTTAAATTTTAGTGTCGTTAGTTTGTTGTAAAATTAATGATTATAATAACAATTTTGCTTACAGTGTACATAGATGCCGTTTTGGCCGTTACATAGATGGCGGTAGGCACACAAATGTTTGCCTTATTTGTCAACAGTCATCCATGTGTAGACACACACATTTGCCAATTTGGTATAATTTGCAAATTTTACAAATGCCAAATGTTGCTTCCATCGCGTCGGTTTTCCGTCGCACATCAAAGGCGGCCAACTAGCCAAATGTTTGTGTCATGTGTCCACACTTAGACCTAAACGGTAATAGCGAACGCGCTGTCAACCTGTGCGGACGTAACCTACTATTGAAAAAAGAATGGAGTGGAGTTTCATTGTTTCTCAAATTTATTGAGCTTTATCAAATGCATAGTTATATTTGGAATCCGCATATTTGTTGTAATACATGTTCAAAATCACTGACTGTTATTCGACAAAAGTTATAAAATCCTCCCGAAGCTTCAGCTAAATCTCTATAAACATTTTCTTTATAGTTTCTCTGGAAATAAATAATTTTATTTTATTGCATACTTGAAAATGATAATAATATTTCTGTACTTATTTTTATATTTTTTTTGCATTGTTAATGCCATATTTTTATAAGATACTAACACATAGTAGAAGTTAAAATACGTTTGTAAATTTTGCCAGCTTCTGCCAGCGTCTCGTGGCTTCGAATCCCACCTGAGGGCTTCAGAGGCATGGTAGTTTTTCTGCCAATGCCTCGGTGGCTCAGCCGTGAGAGCACTCGCCCAGATAGCAAGAAGTCGTGGGTTCAAATCGAAATAATATATCTTTATATTAACCAATTGTAACAGCTATTTGAAACTACAGTTTCGACTTTAAAGGTAAAGGAAGTATTTTAAGAAATATTATAATAAAAAGAAGCGAAGCTTTAAAAAAGAGATAGAAAGCCACGCCAGCCATGCACACTGACATGACTGAAAGCGAGATAGAAGGCCACACACACTGAGGTAGGGAGGCAGCTGGCTGGTATTTATATCGTGTAACGGTTCTAAATTTGACGCTCTCGTGAAACGGTAAAATCTGACGCTTAGCACGGATACAGTCGACGCGCGGCGAGATATTCCAGCGGCCCAAATGTCCGTATAGAAGCTTCGCTTCAAAAAAGTGACAATAAAATAATGGATTACATGAAATGTGTAAATGCAACATTTTTATACCTTTCTATGTAAAATGAAAATCCAATAATGCAATAAGTATCGATTTTTAAAACATTGCTACAAAAATAATCAAGATCCAGGATATTCAGATATCGATTCTTATTTCGCTGCTGAAGGTAGGTATACCTGGCAATATTTTTAACCAATTATTTAGCTCTAAACTAATTTTATCCTTTTGAGTATATAACAGTCTCAGAAATATATTAGAGTATTTCTAATTATAAGAATATTTCTCAAAAAATAAAATGCGTCTGATTTACATTTTCGTCCTTTATTTATATTCCTAATATTTCAAATTCACAGTCAGATTTAACTAACATAGATAAAAGAAAGTCGTAAAAGTGAATTAATGGAGTACCTACACAACAGCAATAAAAATGTGAACATAGAACTCAGTAGGTACTTTTTAATCTGGCGAGATACTCATAATTCCATACGAATGACTTCTGCTTCATCTAAACCCGGGGCGTGAGGGCACTTGGAGCGACTGCGGATGAATAAGAAATGAAACTTGTTATGATTCCATAATCCCGCTGAACCACGCGCGCGTATACGAACTTTCTATAAATGCAATACCTCACTTCATTAAAGCAATCCACCTTAAAATCTCTTTCAGATGTAAATACATTCCCAAATTCAATGACTTGGCTAAACAGAAAGCTATGAAAGTACTCATAGTACACTCGTTATTTAATACCATTCGTGGGATTAACAATTACACAATAAAACCTTTTTGGCAATTTATTATTTAATGGTAGGAATTATTATAAAAAACCAAAATATTGTTTGAATATGGGTCTATTTTTTTTGGAAGGGATATTAATGAACTACAGTTTTAATTGCCAATAATATTTTCATTATTGCAATTATAATTTCATATAAGCCTTTTGCTTTCTTTTCGTTCAAGTGAAAATGTAATGACTTTGTTGTCATAACGTAATAAAATAAATTACAGGTTTGGGTAAATGAAGAAAATATTGTTCTACGCAACTATTGAAGATTTTAGTGGTATAAGTGGGGTACAGTGCGTACTATATCTTTAATTTAATAAACTCGTTTATTTTAAGACCTGATAAGTGGAATGGAAATAACAATATATAGTAAAAAAACTAATAATTATATAAGCTTTAGAAGTTTTACAACATTATATAATGAAAATAATCTAGTAAGTTGAGTAAAAATAATCTGACATCAAAAATTGTCTCAAATAGTGTTTAAGTAATGATTATAAAAAAATCTTTGTTAAGAAAATACATAGAGTTTTTACCTAAATAATAAATGGCGTTGGAATAACGCAACTCTGCCTATTAATGTTAGGGATGTTAAATAACTTTTTAATATAAAAATATATTATATTTTAAGAGCATTCAGGTCTGTTATTATTTTATGAAATCTTTGTCTCTGACATTGTCTACACTGTCTATGCACTATTTTACGCGAAATTTCTGTGACGCAAAATAACTTCAGTAAGTGCCATAAATTTGTAATCCGGAGCCTTATTTAAAGGTATTTGTACAAATAAAATTCATTGTTTATAAAAAATAAATTTAAATGTGTTGTTTTGATTTCATAGAATTAAGGTTTTGATCCTTTGTAACTTTTTTCTCTTTTCAAAACACAGTATTTCTCTTTATTTCTCTGCTAAGCAATATATTATCTACTATTTAAAAGTGGTAAATAGTATATAGAAACTTATAGCAAAAGATCTAGGTAACGGCCAAAAAACATACAAAATTTCTTCACAAAAAAACATGAAAACGTTAGTAAGGAAAACCACCACCTTTACAGGTAATATCCATGTTAATCGGCAACTTAATAGTTTAGCTTCTGATTATGTATAATATAACTAATGAAAACATGTTGCAACAGAAGTAAAATTTTGTCAATTGTGTCTTAACGGCAAGTTGAGTTATACTCAAGCACATTTCTCTACTTCATATAATGTATACAAAGTGTCCACAGTGTGGGTAACTAACGTTGTCTTACCGTGAGAGGCAAATTAAGCTCATGGGTCTCATTACCGCGCCATAATCGGGACTCTCGCGGCAACACGGGCAAGTCGCACTCTACAGCGCTCAGCCGCTCCTGTAGTCGCGGTAGATGCGTCCCCACACTAGACCCACCCATTTTTTGCTTCTTTGCACTTTTTGCCGCACCTTTTGTGCTCGGATACTCTTTAGTCGAACGAACTGTAGTCGGTCTTGAGTATGCTTTTGTTGTTTTAGTGCTTTCGTCTGCGGTTGGAGTTGCAGTAGTCGCCACATTGCTGTATTGTAATGATTTTACACTTTGCTTTGTCTCGGCAAAAGTAGTCATGGTCGTGGGGCTTTGAGTGCTGGAGTTAACTTTAATCTCGTCTTGAGCTGCCAAAGTAACTTCGCAGACACAGACGCTCGCTAATGACATTATTAACGCCATTGTCATTAGCAAAAAACAAGTTGTCCTATCTCGTCTCATATTGCTCGTTATAAGATATTATTTTTTGTCTGCACTCTTGCTCTTATTGTTTCAAAAGTGCCTATAGCAGTTTGGCACTATTTCAATAGTATATTGAAGATGACATAGCCTGCCAACAAACAAAAATACGTATTACTTCTATTTATTTACTCTGTGGAATTACAATTCATAGTATTTTATCTTCGATCAATATATGATCGAAGTATTTTATGCATTATGTAGTTGTCAAACAAAAGTAAATACAAGATAAAGTCTAAGACTAGTCGTTTCTTAAATTTTGAAGAAAATACAAAACCTACCCTTTCGCACCCATGGCGATTATGGGTGATTTACGATTTTGGTACACATAGTTTAAAGATTTAAAACAATTAATCGTAAAAAGTATTATCCCAAAATATTGTGTTTTAGTAGCAAGTTATCTTGACGCGAAAAGGGTTTATAAGTGGTCTAACGGTATGCCTAACTATTTATTCTTAGTAGGAGATAGAATTATCGTTAGTTCAGTTACTAGGTAAGCTGATTTATTCTCAGTTATTTAACAATATATGTATTATAAAATAATATAGAAGACCATGTTCGTTATTGGGTATAATGCCAATGGCTATATGTTTAGGCAGAAAAACAATGAAAAATGTTTTATAGTTTTTTTTATTGCATTTGGAATGTGAACATATAAAAAACATAGGTACAGTTGTATCGAAGAACCCCGCGCTATTAACTTATGTAGCGAAACGTTAGTAAATAAGGCATTTTTGCAAATAAGTAAGCAGCTAAATTATCGTATTGAAAGAGTAATTCTTAATTAAATATCTCATTACATTACTTACACTTTCTATGAGATTGCCTAACGTTATGTGAAATTTTACAGCATCATTTGTATGTATCGTATGAAGCACTTTTGCTAATAATGTCGTTACCTTTTGCGTTTCCTTGTACTTCTTTGTTTGTAGATAATAATATATTTAACGACCGTATCGTATGTCATAAGCACGTTTCAATGGCCATCGTATAAAAAGAGATACGTTTGTTTTACAAAGGATATTATGTGCCTAGTGTTTTGACAAAAAAGATGGCACCTATAATACCGATTACTTTGTTTATATCATTCATTTTAGATCACTTTATTAAAAGGCATTACAATGATTTTTTTTTAATTTAAGTCTTCTCTTGTTGGTTAATAGTATTTTCATGTCTTAATCCCGAAGAAAGAAAGACTTAGAAACGTAATCTTCAGATAAATTATAATAACAATCTTATTATATCTTAAGTGGAGGATAAGGATCACTCCTATAGTTCAATATTCAACCTTAGTTGCCCTTAGTCGAAAACCTACACAAAATGAGGCAACCGCAAAGAAAGTGTCTAAAAGTCCTTATTGCCAATAATGTAGGGGACGGACACTCTGGCTGAAAACATCTATAATTGGACAAGCTGTAGAGTCCTTACCTCAAGTGCCGACCCTCTTCAATCACGAGTAGACCTCCAACAAACTTCACTAGGCCTATTTGCATTTTTAATCTCCTTTCTTATGTAAATTCGCTCAACTTTACTTACCTGATCTCTTGTTTGTAACACCTGTAATTATTGACTAATTCCAATTCCAAAATTTTATGAAAAATACTGTATCAATAAATATGAGAGCTACTTACGTAATCCTTATCGGCGTTTAACCATTTATTATATTAAAAACTTCTTTTAACGCACTGTATCTAAGAAAACTAATGTTCTGTATTTTTGCAAAGAACGGAATAATCTCGCTTAATTTCACGCAACCACTAAAACAAAAGTTGTATCGTTTTAACGCTTACGTTAAATGCGATAATGTTTTTTTAGATTTATAATGAGAAATAGAAGACTAGGGGGATGTGAGGTTATTTATTTGTGTTTTGTTGAGTAACGTTTTGGCAGGGCGGCGATGCGGCGCAGAGCGGACGGCGCGTTCGTCCGCAGCCTCCGCGGCACTGAGGCGGGCGGCGCCCCGCGCTTCCCGCCCTAGCCTCGCCTGTACACCCTCGCGCCTGTTATGCGAGTATCTTTACTTAATTTTACTCCACGCTTGTAAGTCCAACGATTTCCCTAACGGGAGTCGAACCACAGGCTATTTTGGGATTGCGTACTTAATTCTATGACGCAGATAGAGCTTTCGGTAGCAATTTTGGTAATAAGATTTTCCATTTGTTACCACACCGTTATTTTTCTGGAATTAACAAGAAGCATGTTATGTATAACTTAACTTATTCATAAATAACAATACTGAAGGTAGTTGGCATCAATCGTTACTTGAATACTCATAAGGCTTAAGTCAGTTGACTGAAAATGAGGTATATAAATACGTGGTATCTACCCTCCCAATTAAGTAATTCAGACGTAAAAAAAACAATTAATATGCTGTCGTTATCCACCCTCGTAAGATGGATGCGCTAGTTAATCGAGGCTAATTAAGTGGAGCTTTGCTACAGAAATGTAGAGCTTCTTCTGAAACATAAAAGTCGTGAAAGCCGCCTTTATATCGTTAGTAACGTTTTGTGTTATATTTCGGATTGACTATTGTATTTTTTATGGTTGGTTCTGAATAGTAATGATTCTTTTGACGCTATTAACTTTGCAAAAAAATAGCTACAATATAAGTAAATGATTTCCATTATACAAGTGCTATATAAAGAAGTTATGAAAAGAAAAACAAAGGTACTGTGACCGATAACGTCAATTGGCAGAGTGCTCGCCCGGATAACGAGGGGATGCGGGTTTCATCGGTCCCGCATGACATCTGAGACTACTTGATCTTTTTGTTAAATGTTACTGCTAGATTGTTATATCTTAAGAAATTACGTTAATAAAAAAATCAAACTATCTAAGGTGAGAGAGCAGAGCGAGCTTACAATTTCTTAAAATATAAAAATGTAGCAGTTAATGCCTAAATAACAATAATATAATAGGTATAATATAACATTGACGGTTCTCAGCTTTGTACAGTCTAATATAAATACATATGAACTAAAGTGTACACAGGGTAAACACCTTGTAATTTCAAGGCATTTTTACGTTAATACATTGATAATTGTAAGTGACGATTGTTGGGTTAGGTAGTGATCTTGCCTTTTGCACCGACGGCGATGGTCCTAGGTTCGAGTCCCCGAATATTTGCATGATCAATATGAGCTTTTGTACCTGAGTCATTGATATTATTATATTATAAAAAATCCCTGTCACAGTGTTTGACCACGATGAACTCCGAAACTTGTTATCCGAAACGCTAATATCAAATATCGATGTAACATATATGTATGTTTATTCTCTAGTATCTATAACTCAAGCCTTACAGTGCTTTCTTTGGGCTAGGCTAATCAGCGTGACCGTTCACCTACTGTAAGATATATTTAGATTTATATAATTCGTTAAAAATTTACATTTATATACAAAAGCATGTCTATCAGTATCAAAATGTAGCTAAAACGAAATTATATTTTACTTTGAAATAATTTTACTTTGGACTTTGAAATAATTTCAATCAGCATATTATTTCAGTTAAATATTTCATTCTAGAATATTTATGTTTTTACTTATTGAAAATCTAATAAAAAAACGTTTTAGGTATCTTTAAAAAGTTTTAGCTACTATTGATCCTATTCTTTTTCAGTAGAAATGGCCTCCCGATCATTACGCATAGTTTTATCATACTTAATGTTAAATTAATAATTTATTAGAACATAATAGATGTAACCAATGACAAAAATTTAATCGTGTTCTTATATAAGGATATTCTTTATCTAACTCTTCTGTTGGTTTAACATTATAAACAGATTTATTTAAACGTTGTATTCAATTAATTCCCTTACCAGTCGCGAACTGTCAACATTATATTTTATCGCGTTACTCAATATCAATCAATTTATTGTATTAAAAATAGTTACAATGCAATTTAAGGAAAAAATCGTATTCTTTTTTTTAAAGAAAACCTGCTACATTAAACGTGTAGAACGATTGCCGAACAGATGGAAGCCAGGTAACAGATAAACGAGTTCGGTCCCTAGGGTGACGTCTACTGGACGTCCGATTGTAAAACACGCCTGAAATCGCCCAGGCCGATCCCGCCGTATTTATTACATTACATTCCAACACGCGAACACTGCCCAATACTGGCAAATTAGAAAATTTTGTGTTCCTAATAAAGTTTTCGCAGTTATTATAAATTAAAATAAAACCAATCCTATGTCTTAAGTTGTAACAAATCTAACAAAATGAAAAATAAATCCTCAAAATTGGTTGAGTAGATTCTGAGTTCATCGTGGTCAAACGAAGTCAATCTATAATATCGTCAAAAATATTTATTAAAATTACATGCTGTAAAGGCCATATTGATCTATATTAAATGCACAATTTATTTAAGGTACTGAATTGAATAAGGATTAATGTTGTATTGCCTAAAATCGCTTAGAAAGTAAGCTATTATTTCTCGTAAAAAGAAAAAGATAAAAAATGATTATTGTGGGTTATCCCTAAGACATAGACATATACCATCGTAGAGTTTTTGTAAACCTTTTTAGGATGTATACTAGTGTAGTACATTGTTTTGATCTATCTCGTAGGATCCATCCAGCGTTTGTAATGTAAGCGTAAAAAATGTATTTATTTACGACATCATATTAGAAACCTCTAAAATTATCAGTGCTGCTCTACTATATTATGGATGTATTATACATATAAAACTTCCTCTTCAATTACTCTATGTGTTAAAAAACCGCATCACAATCCGTTGCGTAATTTTAAAGATCTAAGCATAAATAAGAACAGACTATATTCATCTATATCGTTATGTGTAAATGCAGCATCGCTATCATTTGGTGCAACGGTAGTGATCCTGCCTTTCGCAACGATGGTCTTGGGTTCGAGTCCCGAAAGGGGCAGATGTTTGTGTTATGAACACGAGCATTTGTACTTGAGTCATGGGTGTTTATAAATATATTTCTATAATTATATATTTTTTATTATATCAGAGATTCCCTAACTTTTTTCTCATAGATCACTTTCAAAATTTTGCTGCTTCCAGTGTACCTTCTCCCTGCAGCTACATTTCTACGATTTTCCCAAAACTGGACAAAAAATGTGAATATTAAATCTAACTATGAAAATTTGCTATGCGGCTTAGATCGATAAAAATATGAGAATAGATTGGGTAATTAATTAATTGATTGTGCTGTGAGTGGACGTCAAAAAAGTAAAGTTGGCCAATCAATAAAGTGATTCCATCCAACTTTACTTTTTTGACATCTACTCACAACCAATCAATTATTTTATTTAGAAAACTCCCCATTCGGAGTGGTAAAATAAAAATAAAAGTAATATAATTTCTTGTGATGGATTTTGGTGCAACGGTAGTGATCCTGCCTTTCGCACCACGGTCCTGGTTTCAAATCCCGGAAGTACCACATGTTTGTATGATGAATACGAGCATTTGTACCTGAGTCATTGATTTTTATATATATTTCTATGAATGTTACATATCTATGTACCATGTATTTATGTCTATCCGTTAATCTAGTATCCATAACACAAACCTTACAGTGTTTTCTTTGGGCTAGGCTAATTGGTGTGAATGTAAGAATTATTCATTTTATTTTTATTATTCAAATCTGCAATTATTACACTGTTCATTATTATTATTATAATTTTACAATGTCGTCGTCGTATCAAATTTAAAATTAAATATTAATAATATTACGTAACTTCTACTATGAAAATTAAAAAATAGTCATAATTTCGATGGGAGGGATGTACTTGATGGAATGAGAGCAAATTATCAATATTTAACCGCGAATCTCCCCGTTCTGTGATATTCAATCTGCTCCTTTTTTTTTCAAAGTTTTGTAACGACACTAAAACTTTTTTCGACAAGTTATGATAAGGGAATAGGTATACCTGCCTGCAGCCAAAATGTTGGACGCCTTCTTTTACATTTCACCTTCAGCTTAAACTGCTAAGCTCGAGTACCTCCTCTTATAAAATAACATTCTCCATTTCCGTTTCATCAAATGGAATTATGATCCACAGTGGTATTTCCATCGTCAGAATATCTTCAAATCTGATTTTGAAAATATCGTGCAGGGCAATTAAATGTTGAACGTATATCTGAATATCCTCATTAAGGGATTCAACCTGTGACAAGTTTGAATACTGAGAAAATTCGCGCTGACTAATATTTTGCTTCATTAATTTCAATCTTCCAAGAAAAGCAGAAATTACACCCTTTGTTTATATTATTTAAAGGCTGTCTCCTTGTAATTGTAAAATAATGTCATTGAATTTTTTGAACAAATCTGTGAAATACGCGATGTCTGCTTTCAAATCGGTCAGGTTTTCTGTCAAATCTGGATTTTTACTTTCCAGAAACTATAAAAGTGATTCAAAAAATGAATAATATCTTGTTAAACATGCACCTTTTGACAAGCAGCGTATTGCATTATGTAAGAACAATCGTTAGAATTCTTCGTCATTCATATGCATTTCATCGCGCACTTGTGCAAATAAACGCGTATTATTTTGTTAAATGCATTAATCACAAATTCAAGCTATTGGTACAATCTAGTACTCAAATTTTTCGCTACTAAGTTTTGTCGGTGGATGACACGGTGAATAGCAGTTACCTCTAGTATAATTCTTCTTCTTCTTATAAACCTAAGATATCGCCCGACTATGGCAGAAGCTCCACCTTGCAGAAGCTTGTTACTACCGAAATAATGGAATCGATTTTTCCTTAAAAGAAATCAGGACATCAAATATTAAGTCACATTCAGTGTCCGACTCCAAAGTTTTCACGAATAGTAGCTCTTCATGAATTTCTTCGTCGACAGCAAATCGAACATATGCCAATAATAATGCTTTATTACCAGAAAAAGTTCACTCGTCAAGTTGAATAGAAAAATGAGTTATGTATTTCATTTTATTTTAAGCATTAACAATTCCATTTTATTACAGCGGTCAAAGCACTCGCCCGATAGCGAAAGGTCGTGAGTTCGAATCCCACCTGAGGGCTCGGAGGCGTGGTTGTTTTTTTACAGGCGTAATTTATATCCCATATAAAAAGGGGTTGTTTGTAGATAATAACACAAGAAACTAAATATCAGAGCTCATTTCATCAATACTTCTTTGTATAATGTTGTTACACAAAGGAATTCTTTTGAGTATTTCAAATGAAGATTCGTGTAGAACAGTTTCAAAATTAACTGTTCTCCAATGGTGTGCGGTTTTCAAGATTTCGCTATAAGTAATGAGATATTGTAAGATGCCCGCAAGCTATCTTCGTTACTTTCAGACGTTGAAAAGAACATACTATGCGCGATGGGTCTCTTTTCATATCTTTCCTTTAATGTTTGAAAATATCTCAAATCTTTACCTATTTTATCAGGATGACAACTTGATGGAAGAAAACTTAATTTTAAATAATTAACACTGTGCTGTCGACATTTCTTCTTAGATTTAGCTATGTTTCGTATCAGTTACCTACCTGTAAATAAAAATTACTTTGTTTTAGTAATCTTAAGGCGATCTTATTTGACGGGATATGACTATTTTTAGCAGAATAGGATTGCTTAATTATTGCAATGGAATAAACAAAGTACCGGCGGCAAACTGATTCTAATTATTAAAAGCAATAAATCGCTAAAATCGGTAAAAGAGTTTTATGAAAACAGTTGAACGATTTTAGTGTAATATAAAACATTTTTTCATTATGGCATATTTCTGTAAATTCGATAGAAAATACTTTTAAGTAATATTTTAATATCAAAACTGCGATTTTAATTATTTATTTATTACTTATATGCACGATACGAGTATGTAAAGACACATAAAATTTATGAAAATATTTTTAATCATTAGTGAACCACCACTCAGTCGTGTCAGTCTTTCTCAGCTTTCTGTACTTATGTGGAAGTATCTAATAATGATTATGTTCAGTGTTTAATTGTTAATACGTACCTACTACACGCAAACATTACAAATATACTTATTACAACATAAATATCTCCTATCGCAGGTCAGTACCGCCTATTGTCTATGATAAGATATATATTCGTTACAGTGATAATGTCAGGAATAATTGTTTGATAATCGAGGGTACAATGTCTTGATCTCCGAATATAAGGGAAGTCAGGAAGCGACTTCATTTCTCGTCTTGCTCTCTTAGGCCACTTCAATACTTCCTTCCTATCAAAACGAAAATTATGCTTACGCAATCTTCTGACTCCCCTTCTCGACTATGTCAATGTTGGTTTTTGGATGTAACTCAGGAATAGACATATAATGTCACGTTGTTAGAGAATAATTGGTGCAATAAAGAGTATAATCAATTTTGTAATAGACGTTGAATAATATCTAAGTTAAATTATCATAGGGACAAATTTTGTCCCTATCGAGCGGTCGACCTCTTCTACTACGGTCTTATTTACATAGGATTGTATCTTTGTTTCAATACTACGAGTATGATACCTATAGTGAATAGAATTTCAATTCATGACTAGCTTTTTCATGCAATTTTCATACCGAATTAAATAAAATGTTTTATTGATCTTTCTACCGATAAACATTTAACTTGTTACATATATTTTCAATTAGTAACTTTTTGATTATATTGCCCGCTAAGTTTGGTTTGAAGACACGAATTAAACATTGTTTAAAAATAATGTTTGTTTAATTTTATTTTTTGCATTCACAGTGCCATATTTCTATAAGATATAAAATAGCAAGCTTTGGACGGACTTCCAAAGGTTGCGGGTGCATTTCCCGCCTGAGAATTCACTTGAGAGCGGGGTCGACTTTTTCTAGTATTTTTCTATTCCAATAATTTGTCTTAATTAGATGTATTTATAAATTATTTTATAACAAAACATTAGCTTTCGACATTCCTTCTTCAAATAAATGTTAACACTCTTCCGTCCACACTATTATCTAAAAAAGGGATACAAAGTATTTGCTTCACGTTAGATTACAAAATGCAGTGAGCTAAATTTATACAAAATAAAAGGTGATATTTAATAAAAATGTAAAACGCCAACGATTATCCCCGATATTAATTCAAAATAAATATGGTGCTCAAGGATACGGGCATTAATGTTGGATTGTCTCTTAAGCGCCTGGAGGAGATTGCTGTTAAAAAAATAATAACACTTTATTTATTTTCTAATGACAACTAAAAAACATTGTTGAACCTTCTTTTTCAGCATAATGCCTGTGCCAGGTAAAGACGCTGCTTCTAAACAAGTTAAAAAAAATTGATGGAATAAATTATTTCCTTATACTTTAAGCTGAAATTTTAGAGAAAAGATTACATTCATTTTTATCGCTAACGTTATTTTTATCATCAAAAATGTTAATATACTACTATACTTATATACTGTACTATATACTTGTGTGGTCCGAAATCCGAACAATCCTTACTAAGTGCAATTAAAAATTCTTTGTAATCATTCCTATTCCCATTCCTATGGCCCATTCCTAAATAAACACGAACCGGCACAATTAGCGGAACACAAAAAAAATACTTGCATAATATTTCATAAAAGACTGGCCTGTTTATTAAGCACTTTAATTTAAAAATTTAACATAAGGTGACAATCATATTTTTAATCGATTTGTTTCCGTTTCCAGCTAATAATGATTTGTTAGTGGTTCAAGCTCAGTCTAAGGAGCAATTTAAAAGTTTTATAAATTCGATTTCTCGATTTTATTAGTAAAAATATTTTTTTTTCGTATCAATAATATGCACTTTACTCTGAAATAAAGCAAAAGTGCCCGATTTAACACCATTAGTGAGTGGGCAGATGAAATGCGAAGAAATGGTCATACCTACAGATCTATTACCATACTACTGCAGCAATCAATTTCAAGGAAAAGGACGGTATCGATTCACTGATTCTCTTGTCAGGAGGAGGGGTCAAGACAGAAAAAAAGTGCACATCGAGTAGGGATGACCGTTTTCTAAAACTTTGAACTCGCAGGAATACGCGGGTAACCGCAGTGCAGGCTCGAAAAGAGCTTAAAGTCGTGCGAGGAGTGCGAGTGAGCGAACGTACTGCACAATGGGCATAGGTTCATATGTACCGACCAAAGCTCCAAAATTTGAGAGACACCATCGTTTACATCAATCAAACTTTGCACGCGTACTTCACCTTTGTGTCATAAACCTATGGAGGCTGGTACTTTTCACTGGTGAGCATAGAGTGATTTTAAACCAGAACAATGAAAAGCAGATAATATGGAGATGCAAAGGAGGAAGATCCATTCAGACTAATTTTGAAAATACAGTGGCATATGCGAGCGGCTCAATTCTGATGTAGGGAGGGATAGGTAACTTTCGGAGCTTGTACGGAGGTAGATCACTACCTCCATCAGGTCGCTGGAGGGAACCTGACTACTCAAAGGTACACCGATTACCGGTACTCAGGATTATTTTAGAAGAACACGTCGTGCCATTTGTGCCAATACATATTATCAAGTTTGGTTATTTTGTGGGTACACTTTCGCGACCACACTATTACAAATTTTATCTTTAGTTGCTATAACACTTTTTAAAGTTACGGAGAAGCTGACTATTTGGAAGCCATAGGACTGTACAGTAGACATCCATCATTTTCGCTTTGATGTTTCGACCTACCATTTTCCATTGTAACAAAGATCAATCCATTTTTAGAGTATATAGCTTGAACTGTCAACCGCACCACAACTCAGACTTAGTAAATCAATGATTTGACTACTATTCCACTGTTAAATAATGGTTTAGCAAGCTAATCTTTTTATGACATTACGTATACCGGTACTGTCAAGAACATTTTAACTTCCAAAAACTGTAAAGGCCACAAACGTAGATTTTAAATAAAGCTCTTCAAAATTTCTGTTGTTGTGGTAGAGTGAACGCTATAATTGTTCTGTACTATTGTCGAAATAGCATCGTTTAAATAAATATATTGTTAACCATGAAAATATTATCTTTGCGAAAAGTAATCGAAGTATAATAAATATAGACATTAAGTTGATATACATTTTTTCTACTTGATGTGTGGCCGTTTGTACCATAAGTTGTTTCTATCGTGTTCAAGACCGGTTTTGCTTGAGCTCGCATAGCATTCGTGTCGCCGGCAACGCCAGATCAATTTTAAGTGGCTCGGAGCTCGGACGTTATTTTAAGCAAGACTTCCATCGTCCAGTCTCCGGAATAAGTACTATTTAGTATCGTATATACTTACTTTAAAAGTGCTTTCATCCCCAATTTGGTAAGTACTGAACAGATTTATTTGTACTAGCTACCAATTGTTTTGTGTGGTACTCATTTTGTTACATAATTATTTTTTGTAATCTATGAGTAGAGATAATGAAAATGTATCAGTGTTTAGATACGCTTATAGTGGTAATTTGCTTTTTCGCTTAACCATAAAATTTTTAAGGATTTTTTCTCTCGGTACCTTCAAAAAGTATTTTAAAAATTTAGTTTTTTTTTTAATTGTAATTTAATTACGTATCTAATTTAAACAACACATTTATTTTATTAAGCGGCAATATTGCTCTTTTTATCACGTTTTATCACGTCACAAAAAAGGCTGAATGGTTTTCTCATTACACATGAGTTGCTGGAAACAGCTAATTTTGTTTATTTGTCTTTTAGTTTTTATGGGTACCTATTAATGAATAGCTTTCAGAATACGAGTCAATGTGGTCAGTGGGTACTAAAGCATAAATAAAAAATTGAATTAAGAAATATATTCTATAAAAATAGCCTTTGCAACCTGAATAGCCAGCCAATTATATTAAGGCGAAAATAACTCTACAAATAAAAAAGTATTTAACCTCTTAATAACAAAGTTTGATAAATATTTTTACATATAAACTATTATAACCAACAAATTACATAATAAGGTACACCCAAAGGATCTATCTATTAAAAAAATATAAAAAGTTCCTACGACTATTTAACTGATAAAAACCAATAAAATGAGGAGAAATATTTTGTGAAGTTTTGTAAATAATACAGTTATACCTTGAAATGAACACATTGAAAGCCCTCAGGGGTGGGAGGATGCTGGAGTAAAGAAGGTTAGAGGATCCTTTTTTTGGATTTTGCTTATATCTCTAATATCTGTGCGAAAAGCTCATCATTACTCTTGACAAATGTGTCTTCGTAAAATTTACTACAATCCTATTTATTTTAAGAATATGTGCATTTACTTCATTACTTTTACTGAGTGACTTTTACTCTTCATAATAATAAGTCATCGTACTCTACGTCGACATCCTCAATTATTTATCTCTTATAAAATGTATTATATTATATTCTGTGGTATATATATGAAATCAAAGTTTATTAAAAGTTTTAATTTTTAATGAATTACTCACTTAATTATTAAACTCAACAACCCACAAACGTACATTCCAAATGCATAGTATTGTGTATATCATAGCACGCCAACAATATGGCAAACAAACACAAATCACGGAAGAGAAATGTATTTTCTGCGTGAAATATCTCGTTTCCTGATATAATATTTTATGCGGGTGTCTAACCGCGTTCAGAATGAGTACCTACCATTTCCATTGTATGGGTACAACAAAACATTATCCCTTCCTTGTGATCATGTACCTACCTAAATGATGTTATATCACTACAATATCATGCACAGTAGAAACTCATTTAAAATGACAATTTTGATACTTCTTTTAGTCTATTATATTATTTTTCATATAAGGATACAGATTTATTGTAAATATTTATATATTCACAATTTTCATTTCGAAAACTAGTAAAAGTGATGTTTGATGTTACTGCTGTATTTACTATTCATATATTTAATTATTGCACTTTTGCATTCGCTCATTAAACTTAATTGATACCAAAAACGTTACGAACTTTAACGTTTTGACTCTTTTTCAGGAACTGTTTCATGATATGACTCTTATCTTTTTAACCCAGCTCGGTATCTGGAAGGTGTTAACTTTATTTTAAGTGTTTTTGTAATTATGCATCCTACGTCGGAGTTGTCTATAACGACAACCCTATTGAAACGAACGAATAGATAAACTTTTAATGGGCCATTAATTACCATAATGGATAGGTAAGCCCACAATTCTTTTTAGTTTAAAGTCAATTCTCATTTTATTTATCAAAATTTGCTTTCTACGGAAATCCTTTCACTGTCCATATCACTGACTTTTAGCACTTAGTTAAAAATATTCCGTAGCACAAAGCATAACATTATATTTTGTCCAATGTAGGATGATACTTTTGACAGTTGACACCAATAAAGAGGGTATAAAGTTGCTATTGCAATGTCAAGCCAAACATAAGGAAACAAACGCAACCTTAGTACGTAGCAATAAGGAAGTGACACCTGTCAAAATATCATCCTACATTGGACAAAGTATAATAACAAATATCTTTGATAAAGTTACCTCATTGGACCACTTAATAATGAACAGGCGTTAAATTGAAAAATATTATATTATATGTAAATAAAATGAAGTTGGTATAAAAGCTATCCACAGCTACTATTTCAGATTTTTCAAAGTAAGTATTTAGTCACAAAATGCGAATGTGTTTTTTGTTTCGGTTGCCTTATTTGGGCCATTCAAAGTAATGCCTTTGAATGGTCTACTCAGTTGCTTTACTTGGACCTTATGCACTCTGATTTTAAGGCCCATACAAGGTTCGATTAAAATACATAATAAAAAGACCTTTTTTATAAAAACATATCAATAAAATATTTAACAGTGCCTATCAGATTAAATCAGTCTGTTAATATCACTCTGATTTCTTGAAAAATGCTCTTATCGAACCTTCGGTTAAGAGAGCTTTAGTCACGCCTTAAAATTCTACTTCCTTTATTTAAACCAACCTCTCTTCTACTTAACGCTAATCTTATACTGGCATCGTTCCAGGCATAATGTCCCTTTTTGACATGTTAAAAAAATATATATATTAAAACGAAAAAATTTAAGAGTTGTTATGATTGGACCAGTCCAATGATAAATACTCTATATACTCTATATTATCGCACAAAGAAATAATAACTAAAAGAAATAAGATGTTTCTCAACAAAGTAGCTACATAATTACGCACGCCGGTCATCTAGCTCGCGATTCGATGTAACGGATAGTTTTTAATATTATTATTTTCGAAGTTACTAAAGTGGTTCAATAAAAGTGCTGGTCGTATGTTCGTATATCGTACTATCAACAGATACAACAATACTTCCTCTATCGAAGACCATAAAAGATCGGGGCGGCCGCGTGCTGTTATAACTACAAAGGCTGTTAATACTGTTAAAGTCATAATTCGTCGAAACTCCATTAGGAAGCAAAAAATAATATCGCGAGAAATGAAGATTTCCGCTAGGACTCTGTCACGTATTATAAAACAAGACCCGAAGCTCGGTACTTTTCGTAGAATATAGGACATGCCTTAAATCAATCTTTACAAGAGAGTGAGTGGATCGATCAAAATACCTTCTGTCATGATACGTAGGTGAAAGGCAAAAAAAAAAATCATGATTGGAGAGCACTACAATAAGAATAATAAATAAGCTTAAAGGAGCTGCTCAAGTAGCCAGAAAGGTCCAACGTGGTCATCATCCTGCGTCTTTGATGGTTCGGTAGGGCGTCTCTTAATCAAAGCGTCACAATACTAC
Source organism: Calamotropha paludella (assembly GCA_927399485.1). Classification (NCBI taxonomy): domain Eukaryota; kingdom Metazoa; phylum Arthropoda; class Insecta; order Lepidoptera; family Crambidae; genus Calamotropha; species Calamotropha paludella. Next base: position 16,674,771 of record OV656804.1, on the reverse strand, counting down.
ATTTTTGTGAAAACTCACTACTTTGAAAACTTCAGCCAAAGTGTATCCAGAGCCCATCTTGGGTCGTGTTGTGAAACCTCTCAGCGATACACACGAACGAACCACCCAAGCCTGACTTGAAACCAACGTTCCGGACTTTAAAAGGAGCTGAAGACTGGCCCATATCTAGCCCAGACCTCGACCCTTTAGACTACAAATTATGATTGGTTTTAGAGAACATGGCCTGCACTAAACGACACGGTGACATCGAGTCTCTTAAAAAATCTCTGCAGCAAACAGTGGCGAAATTCCACATGTTAACAATGCGTAAATCCATAGATTCAGGGCCAGACAGATTAAAGGCCTGTATACAGTGGCGGATTTGCAGGCCTAGCCGCTCTAGGCCCCAGGCCATGTGCCGCCCTTTTCTCAGCCCAAACGTTATAGACTATACTATACATCAGTCAGTAATGAATTCCTTTCCACTTTTAATGAAAAGAAAAATCTTTACTTCCACTTGTAATTGATTCAGAAAATTGGTTAACTAAAAGCTACCTTATAAAGCTACCGTCTTATTCATAAAAAAGTTTAAGCCCTCAACAGCTAAAATGTGTTTTGTCACTGTCAGTCCAATCGAAATCGTCTGTAGTAAAAGAAACAAAACATATTGTAACTAAAACAGTGTTATAATATTGTTATAAGTTTTTATGAATAAGGCGGTTAGTTTATAATATTTTTCGAGGTTTCAGGGATGATTGGACATTTAAATAAAACATTTAAAACAGTTTTAGGCTTTGTTTTTAATAACATACATGTTTTACAATGTGTTACAAAACTCGTCTGCACTTAAGCGCAGCAAAATCATTAATTAAATCTTCGCAATCCAATTTGTTTAAAAAATCAGCTTCTATGTTAAGCAAAGCAAGATCATTTAACCTTTGCTCCGTCATTGTTGTGCGTAAATAGTTTTTAACCCTGCGCAAACAAGAAAACGATCTTTCTCCTGTACAGTTACTGGCGGGTGTACACACACACATACGAAGAGCAATATCCACGTTTGGGTAAATGGTTTGAAGACCTTCGGTTCGTAACCATTTTAACAGACTGACTGCACTCTTTCGCTCCTCATTTCTTATGCTGCAGTGAGAACGAAAATGAAGACATTCTTCTTTAAAGTTGTCTTCTAAGTCAGTAGAATAAATCATTTGCAATTCCTTGGCCTTATCTTCGACTTCTGAGATGCTTAGTTTTGTCAGGTTGGTAATAAAGTAAAATTTATTGTTGAGTAATTTATAAGCATCCCGGCGTCTTTTGAGTTCTTCTGATAATGTATCAATGACTACCAAAAAAGTATTTATTCTAAAATTTTCACGGCCATTTTTTTGTTGCATCTCTTCACCTGTATTTGTCTCGTCAGGAAGCAGCTTACGCTTTCGAATGCGTCGAACATCTTTTTCATATTCCTCTACGAAGGACAGTTTTTTGGCTTTATTTTCGAATTCATCAAAATTCTCTCTTGTTTCGCCAACAAAATGTATTAAAGCGTCGTACAGTTCTATGACAATGGTAATGTCAATTTCCACACTCTGAAGTTTTTTACTTGTGGCGTTAATGCGATCTAGTAAACATCCCCAAAAAACAGCCATGAGGGCCGTTTCAAAACGTTCCAGTTTCAAACGAATACCTCTTGCTTCGCATATAACGGTTCTCTTCTGTTGTGTGTCATTTTCGATGGTGACTAGCGCTTTATGGATTTCATTCCAGGATTCGCGTAAACTTTTACATGCGTCTGCACGAGCTGACCAACGAGTCGTTGATAGACTTTTGACGGTGAAATGGGTTTGAAGGAGTTCCCAACGCTGAGTTGACGCTGCAAAGAAATTGTGTAACCCTTGGAGTAGAGAAAAGAAGTAACAAGCCTCTTGGCTGCTTTCAGCTGCACATTCACCTACTAAATTAAGCGAGTGTGCTGAACAGGGAACATAGTCGGCAAGGGGTGAAATTTCCTTTATTTTAGCTTGTAGGCCGTTGTATATGCCCGACATGTTAGCTGCGTTGTCATATGATTGCCCGCGGCAGTTTGAAATGTCAATTCCCAATTCAATTAAAGTTGAGGTAACGGCATCTGTCATTTGTTGTGATTTGTGGCCTGTGTTTGGAATAAACTTGAGGAACCGTTCTACAGGTGATCCATTAGGCAGGACATATCTGATTACATAAGTGAGCTGGTCTACGTGAGATATATCCGGTGTCGAGTCAATGATCAGAGAAAAATATTTTGCTGTTAATATTTCCATTACAATTGTCTTCAATACTTTGTGTCCCATAAGTCGAATAAATTCTTCGCACGTTGTTGAAGAAAGATAACTCGTAAATCCTGAGCCTGGATTTCCATAACGTGTAATGTGTTTGGCTAAGAACGGATCGAATTCAGCGATAAGCTCTAAGGACATCAAATAATTTCCATTGTGGATTGATCCAAATTTTTCGTCGTGTCCTCTGAAAGGCAAACCACGTGATGCAAGCGCTTTTACGCATGCAACTACTCTTTTCAGAATGTTTTTCCAGTAATTTATTTCTTCATCTAATTGCATTGTTAATGCGCGGTCAATGCGACCTAACACGTTACTTCGTTCTTTCATTTGCAGAACAGATAATTTGTGAGTAGGCGAATTTTCATGAGTTGAAACTCGATGATATGAATTTTTCCAGTCATTGAAACCTTCTTTTTTGTCGAACTGACTCTCCCCGCCATTAAAAAGTAGACAAGGACCACAATAAACACATCCAGTACTTTTGGAATAAATTAGCCACTTTCGCGGAACTTTTTCGCCATTTAGAAGCTGACGTTCGAATAAATGTCTCGACAACTGTCGCACTTTATCTTTGTAAATGCGCTCACTCTTAGGAAAATCATTTTGAATGTTTTGATTGGCTCCATTCTTACAGATGTGATCACGCGTGAACTCGTCGATTGTCCATTTAGCTGGATCGTCGCTGATTTCGTAGAGCTCCTTGTCCGGAGGACTGGGCTGCACTCCTACTCCTGGTACTAGTGGGACATCTTCGGCTTGTTCTTTTGATATACTTGCTACATCGACCAAAGTATTTTCACTTGAAACCACTGCAGAATCATCAGTTGACGGAGCTCCGCTACTACTTGGAACGTCGAGTGTTGGTTCAATGGTAGGATCTTTAATATCTGTAGACGGTTTTCCAAAGAAATCGTCTAATTTCCGCGTTTTTTTAATCGTATCCTTTTGCTTATCATCTTTTTCTTTAGCTCGCTTGCGATACTCTGCCCCACTTAACCTTACCCTTTTCTTTCCGTCCATATTTAACCATGCAACACAAAGTTTTACGAAAGCGTTTACTAATTAGTAAAAAACTTAATCCGTTCGCTCACTGCAATTGCTATACGCACACTGTTGTGTTGACATAACTAACTCGCAGGCGCGGGCGGGCAAGCGAGTACCCCGTGGGTGGGGGGAGGGTAGCGAGGTCACAGCGCGGCGGCGGCACGTCGCACCGCACTTGACTACACGCCGTACACGCCAGAATAACAATCGATACCTATACTTCCTACTCCTAGATAGAACACTTATATTAAACTAAAGTACAAACTATTTTATATGTACCTACGATACGATGTACGAAATTATTTATACTTTTGATACGTAAAAATAGTAATTTAGGAAAATTTCAATCCTACGGTACGCAATACTTTTACATATTACGATACTTTGCATTTGAGTTCCTTCTTTCTTGTTAATCTTGTTATCACTAGTGATTTATTTTGGCACGATTTGCCGCCCTTAATACCTGGCCGCCCTAGGCCCGGGCCTACTGGGCCTTAGGGCAAATCCGCCACTGCCTGTATAAAAGCCAAAGGTGACCATTTCGAATGTTTTATCAAAATATGTTGAATATGTACATGCAAACCAATACAAAACAACTCATTAAGTGTTATCAATAACAACAAATATTAAAACAAAAGAAACCTTAAAATAGTGTAACAATAGGAAGTCTTGTCGCTTAAAGTTATCTCTGCCAGACAACTCGGATGGAAAAGACTTTAAGGAAGTGTAAGATTTTAATATACAAACGTTTACAATTAAAACATATATTATATTATCTAGCTATACCTATTGCGTGATCGAAACCATAATTTCCTCTATTACGGTGGTATCAGAGACCAATACGCTTTCGAAATATGATTAAACCTGGGAAAAGTTAATTAAAAAAAGAATAACTACTGACTTAAACAGAAGCTTCCCAGTTTCGTGTTGTCCGTGGTTGTTCTTATCGTTAGCAAGGATTCCTGTGTTTAAAGGTGGGTTAGGCAGAAGCCCGCAACGGGTACGAGGATAACCGTATGCTATTTTCTGAAGATTCTAACGGGATTACGGGGATTAAGATGGGATAACTCGAATTTCGGATGCCAATACCTCAATCGGCCTATTAAATCCAAAGCATATTTCGAAGTTGTGGGTAGGAGGGTATAATCATCATTAGAGAACCTTCAGTTTGTATTTCGAACCTTTTGCATTAACAAATAAAGCTTTGAACTTGAAATATCCTAATATACTATGCCGAATGTTTTATTAATAGAATTAGGGCTGGGATTTGAGTTGTCAATACAGCTTTTCATTAAAATCAAGCGTAGCGTTGGGTATTAAACTTACGCTAAGAATTTGCAAAGGGTTAATCCAGTTACTTACAAACCAATTGAAGTTTAATAGCAAGTCAAATAAGGACTTGAGGAGCGCATTATCTGAGAAACAAAAAAATTATGTATCAAGAGTTTTTCAGAAAAAATATATCGTTTTAAATAAAAGTTGTAAGGGTAATACGAAAATCCACAAAAAACAGAAACTAATCACCGTATCACAGCTCTCCTCACACCGAAGTTAGTTGTAACAGGTACCAACTAGACAATTTGATGAATAAATAATACCATTATATCATTTACACATAAACAATCATGGCAAACATTGCAGCTCGCCCTAAGTGCAAGCTTCCAGAGACCAGTCCTCCTTGGACGTCTGTTAAACTAACATGGCAAAGTGAGCACATTTTGCTTTTGTTTTTTTTCTAGTTCTCACTCATACTAGAATGATAAAGTTACGGCCTTAAAGCAAACCATGGGCACACTAGAATAATTTTTAAGTACGTAAGTTTTAAAACGTTTTAAAACTGCCCATTTTTGGAAAAATAATACTGTTCACAATTGAAAAAATTGTCTAGCAATGAAGTAAGTATAGTACATTTTTTTTTTAATTTTGAATATTTAATTTAGATAAAAATGGCATATTCTTCTATTCTGGAGCATTTGGCTTTAAGTTTTAGATTAGAGTATTAAAGCATTATTCAGGATTACAAAACAAAAAATGTTTAGAAAAGTCGAGATTTATAGCAACAAGAGTGAAAAAACCGTCACAGGGTGTAAATTTTATCGATTTTTTTAATGGCTAGATTTTTTAAAATTATATGACTTATATTTTTTTATATTTTACTAATAACATATATGAGTTAATCTATGGCGATTCACCCACTAGAGATGCGTCCCGCCGCGGTGCGCGTAGCGACAGAAAACGCGCGCGGGGACGGAGGCGCAGATCTGCCTACTTTAGCGGTGTAATCTGCTTCTCCGCGCGGAGTAGCAATACAAAACGGGCACGCTCCGCGCTCCCGCGCAGAATCTGCGCGCGGGGCTCCTGCCCGCGCTTTGCCGCGTCGGCAGTGTGTTGTGATAGGCGTGTTTTCTATATAAATTAAGATTCTTGCATACAATGGTAAAATCTGCGGCCCCGCGCTACGCGACGGGGCGCGGTGCAGTGTGTTAACCGCCTAACACCCACTTTCGGCTTGACGTCGGCTTCTGGGATATCCTGTATATATATCTATTGCATTCTACACCTTAGTCATAGCTAAAGTACATATTAAGGCATGAAAAACAAAAAAAAGTAAAGTTAAAAAGTTATTTGCAATTATTTTCACCATCAGTGTAATAAAATAATTCGGCATGTACATAAAACATCAAATTCAATTTGTAATAACAAACACCAGTCTATAGAGGCACGATAGTAGAGTTTACTCCGCCGGTTTTCCTTACGTACGATGTCACTTAATCGACCACTGAACAATGGAATAAACGGATACTCGCAAATAAAAAAAAAATGTGTTGCTCATTTATCTTTGGTACCTATACATTATTTATTATTACTATTTCTACTTTATTAAGAGAAATGACCTACATTATTTTGTTGTATGAATATAAAAATTAATAATTTTGAATTTTATACTTATGTCTCACAACTTAACAAATCAGTCTTGAAAAAGAAAAATATTTCATTACCATTTTTGCCATTACAAAACTATGTCAATGCTACTCTAAAACTACTCGTAGCAACACATACTTTAACTCAAGTTTTTCCGTACTAAGCTAGATACATTAATGTGGAAACGACAATGGGTTTTTCGGGATCATCATTATTTAGTAGGATTGCTTAGTTCAATCGTGGATTGCATACGAAGACGTCCAATATTATAATGGGGTTCAGTTGGCTATCCTGAGTAGCCTTAGTAATGACATGAAACAAGGTCGGAAGCTACCGTCATTCGGAGTTGGGACCGTGGGGAACAACTCTACAAACAATCATACATCGGGAAGCTGAACACGTCCCTGTCGGATTCGGACAACACCGGTCCAATGGCTTCAAGGCCACGGCCAACGATTAGTTCGGCGTCAAAAGGGTTGATCCGCAATCTGAGTAGTAAGTAGGATCTTTTTATGCTGGCCTGTTTAGCAGGGCCTAAGCAGTAGGGTTGCATAACGAGGCCGGGGGCCTATATAGGTGTTTTCGGTGTATCGGGTAGGCTGTCTGATGAATCCACTCAGGATAACTAACATTCCAGGGACAGCGACGCCGTCTTTGCACGCGCCTCAATTCGAGCGCAACACGTCCTTTTTTTAAACATAAAATAATAAAAAATACATACATAAATCCCGCTTCCTGCCCGCAGTGGTAGGCGTACATCATAGATTTTCACGTTCCACGATCTTGACATACTTGACATTCATCAGACCTTTCATACAAGCAAGTAGACCAAGGGTACTTTGACCTGGCATTTTTCAAGACGTCTTCTATTTGGTCACTGAAAGTTCGCCTTGGTCTGCCTTTACCGACTTGCCCATGCATATTTGCCTCGTATACTTACTTGTTTTGTCAATCTTCGTCGATCATATCTACATGTAAAATGATCTAAGCATCCCTTTTTCTATCTTTGTCACGCTTCACTCTAAAGGAAAAATTACGATCAGACTATTGTAAACCGGGTTATGCAGCACGAAGTATCAAAACATCGTAAGCTTCAAAATAAAGTATTTACTGGTTATACCTTGAACACAAGCACGTTGTTGTTTTTTATTTTTATATTTTATATAAGACGACGATATATTTATTGACGACCTGCCTCTCGCACCGACGGTCCTGGGTTCGAGTCCCGGAAGGGGTAGACGTTTGTATGATTATTTCATACCTTTGTAAAATATAATATCTATTCGTTATCCTAGTATCCATAACACAAACCTTACAGTTCTTACTTTGGATAATTGATATGAATATAAAAATATTATTAATAGGTACCTATTATGAAATGAATAGGACTTAATTAAAACTAGTGTTTGATTTAACCAAGTTTACTTCAAATGTGCGAACATAGAAGGAAATATGAAAGTCATGTGAAAGGAAATATAAAAAACATGTTTTCTTTTTTCAACTTGACTTTTCTACCGCTATTCACTACATACGGCCTGTTTTTTTTACGTATCGATACTTTCGAATTTAACTGCCGAGCTCGTCTTACAATACGTCAGCTAACCTATTCAATATATCTTATCTAGGCATGAATTTTTAAATAATCTAATAACGTTCATTACTTAAACGTTGTAGTGCAGATGTTACGTATTAAATATATAGTGATGTGTGGACTAGCCGCCGCAACTTGGCGTCGTGCCAGCTCACTGATGTGTGTCAGCTCTTATCTTCACATGGATCCTCCGCACTGAATATAAAATCTTATTGGTTCACTTTTGTAAACATTGTTTCTAAATACCTTATTTTCCAGTATAGCTGTGGTCTATTTCTATTTAATCACAGGCAGCAAAAGTGTTTAAAAGATTGACTTGTTTTCATTCAAAGTTACGAACCTCATGATGACATTCGGTGTGCTTCAATAAGGTATGTTACAGAGGTGAATTATTATTACAATTTTCATAAGCAATACATTTAAATGGAATGCTTCAAATGGTCGAAATTCATTTTATTATTTTATATTATAATAAGTCTTTATAGGTGATCCTAGTGGTTATTTTTTCAACTAGATATGTGGTTTTCATAATATTGATAGAATAACGTATGAAGTATATACTGTATAAATATTCTCGTTCTAATATGGCATTATACGTGAAATAAGAAATACGAAAAAACAATTATTATTTCATAGTGTATTAACATAACAAATTTAAAAAATGGATAGAATGTTTGTTGTTTTGAGTGTAAACAATACGTTTAATATTTTTTTAAATAATCGTTAATTTAATTTTTTATTTATATTTTTGTGATTTTTGGACCCGGATATAGGGAAACTGCATTTTTTTTGTTTAAACTAAAGGTCGTATCGATGCCGGATTTTCACTATAGTGCTTAGAATATTAACTAACGATTTTAATAATAAAAAGGGCATGAGACAAAATCGGAGTTTGTAAAACACTGAGCGTCGCTAACATGGTTGCGCTTAGAAGTCGACTTCTTATGACAAAAGAGTATTTTTACTTAGTCTCGGCATTTTTGCCTACAAAAACTCTAACATGGCAACAGAATTTTGTCGACATTTTGGCAGAGACATTCGACGTATTTCTCGTCCATGCTTCAGTATGGCAAATGGTTTATGTGCTATTTCGTTTAAACGATGGCGGTGCCTTATTATTTATTACAATTATGTACTTACAGTATATCAAGGCGAACGGCACGTAAATATATTTTTTATACTTAAATTTATATCATATCTACAGTAATATAAATATATTTGTATATATATAGCTATATATAGAGGTACTTTTACCTATAGGTAAAGGTACAGGTAAATGTATAGATATAGGTATTAGTTTAGGTATCTCGGACCAGAACAAACGTAGTCTACGGCGAGCGTAGGTACCGTTGGCTACCCGACTTATTAATGATTAATGACCCGAATTATTTACTGAATTAAAATTCAAGATTCCCAAAGATTTTCCATTGAGACAAAAAGCGTGCGCTTTTTTCTTTTCTTATGGAATTTTAAAAACTAAACATTACTTTTTTAGTACAATGCTCCGCTCCAATATATGGAGTTAACGAAGCTTTATGCTTAGCGCCTGCATCGACCTATGTAGTTTAATTCAAAACCTATCACACACATTTCTTTTGTACTTACTTTTAAATATTTTTCTTTAATATAAAAATGTGAAACGAATCAATTTCAATACAAGTCTATATTGTCTACACTATCCAATATAGGTATATTTATTGTTTCAAATCAAATTAAATTAAAGTTATATAAAAATATTGAAACGCTTTTCTTCTAACATCTGTAACGCCAGGAAATCGGACATCGTAAAAAATCTTATATTGTTAAAATTATCGTTCCCCAACGGGACCGGCGAAAACCAACGGGGAATGGGACCGATTTTTTTTTATTTCAGTCAAATTTAAGAAAAAACAAACAAGTAGGTATTTTAATGAGCGCATTATACTAAACCACTAAGATATGTAAAGAATGCTTCATGTAGATTGATAAATGTTACAACACAGAATAAAAAAGACATAGTGAGGTATTCCTACTATTACTTATCATTTGTTTTAGAAAATATTGTTACAGTTTTGATCTTATTAGGTTTAATTTTGACACCGACACATGCACATACATAATAGATACACTCTCACGCATACACACTATCAAACAATTTTGTAAATACTAGCGTTAATTTATTTATTTTGACGTGACAACGTCTTAAATTAGGTTGCGGCTGGGAGTCACTTATAAAAAAGTGTAACGCTCGGTAACGTTACGATGAGTCACCGAACGAGAGAGAGGCCCGCCGAATGCCTTGCGTCTCTCTCCCACTCAACTATATATGCGCTTACAATGAGAGCGAGTGAGAGGCACGCGTCCCTTCCACTCGGGCATGGTTAGCCCGCCTAAGAGCGAGAGAGACAGACATAAAAAGTGGAAGGGACGCGTGCCTATAAATTAATGTTTTAAATATAATTCTTTGTATAAATAAATGTTTTAAATTGTTACTATTATTTCATCCTTCTTCCTACTATACGAATGAATATTCACATTAAAATTATTTTACCACTCAAAGTCGTTGTCACGTAAAACTTTCGCCCGTATACCGACTTTACAGGCAACCAACCAGTTTTTTAAGTTGTATTTTAGTACGTAAGTCCAAAAATTTTTGTAACGCATGTATTTTGGTGGAAAAATAAAACTAGGCGATGCAGTCGCTAAGCATAAAGCTACGCTAGAGATGTTTATAAAAGCATGTACTGCAGTTAAATGATGTAATGAGGTAATGTAAAAAACTATACTTGAGGAATTTTTCATTTTAAGTTCTGATATTGTTGAAGATCCAAGTTAGATTCCCGACGTAATCAATATTGAAAACGTAGTTATGCTTTAATGTTTCGAATTTAACACTCTCGCTGCGGACGACGCACATGCGCGTCCAACTGAGCCCTTGCCATGTGCGGATGACGCTCATACGCGTCATCTGCTTATTTAGTTTCATTTTCGTTGTGAACGACGCTCATGTGCGTCCTCTGCTTATTTAGACAGACAAAGGGCTGTTTTTTTTGTGTTTAGTGTAGTGATTATCCACTTTTGACAAACTTTCGTTCTAATTTCAGCTCCCGGCGAACGCCTACTTATTTTCGTCCGCAGCGAAAGTGTTAAGTACTTGAGATAGAATGTAAGGAATTTGTCTTATATGGATATTAGCTGCCGCCCGTGGTTTCATACGTGTGGTGCTGTTTTGTTTGTCACAGAAAGTCTTCATCGCGCTTTAAATTTTAAAAGACCTCATTTTATAAAGGTCACTATTACAAGAGAGGTAAAGTTGTATTTCTGATTACCACCCGAACGAGAAGAAACATGACTTAGATTTTAATTCGGACCCGAAGCTACTTGCCTAACTGTGAAAAGTGAATCAAAATCTGTTCAACGATTTTGGGTGATCATGAACGCTATCCCAATTGCTTTCTGGAAAATTTTCGGTTTAAAGACACGGCTTTTTTACAATATTAAAATATTATAGATGAAGTGCAGTGGCGAACGGTTTATATAAGCCGATTTCTATCGACTTACCTTCTATGAGTCCTACCCCATTGATTCAAATTACAGTTTCACACATCTACACGTATGACTGGCTGCAGCAGCAGAAAAAACTTTATGAATATCAATAGTTGACGCTGGCATGACGCGGTGAGTTATTTTATTTTAAACGGCTTTTTCTCTATATAATTCATTACCTTGCAACTGATATAAAGCTTATCCTGATTGCCCCAAAAATAATGACAATAACAAAATGTAAATAAAGAAATGTAAAATAAAACAATAAATTCAGGTAGACTTGGCTATTTCTTAAATATTAAATTATCAATTATATATTTGTTATAGACTGTAAAAGTTGTGAAAGACAGATTAGATACAGTGCAACTATGTATGTCTCTGACACTATTCCTTATTCTACATAGCCTCCGCTTCGTTTTTCGAAATATTCACAGCACTAGGCGCGACATCATTCTTTATATACTCCTGAAACAAATAAAACCTCTATAGAAAATCGGCCTTATTCTTAAATGTCGTTACAGCGTTTGCATGCGGTTTTGTGGGTATGGGAAACTTTCTTTTATTACAAGGTTTTCACAAAAAATAGGTTTGAGATGTAACAGTATGCTATTATTTTATCAAAGGTAGTACGATATTAAATTTATTCCTGAAAATTTGGCGGATTTTTGGCTAGTTGCCACTTGAGAACTAAGGAATAGAAGACTATAGGAAAAGAAAGGTTATGTTAAGGTTCGGTTATGAACAATTTAAGCTGAATAACCTTATTTTGTTAATAGAATTAAACGCATATGACTCTTTTTCACCTATTGGATTATAGGAAATAAATAAACACACTTAACACGCAAAATCACACGAAACGGATCAAGCTTTTTATTTCGATCTGTCAATTTTTTTAATTTAATGGCCCTGGTACCCTGACTTCGCATTAACTGTTTCCGCGAGCGCAATTATTTACTGCTAATATTAATTAGTTGCAGTATGTTGAAGTTCATTGTATATAAATTTGATTTAGACTACTCACCGTTTGTACGTTTTGCACCGGCATTGGCATCGTCACTGGAACAGAAACTGGTACGTGGACGTACGACGAGTAAGCACTGTTGTGCGTCTGCGCCGCCATCTTGTCCGGATGGCAGCGCAAGCGATGTGACCGCAACGTTGACGCATACGCGAACCGCTCGTCGCACCACTTGCACGTCAAAGGCTTATCGCCCGTGTGAGTGTACAGGTGCACCTGTTAAGTGATCAATGTGTCTTTAACAAAGACTATTTTCAAGCGGAAATAGTATTAAATTTAGAGCGATTTATATATTTTTTTAATATTTAACACGAGTGTCCAGACAACACAAGTAAGTCACTAATCTACCACAATAACAGAAAGTGCTATAGAATTTTTTTAACAAGAAAATTATTCCTGAGCATTTGACTAGATCTATAATTTTGAAAGTATCGGACATTTAAATATTCCTACAACACATTAACGGAATTTAAAGTATTTAAATTACAGCTCTTAATAAATCGGCCTAAACCATAACAACCCTCTTCATTAATAAAAGAATGTCTTGTAATTAATGATGACAATGAATATTATCTTCACCTTGAGCGTTTGCCGTCTCTTGAATGCTTTATGACAGAAAGAACACACGTGGCGACACTTTTCTTCATGTACAAGTAGATGCTTTCGCAGCGTTCGTCTACTGTTCAACACCCGGTTACAGACGTAGCATTGGTATGATGTGTCTTCGTGAGTATCCATATGGGTTTTCAAATTTGAATGTGTTTTGAAACTACAGAAAAAAAAATACAAATAACGAAGAATTCTAAATATGGGTGGAATGCAGTATACTTGATACCGCGTGATTTGGTAAACTTAGATCGGGTCGGGTCTTAGATCGGGTAGAAAATGTTAATAGATCGGGTCTGTGTTACTTTGCTCAGTTTAAGAAACTCTAGAACATAGTATTGTCCCCGGCAAATAAGTTGAACATGATTTTGAAATCACGTGACATGCGCAGTAGTAAATAATGTACCTAAACTTGCTACTGCGCATATCACGTGATTTCAAAATCATGTTCAACTTATTTGCCGGAGACTATAACATCTTTCTACCATGAATATTTCACGTCATGTGAATAATTATTAACGTTATACAAGATGTTACAAAAATACCCGTGAAGTGGAAACGGGGTTAAATGGTCCCTTATAAAGAGTAAATTTATAATATTTGAAAACCGTAGTATCGCAATATAACTTAGCGCCAAAATTAATTAAAAAAAAAACATTTATGTGCCAACCCTATTTCCATATAATTAAAGAGTAAATAACAAAATGTACAGAAGCCGCTCAGATCGATACTACAAGTCAAAGAAAATGTTAAAAGACCTGACATAGGTACTTAATGTTAGGTCTCTTACAACCTAAACTAACACTAACTTTTTCGTAACGACAAAAAATTCAGCCTATCTGGGATCGACTGTGCTTGGACTTCCACTTCCAGTGGACCGATGAAAGGACCCGGTGGAATGTAGGCGTCTTGACATGTTGAGAAAGCATTGGTATGAAGGTAGCCGTAGCTGTTCAACGCGGAGTCTACCATCAATAAATTGTTGCTGATACAGTTCGCGGGCACGATTTAAGTTGCCATCTCCATGGAATACGCATAACATCATATCGCAATATTCAGTTTTTTTTTCACTTTAGAAATAATGTTGGTTAAAACACGAAATAATTGTAAGATATCGATTAGAAGATTTGAAATTGACGACATAACGTTTTATAATTTGTATATATTTTAAGCATTTTTCAATGCAGTCTTATAAGATAAATTATTATAATAGAAAAAAACTACTACGGGTCTTTTTTTTCGACTTGACGTTTTACGAAGCCATTAATTCCTCATATTAAGTTTGCAAACCTTTTTAATGAAAAACTAAAAATCCGTTAAAAAGTACATTCTGTTAAATAATCTATGATAACTTCAGTTCTATGCAATGACAGCTTACTAGGGTTGTCAATATTTTTCGCTTTGATAATTTATTAAATTTTTACGGGGTTTTTTGTAACACGTTGTACACAAGTGCAACTACACAAATTTCAAAACGGCAGCGGAGTTTAATTTGTTTATGACGGTTTTGAAATTGTTGCTTTTGTTTATGTACCCTTGAGAGACCTCATTTCAGAATAATAAAATTAACAGTATTCGTCCTCTATATATGTATATAATAGTTATATACTAATATATGTATATAATAGTTATATACTAATATATGTATATAATAGTTATATACTAATAATCACTTAGGTCTATGGATATTAAATTTATTTAATTTCATGTCTTACGGTTTAGAACAAGTTTTGCAGACGAATGGTTTGTCGTCACTATGTATGGCGCGGTGCTGTCGCAGCTCCCCGTTAGTGCCGCACGCATACCCACACAGATCGCATACGTAACTTTTAATTTTATCGTGCACTACCCGCTTATGTGACGCTGCCGACGACCGCGTTGTGAATCTGTAGGTGTAGTCATTGGATTGGTTAAGCAGGTAGGTACTAACACAATGCACGCAACATATCACCACTTAAATGGCAAATACAAATGTAACTTACTTCAGTTCACAGACATCACAATGATATATTTTTCTTTCTTCAATCGGAATGTGTGATCTCTCGTGAGATTTCAATGCATCTTTTGTAACAAATATTTTGTCACAAGTAGCACAAGTGAATTGTCTTTCCGATTTCGGTATGTGTCTCATTTTATGTTTGTTTAATGCTTCAATAGTTTTGGTTATTCTGGGGCACTTGTCACAACTGGAAATAAATAATTATAAGAGATCTGCAAAAACTTACTAAAAAAAACAGTAAAGATAAATCAACATACCAAAGCATATTAGGATTTCTATGATCTTGAATGTGTTTATAAAGAACCGATTTTGATTTAAGCGTTATGCCACATACACATTGAACTACGGGTGGTATCTTATGTGCAGACTCAGTGTGCGCCTTCAAACTATACCAACTGCTATACTTCCGTTGGCAAACTGTGCATGTAAACCTGAAATATTTCTAATGTTCCGTTAATAAACTGACAATATCGCCTCACCCTTTACTCATCAGTTTATTTAAAACCATTTAACCCTTTGAATCCTGATTTTTTAAAATAGAAAAGTTAATAATAGACGTTGAAAAATTATATTAGAACCACTACGACACTTGTTTATACGCCTGAGGCTGCAAAGGCAATAGCCGATGTGCGTAAATTTCAATCATTTTCGTGTTGTAACATGTCTTAATGCATGACTCACGCTGGTAGTTCCAAGTTGTGCGGACTAGGACGCTAGGAAATAATTTATAAATAGGTGTTTCCAGTGCGAAGCTACTAGGACTCAAAGGGTTAAATAATAACCACTTTTGCATCCGCCCATCAGACTTTTTTCAGAAGTCAGTTTAAATAAAAACTTCATAATCATATGGTATTTGTAACAAGTTTTGTAACTGTTGTTTCTTTCAATAGCTAACTATAATTAAGTAGAAAGGGTAACCTATAAAACTCGCAAGTAAATATTTATATATTTTTATTTTCTACTGCAAAGCAGTTAAAAGTTATTGTAGCTTTGTCGTCGATAAAGCGACAACAACAATAGAGACGAAGATATTGTCGATTTTTTTATAATTATATAAATAAACACTTACGAAACAAAATCTTTTATTTTCAGCCTGGAATATTTGGAATCCACTTCACTCTTTGTGTCATTTTCACTATTCTTGGACTTCCGATTTCTTATCTTGTGATCAGACACATGTTTGTAAAGGACACTCTTAGATCTAATGACAAAACCACATATGCAGTTAACTGATGGTTTACTTCTATGCGCTTTATAATAATGTACTCTCAATTCGCTCCATGTTCTCATTTTCTGTTCACAAATATCACATTGCAATCTAAAAAATATTACCATTTGTATTTACCCACTTTTATGCTGTACTTCCCATACTAACTTTTATGTTTACAACTTAGTTATAACAGACTTTCTGTGTATCTATTTTCCACAGTATATACATATATATATAGTACCCATATATTTAGTTAGATTGTTTTATTTTGATTAAATGAAGTTCATAAAAAGAATTTCAACTTTAGTTCTTGATGATTAAGTTGAAATTTAAAATAAAAACCTTTTTTAATGACAGGAAGAATAAATGGCTGAAGAGTCACTTAGGTTCTTTTGATATCTTGTTTTCAATGAGACAGTAGAAATTGTTTATCATAATATAATATCATATAACAATATAATATTGCATTATTTTCAAACTTAGTGGATATTCATTAGTGATGTGCTGAGTCGTTGTTTTTTTGATTCGTGCCGACTCGAGTCAGTTTGTACGGTATTCGAATCATGACTCGATTCCGCGATTCGAGCCCAGCACTCGAGTTCTATGTTTGGTATTCGAATGTTGACTCGAGTCCTGGACTCGAGTCTGTTACAGATTTAAGTACAAAAGGAAAAATCGGAAAGGAGTAAACTTCAAACAGCATCTAGGTTTAGCATAATGACACTACGAACATTTTATTGAAAAATATTTTTAAACATTAAACATAGAATACTAAGGAGATATCTAGGAACCAGAAAATTTCTGTGGATGAGATCAAGTTCTATTTGTTTTATTACCAAAAAGAGATCATTTTAGAAGCTAGGGTTTTAAGAACTTCAGGTATTTGTTATAATAGGTAGTATGTACTATTATTTTAGGTGTCACTTCATTGCTTAAGTAAACAGAAGCGGAGTACGACCGAGTCAAACTAACTCGAATACCATACTCGAGTCAGTTGGACTCGCATAATAGTTTCGAAACAGTGAGTACAAAATCGATTCTTCCTGAGTCGAGTACCGGAATCGTGTCCGAATAGGCGAGTCCAAAGCAGGAATCGAATCTGACTCGAGTCAAGCCGTACTCGGCACATCGCTAATATTCATGTAGTGATTGATGAGGACCATTCATTATCATACTGGAAGGTCTCTTAACAGATTAACTTTAAGAGAAAATATGATTGTGATTGGATTTGTTACTTTATTTCTTTTCGTCATGGATTAATAACAAATATTGATAAAATTTAGTGTTTAGATTTTTTTATGTTTCAAATATCATAACTTATCAAAATATTGGTTACTCACTTAACAAAATCTTTTACTTTTATATCAGACTTCTGAAGAACCTTTTCTACTTCTTCTGAATCCTTATAGGTGGCATTTTTCTTCTTACAGCGCTTCTTTTCTATTTTATGTGGTTGCTCATCACTGATTTTTTCTTGTTTAAGGGCAGCAAGAGTAACATTATCCATATAATCATCATCATCATTATCATCTTCATCATCATCATCATCTATTTCATCCTCACTAATAACTCCGTCATTTGTATAGTCATTGAAATCATCATGTTCAGTGATGCTATTATTTTCATTATTTATTACACCTGCAAAAATAATATGATTTTAAGTATTTTTTGTAAATAGAAGATGAGTCAACAGACATTGTTTAGTATGCTTAAAATCTTGTTTGAATAATATCAAAAATTTAAATGATATAAATAAAAAAATTATGAGCATAGTTACAGAAAAATTATAATTATTTTTTTATGTAATATTGATAATGACATCCATTGAATTTCATTTAAATATTTGTACTACATGCAGTTTCAATTCCATAAAGCAACAGTTTATATACAAAAAAATGTATGTCTATGATTTCAAAATCAGTGGTAAGTGACAGCTACTATGAAACTATACTGAATCAATGAAAGCCATTTTTTTATTGTTGGCTGTCCTTTTAATAAAGATTATCTTGATAATTCTTAGTAAGAGCTAAGCAGGATGTCAATGAAAAGGTTAATTACAACAGAAATTCCAACTTAAATACTTTTCTTTTTATAGGTTTTCATATAAAGCCTATAAATATTTATAAAGTTCATTATTTCCACCTTTTAAATATGACCAATATGCTGCAGCATCAAAAACTAGTTGAAATAGACAATCTACAGCAGAGGATTCTAAAGCTTTTTTTCTCATATACCACTCAAAATTTTGATGATTCCTGCAGCCCTTGCAGCTATTTCTACCATACAAGTGTGGAAATATTTTTCAGAAATAATTTCTGATTTACTCCGAAATAATCAGAAATTGTCTTATAATGATATGAAATATTCAGAATCTTTCTCATATTTGAAACATGTTTTTTTTAAAGTTTCGGGAAGAAGAAGAGTAAATCGGAAGAAATTTTTTTTGTATATTTGAAACTGATAATTTCAGACATATGTTGTACTGAATATGGAATATGCAAGTTTATACAAGAGTCGCTGAGCTTCTTAAAATATTATCTGCCTACATTGATAGGTGAAATCAAGCCAACATTTTAGTTCTTAGTTATTTAGACCCCTGCTTACGAATTGTGAATCCCCATTTTATGTCACCCCAACGTAGACCCCCGTCGAGTCTTCCACGAACTCCTGGGGGTCCACCTAGACCACTTTGGGATCAATAATCTACATTGATCCACAGGACCAATGTGGATTTCAGCTTGACTTGTTTTATTGCTGCTGACATGTGAAGCTTTCATATTTTTAAGTTTGAATTCTGTGTTTATCACAATTTTAGATTGAAATTATGATTATTACTATTATTTTGTGATAAAGAAAAAAATGAAAAATTTGTTACAATTAGGCATCATTTTCTCTATAATATATATTTTTGAACTTATGAATTTGAGTAGGACAATGTCTATTAAGTTTGCTTAAAATGTATAATACTTTTGAAAGAGCTACAAATGTAATTAATTTTAACTACCTTACATACCGACAACAAAACAAAAAATTAAAAATGTCATTTTCTTTCTTCGTTTTTTAATATTGTTGAGTAAAACACATGACATGATAAAGTTTACTTACTCAAAACAATATCTTCAGCTAATACTTCATCTTTTACCTAATAAAAAAACAAACATAGTTAATAATAAAAACTTCTGTATTAAATATTAACTAAATTTTGCTTTTTTTTATTACTATTAAAAGCCTATTTAAAGAAATACAACTACGTAGGTAAGCTAAAAATTTCTTCCATTTCATTAGTGCAAGTTTCCAAGATATAAATTTAGATTTGAGAAAAGCTCATTTAAAATCATCATTAATATCATCTCAACCAAGAGACATGCACTGCTGGACAGAAGCTTTCTCTGGAAATGGGAGGATTTTTCCATTATCTCCATGATTGGCAGGCAGGATGTGGATCTCAGTAAGACAATTATTCAGAGAATATTGCAAATTTCATGATTCTATGTATGTTTTAAGCTGACACTTAAGAATGAAGGATTGGTGGTGCTATTTTACTTGTTTAAAATTTTTAGATAATATATATTTACCTCAGACTTTATAAATTCGTTAGCATAATCAACTTCATGTTTTACTCTCAAACCTTCATTAATCTTTAGAAACATTTGATTTAAATTGTCTTGAGCTTTGTAGCATTCTAGAATAAATAACTGAAAAGAAACCATCTTCTCTTCACAGTTTAAACAAATTTTTGTTGGGAGTTCATCACTCTCATTTATCTGAAATATAATGTTTGATAATAAAATGCATCCTCTGCGACATGCCTACACAAAATACATATGTTTTCAGTGAACACAGAATGTATAGTATGTATATTTAATTAAAGTAAAATTCGTAAACATGTTATCTAATGACAATAATTGTTAAAAGGACTAGTTTATAAAAATAACAAAATTAAACAGAAAACTTACAGCTATTTGAATAAGATCCTTTATTAATTTTAGAGCACTTTTGTTGCTTGGGTCAAATAAATCTTTAGTAAAATCTTCCTTCTTTGCACACAGTCTACAAAGATCTTTTAAATTTATAGCCATATTTCAATAAATATAGACGCATCGACGTCTTCGAAAAAACAATCTATTTCTTTTGAAAATTATACTACACAAAAGACATGTTAACAATTGTTTCTTATTCCAAAATAATCATAACATAAATATTTTAACATTTGAAGGCAAAGATAACTAATTATTGAATTTAAACACACATTTGACGATATCAAAAACCTACTCAGTCAGTTCAGTTCCCCATTCGGAGATTTTTTTGTTAAGTTTTCCCACCATAAGGGCAGGCAAAGGGTACAAAACCTAGGCCTAGTCTTGAGTTATTTTTTTTCTTCATAAGATGACGATCTATGAATGATGGATGATCAGTAAATGATGAATGAACAGTGAAATTTCCCTTTCTCTAGGTTTCAGTTACGGTGTGGTGTTTTACTGAAAACTCCCCGTGGACTTCACGCGAGAACAGGACAAGACAACTTTCGCAGCTTTGTTTCACTTGCCAAAGTTAAAAGACAACAAAGAGATGCTTCCCGCTCCCGCAAAAAAGTTAGGAGATTCTTTTTGTTAGTTCCTATAAGGAAAGAAAGGGTATAAAGCAGTCAGTTCTTCAAAGATGAGTGAATAATGAAATACTTCTTTTAAACGTTTCAGTTAAGGTGTAGTGTTTTTGAAACCTCCTTGAAGTCCTAGAGAAAATGTGAAAAGACACCTTGCCAATTCACTTGCCAACAATCGTGCATGTTCACGAACACTTAATGATAAAAAGCGCAGGAAAGGCTTAATTAAGCAAGAAGTGTTTTTGGAACTTCTATGGTTAAAAGATAAGGCACGTAGTACCCACCGGAAGAACGTTCCAAGGGGCGGCGCAGCCAGAGGGCCAGATGCTGACAGAGGACAGGGGCGGCAAAATTGGTAAACTGCCCCGGGCGGCAATTGATCTATTTACGCCACTGAACATAACCCTCTTAAACTTATCATTATTAACGTAACAGTGTTACCCTGTTTAAGGCTTGAAGCATATACTATACCAACACGCATCTAACCATATACTAAAAGTAATAAGATTTCAATCACAACATTTTTAAACGACAGTATACGTTACAAATTTTGTCCAAGAACTTCTTATTTACCCCAAATTGCTCTTTACACTTTAAATCACTTCTAATTGCCTAAAGTTATAATAAACGACACCACTAAAGTACTGTGTTTAACATTTTTAATGGGTTCGCTCTTAGGGCCAAGACAGGATCCACGATGGATCGAGCTAATCTAGAAGGCGCCTATTCACCCTGGCTCAAAAGTCACAAAACACTGAATAAAAACACATAAATTATTTTTATGTCAAAAAGAAATTCTTTTATAAAATTGACATTCCTAAAATAAAAAAGAAGTTAATTTCACAAAAACCTTTCGCGTATGAGACACCAGCAGAAAACCCTCCTAAAACCTAAAAAAGCCAACCCCCTGCAAACTATTAGCAGATATGTTCACTAAGCCATCATAAGAGAATTTCTATCTCATCTTCTTCTAATGAAGACGCACGTAAAAATAATAACACTGTTAACATTTGTACATTAGATAAATAAATTCACAAAGATTTTATTGCTTTTTCCCATTGAATTTAATATCACCTTCCAACGCTGCTCATTTCTCTGAAAATAGTATTTTAACACATTATAATGGACAGATTCACTCCAGCTGTAATAATAAAAAAATATTGTATTATTTCTTATATAAAGCTTTCCCATCATTTGCTGTTTTCTAAGAAATAGACCAAATTTGTCGGTTACCATTATCGGTTTTAGGGAATTTCAATTTATCATGGGGAAGCTCAGTGTCTAATTATCTTGGTGAGTACCTATTAAATAATATAAACTCGAGGAATTTGTGTATTTTGACATCGCACAAATCATAACCAAAATAAAAGTATAGTAAATTTTTCGATATGCCCCCTATGCCCCCCACGATCAGAATCACGTTGATCATAATAGTGATAATTATCCTATTTTAGTGTTAAAAAATTACATTTGTAGTTGTAGCAAATTTAGCATCTGTTGCTGAACTAGGTAATGCATAAACTGTATTTCAGCATACAGCGCGTCTTGTCTCGGAGCATGTAGGACACATTAATTTCTAAGCAACAATAACAATTCTATTCTTGTACTATACACTACAATTAATTTAATTTAATGTTGTATATATTAGAAACTATTGGATAAACGTGGATTTATTAAGTTAAGTATATTTTGGTTGTGTGCTGAAATATATATTAGTATATATATATATATTTTTTTAATTGGCTCGCACGATTTGTGCATTAGCCACGACGGAGAATATATATTAGTATTTTTTTTTTTTGGCCAGTGGTAATGACCTCAGAACAATAACTAAAGCTTTAGTTATTGTTCTGAGGTAATGACATAAGAAACGACGCCATATTTAAACAAAGATATGGATACGTCATAATTTTGTTTCATTTCAACCAGTACAAAATGGTAACGGATTCATGACGTCATTACGACTGGCCAGTATTTTCGTCAAAAATATATTCGACAGATATGCTGAAAAACCTTGCATCCAAGCCATAAGTCTTACAAAAAAATCAAACGACTGGCATCATCTTGCTCACTCACAGAGTATTTTTGAGTTTGTCTGTCAGGATTTTGCAATCATAAAGGAAATATTTTGTTGAACTGTTATCCCAGAAGAAAATAGCAAAGAAAAATAGGTTAAACCAAGAAGTTGTGATTGTGTACCGGATTAAACTGAACATCAATCATAAGTATAAAGTAACACATACTTCGACAGTGTTCCTTGAAGTATGCAGACTACCCTTGTGATATTTCTCTATTTTCAAGACTATCATGAGATCTAGTATTTAAATGTTTTCGGATTTCATTTAATGATGGATATTCAATCTAGCAATAAGGATCTCGCTACGCCACTTTCTTACAAGAGCCTAAGTTTTTGTAAGGCTGAAGATAGTGGTTACCATACTTCGTTGGCATCACCAACGTTAGAATGTTCTTCAACCAGTGAAAATCTAGACCCACCTTTTGGTTTGCCAAATTACTGTAAAATTCAAGTAGATTGCTATCCATTTACATCAAGTACCGATGTGAGACCAACATTAAGTGTTTGTTATAACAATCGTACCGGTGCTAGTTTTGGAAATTCGGAAATTTCTCCGTTCACTAAAAAAGGCGTCAAAAGGCCATATGACGATGAAATAGAACCAGTGAGTAGTGAGATCAGCTACTGTATTACAACTCCGACAAGTATTATAGCAAATGAGGTACAAAAGTTGAAGGTTCATGATGCTAAGTTCAATTCAACAACAATCTCTCATGATTCAGGTCACTTTGATATTTATTACAAAGATTACCATGGGGCTGAATCACATCCTACTACACCAATTAAAAAGATTTGCAGGAGCAGTTGTAATCTAAGCCCTTTTAACCATCGCAAAACTGCTAGAAAAGTAGACTTTGCAATACATTCTTTGTCATGTGAAGGACAAGTATTAAAGCTGCAAACAAAAACACAATCTAAAATTGCCAAACCTATTACATTTTCATATAAACCAAATCAAAAAATAGATATTGTTAAGTTGTTGTATAGTCATGAGGATTATTGCAGCACATCTATTAGAAAAATATTGAGCTTTTTATCCCAAGAAGATGTTTACAACTTTACTTTAGTAAGCCCTACATGGTGTAAAATCTTTAAGAGCACAAACACAAAACAAAATTGCAACCATTTTTTTAATACTGTCAAAAGCAATTTGGAGAATTGGGAACAAATTGAAACACTGAGAAGTAGTGACAATTGCCAAATCAAACCATTGAAAGAAATTCAAAATGTCAGACTTGCTGTAAGCACTCCTCGCAGTCCAATTCTGCGCACAAGTCCGCGGACTAACAGATTCAATAAATTCACAAAGGTAAGATGATAATTAAAGAGTATCCACATTTTTTATATTGTGAATAAAAGTAGACTTGATCGTATTATTTATAAAAAATTGCATTCACTACAAGTCAGAGCCTGCAATTTGCCAGTGCATGTAATAAACTTAAATCTTCAGACTGTTCTTCTAGTGCTTTAGAAAATTTTAACATGGCAACTTACAGATAAAATAAGCAGCAATATTAGGAATAATATTATAAGACTCACTGATATCAATTCTACTATTTGTTAAATTTTCGTCTATCTGTATATCCTTCTATAAGTGAAGAAGACAATTGCAATGAAATTTGGTATATGGTAAGAAGTAAGTGATTGCTTAAATGATAGGCTATATATTATATAGCTAAAAATTTTATAGTCCTAACTAATATTACAAATACGAAAGTGAGTTAATTTGATAAATTATTATAATAGAAAAATACTAGAAAAAATCGACTCGGGTCACAAGTGAATTCTCAGGTGGGGAATCGAACCTGCAACCTTTGGAAATTCGGTCCAATGCTCTCCCAATTGAGCTACCGAGCCTTGCGAACACTCGTCGAAATTTTCGAGTACCTTCCTGATTTTACGCTGTAGGCCAGTGTTGTTACATCAATGAGAGGAACATCCTCTCGTATTCAAAAGAAACATTTTACAAATGTTTGGTCAATTGATTAAGGTGAAACAGCCATTTTAGTTTTATAATTTTTATATATTTTATGCATTTTCAATGCGATCTTATAAGATAAATTATTATAATAGAAAAATACTAGAAAAAATCGACTCGGGTCACAAGTAAATTCTCAGGCGGGAATCGAACCCGCAACTTTTGGAAATCCGGTCCAATGCTCTCCCAATTGAATTTAATTCACTTGTGACCCGAGTCGATTTTTTCTAGTATTTTTCTATTATAATAATTTATCCTATAAGATCGCATTGAAAATGCATAAATATATATAAAAATTATAAAACTGTGAGTTTATTTGTTACACTTTCACACCTTAACTACTCAATTAATCACCATGAAATTTTGCATAAACTTTGCCAGGGGTACAGAGCAGTATATAGGCAGGTTACCTTTAATACAGAAAAAAAGTACTATTTGAGATTGATAGAAATATCTTTTAATCGGCAGTCTACATGCGAACAAAGCCGCGGGTAAAAGCCAGTATATTTATAAAGAGCTTTATTAAATTATTGTTATATTAAAAAATGAAAACAATTTCAGGCAGCATCTCTGGATGGTCGCAGTCAGTTAGCTTGCATCAATTGCCAACATCCTGCCAAGGTAACAATCGAGGCCACTGGTGAACAATGGGTAGAATGCACAAGTTCTTCATGCGCTCATCAATTCTGCAAGCTATGCATGTGTCATAGACACCCAGGTAAAAGCTGTGTACAGTATGATCTTGTCGATGGACCTAGTCCTTCTAAGCGACAGAAAAGGGAGTGCACTGTAAGCTCAAACAAAAGCAAAAAGAAGTTGAAAAGACTGCTATTTTAAATAAAATGTGAGTTTATGGAAAATACAAACCAGTGATAACTTTTAAATAATTTTAATTTATGGATAGCATACCCAGTGTAAAACTGCTTTAAAGATATTTCTAAGGTCTTTGCCTCGAATTTGCGGGCAGCGGAACGGCGGTGGCGGCGACGCGGGATTCGAGGCAGAGGCCTAAGGCAGTGTTAGTAATGCTATTACTTACCTACACCTCCAAAGATGCATTTTAACATTTCTGTACCACATACGACTTATTTTTATTACATATGAGATTATAGATGAAAGTACTGTATATGGACTGTATACATGCTACATCAATGGTTAAAATCAAGTAGTAAGACAATATATCCAGGATTGAATCTGTTTCGGATATATGCAGAATAATAGTGCCATTTTTTTTTTAATATATAATGCAACATTTAGACTGATGTTTTAATGCCATTTATACAATTTTAATGTCACTTAATTTTCTCTGTAAATAATTGTTTTGTGGCTGCGTCTCATGTAATTTTTTTGTAAATCTGACTAAAACATTGATTTTTTAAAGTTTCTGTTATTGAACCTTATTTTTGTGACACATGTTACAATGTCGATACATGTAAATATTATTTAAAAAAAAATGTGTCATCTATGCCTGATATGGGCAGGCAGCCTTAGATACATCTAGGTTTTTTTTTTTGACAATACTAGATAATATGGTAAAATCTTCATACTGTGTTAATGTATGTCCCAGTTGTGCCTACATGTATTTAACATTAATTGTATATTAATAATTAAGATGGACCATATAAATTTAATGATTTTAAATTGTTGCCTACATAGGTTCATACAAAAGCTACATTAAAACGGAAAGATGTAGTTTTCTTAATTTAATTACTCTTGCTAAATTATCCCATTAATAAAGTTTAACTTCGTATTTCGTGCTCACTCTTTTTTGCAGCATAACTTGATCAGTGTCATTCTTACCTATGTAATGAAGCTTAAAATAGTGCATTAATTTTTAAAAGTGGCATGGTTTTTTTCACTGCCTTTTTATATACTTTTGACATTCTGGCTTGAGTGAGGGTATTACGTGTTCGCGTCTAGTGCATCCATCGCAGAAATTGCGTGCGTTTAAACGATACAGGACTTAATACAGCCATTTTTCTTAACGACTAGGTTGCGCGCGACGTCGTATGGCTTCGTATACTACAGCTATAATAAATTATAACGCCGTCAGTCATATCCCGGCCCTGTACTATTTGCTTTTTATACAATGTGCAGATGTTCCCAAGACAATGTGCACGTAAATAGAGTGAGTCCGACGACGATACGACGACTCTCTGTTGTATACTTTATAATGAATAAATATGTAAGATTTAATTTACTTACTTTTCAAATTTTTATTATTACACCAACGCTTTTATTGTATTTATGTTCTCAGTTCTTAGATTCCATAAGAGACATTTATTAATAAAATATTATTTGCATTGTATTTCTGAAATTCGAAGTTTATAATTGCGATTTCTAAATCTTTTAAAGTAGAAGTATAGAACTTCAAATTAACCCTTTTAAAATTTCAAGCTTCCTTACATTGAGATAGTAAACTTGTCGTGGCATCTTTTCTAATCCGAAGTTGCAGCACAATTTACGTTTGTCACAGTTTTGAACTTCGAAATACAGATTTACTCTTAATTATTTGAATATCATTTAACATTTGACATTATTGACATTACAATAAATAATTCTTATTCCATTTAACTACGCTCAAACAGATCGGAATAACAATCCTTGATCTCGAAAATTCGTAGAATTTAAGTGACTTCGAATTTTGGTTAGTTTAGTAATTTTACAATTTAATTGATAATTAAGTACTCACTCAAAGATTAGGCCTATGTTTATAATAAAAGACTGTTCTATAAAACATCACTCATCTGTTTTGTCTGTCTTGTGTGTTTGATGTGTAAAATAAGTGCCTTCTCTGGCTAGCTACCTTAATACGTATTCTTTTATATAAAGGCTATTTTCACACCTATTTTCTTTTTAATTATTTTTAATTCAATTGTTTTTGTAAAAAAAAATCCTTGTTATCAAACTACTGACTGTCCTAAAAATTGAGATTGAAAACACTAAAATTTTACATTTTTGAATGGCTATTACAAATTCCCATGTAATGGACATGTAAAATAATTACCGTTCATCCCTTTTCAAATTTCGTTATTGACAAACTTATGAAATATGTATTTATGTTGATATAATTTACGCAATACTAAAAATCCATCATTATTAAAGTCTTTAACTAATGCTTATATAAAATTGTTCATAAAACCTCTTCATATTAGCAGACATTTTAATGGCGTCCAGATCTCTCGGAGAAGGAGCGTAGTGATAAAGACTTAAATCCATTTAAGTAAAGTAGCAGAGCAAGGCATTCTGCCAAAGTGCAAACAACTGCACTTTAAGGTACCCAAAAATATAAATTAAAAACTGACAATTTGAGTTCGGTTTGATAACCTGTTGTCGATGCGCTGTTTATTACCATTATTAAGAAGATATGGCGTTAATTTCAAGCTTTATAGATGGTTCTCGATCGCTATTCCCAATGCATTAGTAGTGCCGTTTTCAGGTATTTCGCTATACCAGAAATAATTAAACTAAACAAAATGAACGTTAGAACGGCACAACTAATGCATTGGGAATCCTGTTTGTAACTTATCAAAGTGCTACACTACATATTTCCTCGGATTGATTGTGGAAACAAGTCAAGTTTACGTGTTAGTTACGTTAAGTTACGTTTAAAAATCACTCAATCACTATGCTTTATAAGATCCTCGTCATCATCTAGTTGTTACCACTAGTCTGAACTCTTATATCATTAGTTTAAAGGTTTTATAAAAGCGGACAAGAACTTAGTGAAGTCACTTTGACGGCGCGAGTTCGATTCGGCCGGCCATTATTTTGCAGATTTAACCAGGTTCATACACGGCAATAGGATCTCGTTAGGGTTTTTGTGATACGTACGGTACCGTGTTCAACTCCACATCTCATGGACGGGTTTCTATTCAGATTATCACATCAACCTTATCACGGTCACTGCTGGGCATAGGAATATCCCAAGGATTTCCATAACTATTACATAGATTGATCCTTTATCTATTACAATTATTAATCTTGTAAATGCAAAGCATGTCAAATACTTATAAAAAATAAACATTTTTTCTTTTATGTATAATAAACGCAATGTGCATGTATGTATGAGATTATAAGAATGATTTCTTTCTGATTAGAATAGGTTTTCTTAGATGGAGGGACCAATGCCACTTGATGTTTTAATTTATTATAAACAGTATAATTTTATTTGCTCTTGGATATTGTGCCAGAGTATTTTTGTGTCCATATAATGCAATGTACTTATCAACGAGTTCTTGTTACTACTTTTAACACTTTATTTATTTCATTAATACTACAGTTCCATGGTCAAGTGCATTTATGTTATATGGTGTAAATAGTATGTTATAATAAAATTTAATTTTACGCTTAAAAAGCTCTCTTGTCATTTGTGTAGTGTACTTTGAATAAAACTTTAAGAAAAATATTTCTGTGTTTCTATTCTGTTTTAAAATCATAGTCGGTATTCAATTTAGTATTTATTACAAATTTACAATTATATGTACAAAAAACTTACAAAAATAGGAAATATTTCAATAATTATCGTTGAATGGACCGCCACGAACACTGCGTAATTAAATACGCTTAGATGTTATAAATTCGTCTATACACAAGTATTATTTCTTTTATTTCATATATTATGTTTTAAAAGTGTAGGCGTTCTTTTTTATTT
The DNA here is from genome assembly GCA_927399485.1 of Calamotropha paludella. Classification (NCBI taxonomy): domain Eukaryota; kingdom Metazoa; phylum Arthropoda; class Insecta; order Lepidoptera; family Crambidae; genus Calamotropha; species Calamotropha paludella. Next base: position 16,645,250 of record OV656804.1, on the reverse strand, counting down.
ATAGCACTTGTTAAATATGTCAAAATTATGATTAATCAGCGATGGCTTGTCCGGTGGTTACATAGATGGCTTTTTCATGTACCTACTCCTCGCATGTTTGTTTCAGCCGAGACCCATCACGAACTTTGGTATTTGGTATGCTACTTGCGGCAATTGCATTATCATTGACATTCTGAAATCAAAACAATTTCATTTATTTTAATCGACATTGGGGTAATATTATTATTTTACTTAACATAATATTCTAATCGACATTTAGGTTGAAAGAAGTCGATTCTTCTAATCGACTAAGTAGTGGATAATAATCGATTATGCCACGATTATATTGTGACTAATTACAATAATACGTATGAACATTTCACGTATTTAATATTATTTCCATGATATATGTGATTAATAAACAGTTGAGTTATATACATATTATAAATGAGGGATTTGAAACTACAATTATTTTGCTCTACTTAAAATTATTAGCGGGTTAGCAACGTCTCATATCGACTGTTTCCCATCTCCCGCAGGCCGGTGTTGGCAGTTAAGCGACTTATTTGACGACATTTAACATAGAAATAAAAATAGTTTTTCACATTAAAAATAATTAAATTTAAACTGAGAAGCGGTTGGTCTTAACCCTAAATGTTAATCAAAAAATTTAATATCTTATAGATAGGTAATAACTATGCAGGCGACTGATCATATTTTTTAGTATAAAGTTCATACTAACCTGTTGTTATAAATTCCGCATCTGTAACCTAACTGTTACATCCACCACCGTTTATACTTGCTGTACACTAGGACTAGGTCTGTACATAAAGAAATATAAAGTTAAAGACTCGTGCAAGAAAAGGGTAAGTAGAAATATGATAGGTAACTACTAAAGCCAGCCGAATTAATTGAATAAATTTCGGACACTAAAGTCGTAAAAGTGGATTGTAGGACGACGTAACTGGGAGTGTAGGACCTAAAACGCACCGAATGTGTAGAGCAAGAGTCGATTGTATTTGTTCATTTAGAAAGATTTTACTTCTGTTAGAATATAAAAAAAATTAAATATCTTCGTTTGACTCGGGAAGTGGATTAGATGGGGACCTACTTATCCAATTAAAAAATAAATCTAATCAATATTAGATTCTCTTAACATTACTGAACAGTATACCACTTATTATCATTACTTTCTTCGAAGTACATACAAAGAAGGTAAATGATTATGATAATTTTCTTATCTTCATTTGAAAAATATCATGTCAACATCGTGTCAGTCAAAAGATGTCCACTGCTGGAAGGGGACCTGCCCAAAAATGCGGAGTATTGCCATAATTCTGCATGGCAGACGGGTTAGAGATCGCAGTGAAATATCATATTTCGGAAAACGCTACTCATTTTGTTGTCTACAAGAACTGCGTGATTAGCTCCAGTATCATTAGTCGCCCTTTCCGATCCCCTATAGTACCTACTTTAATATTAATTTAATTTAAAAAAAATTTAATTTAATATTACTATACCTTTTAATTTTATTTAAGCTTATAGTGTTTAATATTATAATAGTCGGAATTCAAACCCTGCGAAATATTGCGATACGATGCGGTATAAAAAATACTTCAAATCAAAAGTTCGAAAAACAACAGAGTAAATCTCCCCTTATTTACTGTGGTGATTTAGAGTAATTTGAAAAGGATCCGAGTTGGTACTAGGGTACTAGTAAAATTATCACGAAAATACTTGCAACTTACTTACTAGCGTACTTGCATTTCTCTTTTTTTCTGCCTTTACATAAACCTTTTGTGGCATTCGTTACAACTTACGGCAATAGCGGTCAGGTAACTAAAGTTATGTCGTAAGACATTGACTAAGTTTCAAGTTTTCACGAATCTAAATAGATTTTATTTAAATTAATATTTTATGACATAGAGCTGATATTTTCCTACCAGACCAGACCTTTTCTATACATTGTCTTGCTTTCATAAATAAAGAATAATTGAAACAGCCTACCTCGCTTGAATAAATATTGTTAATGTGTGCATTGATACTTTATCAAAATAAATATTGATCTCGGAACTACAATGTTAATAATAAAGATCAAGATTTTGGTATCTAACACTTATTTATGTAATTATATTAATTTAGTTTGCCTATTAAAGTCAAGAAAGGAAAAGAAAACCATAATGTGACATGACTAAGTAAAAATATATTTTATATGAGGGAGACTGAAGAGATAGCGAGGACGCGCGGAGCCGTGAGTGAGCAAGACAATTCGCGAATATTGTTTAAGAGTTATTTCGAATCGATGCTATGATTCTAGAACGTTCGCGACATAATATTTAAAGTCGAGTGCGACCGCGTAAAGTACTTACTAATTTTTTTTCACACTAAATGGGTAGGCGCTTGATCACTATCTCGCCTGATGGTAAGCGACGATGTGATCTAGGACGTGACGCGCTTGCCTAGAAGATACCTATTCACTCGTGACTTGAAGACCCCTAATCATTTGATCATGTAACTTTATTTAAAATATACATATAGAAAATTTCATAAGGGGAATTAAAAGGTAATTTTACAGAAGAGGGGGAGGGGTTGTTTGCGATTCCAAGTGTTTTGTTTATATTATACTGTGAGAATAATAACATGGTACTGTTAGCGATTTAGTAGTTTCACCCACCGTTATTTGGCATCGTGAGATCTAAGTTGTCATAGACTTAGAACGAGAGAGAAATGCTGTTTTGAAATAACGTGCTTGACTCTTTTCTACGTAGTGCTTGTAAATAAGGAAAGCTTTATTAAGAGATTTTTATTGTGCTGTAAGCTTTTTAATGCTTCCACCGGTATAAATGACAAGGTACACTCACGAGACAGACAAGCCGTTATAGAACCACGCTCGCCACGTTTGCGGCGCTGGCGCAGCTCCGTCAATGCGCGCCTCGATGTGGCCACAGAGCGCGCGCCTGTCATGTGAGCGTCCTGAGCGAGCGTCGCAAACCAGTCGCTTACGACACTCACTGTTGCAGATGCCTCTACGAGGACTGTTCTTCCAATAATGTCTGAAACACGTTAAAGGTAACTAAATTAACATTTCAAATGAATTATTAAAAATACTTCAATCACGTCGATATAAAGGGAAGCCCGGGCAAAGCGAGTAGTCCCCACTATTATCAGAATATTGGTTTGGCATCATCCACGCGGTCATAGCAACGTTAGGTTATTTTGTCTCAGTGAGCAGCTAACACTTAAATGCGACTTATTTTCTATATTAAGAATTTGGTCTTGGTTTATCACTCTTGGGCGTACTTTAGTCCAATGTCGTGTGTGTCAAGAGCCTTTTTACAATACATATGTTGAACAGGAAATCGAAATCAATAGTTTTGTATAATTGAACTGAATTTACCTTAAAAGTGGTTATGTTGGTTGGGCAAAGAGAATAGGGTAAAGCGAATATGATATCCGCTTCGCCTAGTTTTTACGATTGTTTAGCTTCAGAATTATAGAGCTCATATTTTGTTGCAGATAGTGCATTAATAAAAAAAAACTCAAGGCTCTTGAGATAAAGACATCATGCAGACGACTATAAATAAATATAGGTCCGGAAATCGGCGAAGGGCGCACCTAAAAAGTATGAGTTGAGTTATGCGACTTTGTAGAAACACTTCAAAAGTGGTAACACTACTCCAAAACTCGGTAGATTCCGTCTAGTTTTCAGTGGAGATCAGTAGATAGAGTAATCTATATAATATAACCATGGATTTTGTGATTTTTGTTCTAAAGCAAGATAAATTTAAGAATTTTTTGTATTTTTAGTATACACAAAAAGTTATGACACGTACAAACAGCAACAATTTTAACTGCCCCTGTCACGTGACTACTAACTTTTTGAAAGAAAGTGAGAATAGATGTATGACGTCTTCATAAATGTCATTTTTATTGTAGATGTGTGTGTAACGTTACAAAGTTTTAAAATTAACCATAATTACTGAAACTAATACTTTTTTCTAAGACCCTAATGAGTTTCGCATCAAAAAGGTGGGATTATTTCAATTCAATAATAAGAGTAATGTCAGAACAATCATTGTCAATTTTTTCCGGTCGCTCGTTTGGAATTATTGGTTTTATCTTTTTGTTTTAGTTCTTTCCTTTCTTTTAATTTAAATTCTTTAAAAAAATGCCGGCTTTGAGAGGGTCAGAATTGTAACTTTAAGACTAACTGGTATGGGAGTTGTGGAGGTCTCGCGGCAGTTAGGTATTCATGTAAATAAATTTTACATCACGTAAAACACTTTTCCGTACACAGAAATAACGTTTGTAGACACCAGCTGTTGCTATATGTAGAGAAGGTCGGTAAGCCAGTGGATCCAGCGGTTTGAAGAAGGTGGTGACGAGGCTCTTCGAGACCGTCCTCGCGGGGTGAGAGCCCGGGTGACTACGGACGCGGAGGATGCAACCATTATAGCCACCCACTCTGAAGATCCCTTCCACCGTACTCGCGATTCAGCGGTTCAGTACCGTGTATGTTTGTCACGGTCAAAATGTGATGTATTTTAAATTTTAGTATGAAATACGACGGATTCAGCACTAAAGTATTATTTTATCTTTAATTGCAGATATCAATGCAAACAATGCGGTGTAGGCTAAATGAAGGTGGCCTACACCATCACATACGAGGGCTGCACTAAAAGTATGGAAAGGAATGGAATATTTCCACTGTTCCTGTCATATTAAAATCTTATTAATTGAAAACTCCTTGGTTTCAAAATTCGAATACCATTTATTTATTTAAAAAAAAGATTCTCGGTCTAGTCACAAGGTCTTGTCAAACTTGTTTAGTCGTTGAGAAAATGGAATTGACTCGAGAAAAATCAAGAGCGATGATTTATTGTGACTTTCGAAGTGGTTTAACAGTGTGTTGATCGGATGCTTTCTGCATTAGGTGATGACCACAATTTATCGCTGGTTTGCTGAATTTTAACGTGGACGTGTCAAGCTCAGTGATGTTCCCTGTCAAGGACGTCCAAAAACTGCAGTTACCCAAGAAAACGTTGATGCTATGCGTACGCTGATTGAGGAAGATCGACATGTGACATACCGCGAAATTCAGGCAACTTTAAACATTGGCATGAGTCAAATACAAATAATCTTGCATGAACAATTAGGTGTAAAAAAGTTGTTTTCCCGATGGATACCGCATTCGCTCTGTGAAGAGAAAAAAGCGGCTCGCGTTACTTGGTGCGTCAGAACTCTCGAAAAATTCCACGCAGGATCCTCAAATGCTGTATACAACATCGTATCAGGTGACGAATCCTGGATATACGCGTACGAACCCGAAACAAAAAACCAATCACGAGTTTGGGTGTTCGAAAATGAGTTAAAGCCAACAAAAATTGTTCGTTCACGTAGTGTTGCAAAAAAAAATTGTGGCCACGTTTGTCTCCAAAACCGGCCATGTTGTGACTATTCCTCTTGAGGGACAAAGAACGGTAAATGCAGAATGGTATGCTAGCATTTGTTTGCCACAGGTCTTTTCTGAACTCCGTAAAGAGAACTGCAACCACCGGATCATCCTCCATCACGACAATGCGAGTTCTCACACCGCGCACAGAACAAAAGAGTTTTTGTTCACATGAAGAAGCTGTGGACGCCTATAAAACGGCCATTTTGGAGACCCCAACTTCCGAATGGAATGGTTGCTTCAATGATTGGTTCCATCGTATGGAAAAATGTGTCAAATTTCGCGGATAATACTTCGAAAAGCAATAAATACATTTTTAAATAGTAATGTTGTGTCACTTCTTTGATTCCCGAATTTTTCAGTGCCGCCCTCGTACCAGCCCAAAAATTGCCACTTACACAACAACAGTTTTTTATTACTGTTGGTCCCAGTTATCTTTGTATGATAGCGATTTTTAAAAGGAAGAAGGCACAAACGGTTATTACCACTTCATAAAAAATGTTTGAATATTGTTATGAAGTGGTAATAATATATTTTAACTGAAAAGCGTATTGGTTTTTAAAATTACCAGGACTAATTCTAAGCCTAATAAGGAAGAATGTTTGCTTCGGCATATCGTTCATTTTTGCGGCGATATAAAAATTTTTTGCCGTTCTTGTCCGACTTAACAGGTTTCGACGACAAATATTACGGTATTATCCGTCCAATCAAAATTATAATATTGAAGATAAAAGGCGATTCTATCTTATACTTTGTGATTTTGTGTAAGTAAGGTTTTTAAAGTTTATAATTATATATTACTACAAAAAAGTGTTGGTTTTTTTTTTACTTTTAGTCAGACTGGCGAACAAATTATTTACGCGCTCGGCGCTCAGACATTATATCAAAAGAATAGGTATATTTAATAAAATATTATTTCATATTGCACTACAAAAAATGCAATTTTTACTTTCTTTACTTCACTCGTTAACCTGAAATTTAAAAGCAAGACACATTTTGAACCTTAAAATAATTCTAATCTTTTCTATCATTCTAATTTAGAACACCAAGGTTTTTGAACAGAAAAAGACACGCTATCACAGATATAAAATTCGAGTAGAATTGAATAGATTACCGCATGTCTGAAAAATTATTACTTTATATTTTAAATTGGAGGCAACCATATGGGTGGTGGAATAAGAGCTAAGGACAAACTACATAATGAGCTCGAGTTTGGCAATGATCCTACTAACATAATCAGAAAAGATTTTGAGTTAGAGTCCCGGTAAGGAGAAATGTTTGTGTAATAAAAACTCACAATATTTATGCTCTATTTCGATTTGTTTATTTGTTTAGTTAGTATATGTTTTATTTGAGTATATAATATTAATAATAATTTTTCATAATGCGTGTAAGAAATCTTTATTATTATTTGCTTGCTGCATCTATACCTTTATAAGTCTATGGATGCAGGATAAGTAAAATTAAATTTTATCATTATTTCATCCAAAAGCATGCGACGTTGCCGTTGCTCTTTGTTTTGGAAGAGCGGCAACAACTGAAAGCACGTCATCAGGCGTGTCAAGACTCTGCTTCAAGCAGTGACAGTTCTCTGGCGCCAAGAGACACACACCACACACACAAAGATATTATGTCATAAAAACTTTATTTTTTGTTGTGAAGTTGTCATGAGAAAAATAATTTCATCTCTTTCTACCTTTCTGTCTGTTGGGTCTTCAACGGGCAGTTAAGGTTGTTGCTGTTTGTACGTCACAATGATATTAGGCTCAGGAGTCCAAAGGCAAAATCGATTGCGACAGCGAAATGCTTTAAAGACATGATGAAGGACATGTCTACGAATTTCTTGAATTTCTGAAATCTTAGATTGATAAACACGATATTGATGCATGTAGATGTCATTACTCTATTATTACACTCTAACCTGAAACAGAGTGTCTTAAAGTTTCTTCTCCTTTGGAGCCAGATACTAAAAATATTTATCTACTCTAATACTATAATACAAAGATTCTAAAACTGAAAACAAAATGCTTATGACAAACATTACGTACAGGCCAAAAATAATAAAAAAAAAGTTTCATTACGATACAGGTCTTGTATGGACACCTGTAACATAATATAACTTTTTTATCATAACGATACACCTATACAACCTCCAGCTGGACCAAGGAGGTTGAACCTCTACTTTAAAAAGGTTTCAATGAACGAGTCCTCGACGACCGACGCAACACGCATGCGCAATTGATGTTTGCACCTTGGCGCCAACATTTGACATTTAAATAAATTTGTTGTTATATTCAGCGTTTTATTTGCAATATTGTTTTACATATTATAGTATGAGAGTAGATAAAGTAGTGTATGACACTGTACATAACTTGGTCTTATAACACTCGTGTGATGCTATAAAAAAACTCGCCTACGGCTCGTTTTTTTAAAACACACTCATGTTATAAGAACCCTTATTATGCAACAGTATCATAAACTACTATTCTGTTGTACATATTCGAAATAGAGAAATTATCTTACTGGAACCCTTAGAAAACACTCGCAGAAATACTGACCGTGACGAAATCTGGATGTTCAAAATTTCATAACAGTCCCTTAGTATTAAGAGCTTGCAAATTGCAAAACCGTAAATTGCAAAAGTCGGAAATTTCAACTCGTACACGTTTTTAGAAAGAGCAGACACAAAAAAATAGAATCAAGAATATTACAAAATAACTTAATGTAGAATCAAAACAGTTCATAGAAAGACTGCTAAAAGCTTGTTCAAAAACAACCAAATAAAATAACCAGTGAAATATATACCTATTGATAAAAAAATATAATTGAATTGAGTTGAATTGAATATTAAATTTGATGTGATATCTGTGTTCCGCTTTCGAAGAAACTGGAGATTATATGTATTTGTGGTAACTGCCAGTTCTAGTTTTTTTATATTTCATTTAAATTCGAATTAAGTTATCTGAGTTTATTAAAAACTTTTATGTGCTACATCGAGTTTTGTGTAATTTTGAAGGTTTGTGTAAAGTGAATAAGTATATCACATTTTTTTAAATTTATTTTTGGTTTCTAATTGTTTTATTTTTACAGTTAAGTGATTATAATATACGTAAAAGCAATTATTAAAGACTGATTTAAGATATTTGTTTAGTTTCTATCTATATTATATTTTTTCTAATAAAGCCTTGAACATCTGGACACTTGTCAAAAGTGAATACCTTAATTCACTTTTTCGGACTTCCCCTGGCAAACGCAAATTAGAAGTATAGAACAGAAATTGTACTATATCAGAATACTAGAACAAATTACTAGTCGCTCAGTTATTTTCTTCCAAGTATAGTTCTGTAAGTATTTATTCTAATTTACAAGTTAAAGAGTCTTTATTGAAATCCAAAATTAAAAATATTGATAATTAAAAGTTATAAAAGGTAAACCCATACCCGTAATAATTATAATATGAATACCACAAAAGCACAAATTAAACTGAATTACACTAACAGAGCGGACAAATAAAAAATATAACGCTACAATAGTGATTGGCTAATTAAAACGGAGTTATTAACAGCTATTGCTGTTAACTTAATTTAAAAAAAGCTATCAGTATAAATGTTCTTGTTAAGGAATGCTCAGTTCACCACTTATATGCTGAGCTTTCTCATTGTTCATTTCTGTTTTCATTTCTTATCGTTATACTTATTTAAGTTATGCCAAGGCTAGATCTTAAAAAATACTAATATTATGCAATTCAATTCATACCCTCTTTAGTATCTAGGTATAGTGTATGAATGTTATAAAAATAAAATAATAAAGCAATGGCGTTTTACTTGTGATATAAGTTGAACACGTCATCGTTAGAGGTCATGTTGTCGATGAACCGATCCCAGTCCTGCGGCCGAAGAGCTGGCATTCGGTAGGCGGCGCGAGCCGAATATAGTTTGTACCAGATTGGATACCCGAATTGGTTCGCCTCCTTCAAGTTCATTATCCAAGTCTCATGGTCGATCACTTGCTGTAAAAAGATTCAACTACACTATTTTTTTCTCTGTTCTTAGCCTTAATTTCAGTACATATGTCTTTTAACGAAATTGTTTTTCCAGTACAGCGCCTGAAATACTGGGTTTTTTTATTCTTTAAGATGATTAAAAGACAAGTACCTACGTAATGTTTACGTGACGTCTAAACGATTTTTTAAGAAACCCAAGACTTCAAAAGCTTTTAGGTAGACTTATTTAAAGAACCGTGGGAAAATGATACTGTGTCGATGCACTTGATACTTGACCTAGGCATGGAATAGTGAATCACCTATTGTGGCAAGTACAACTTGTGCCGAGACTATACGTTGCGGTTAGTAAGTTCCTAGAGAACTACTTGCATAAAGTAACATACAATGTTAGAAAAAAACTAAATGCCGCGTCACTTGAGAACGGCAGGAAAATATGGTAACTTTATTTCATTTTGGACAAGGATTTAGGGAACTGATACATTGAAAAATCAAACTAGATTGGAAAATGGAAAAATTCATAAAAAATGACGGTATATGTTTTATCTGTGGGATTTTAGTATGAGCTGAAGCTCACATCTGTCCGGTCATATATTATTTAATGATGATATTATCCCCAACGTTTAGGGTCTTTTTCAAATATCGGGCGTTGCCAAATTTATTACAAAAATATCTGGCGTGTGTGTGTACTCATAGTTTAAAAGTTAAAATGAATTCGAATTACTTCAAATATATTAGAACACAATCATCAATATCGTATTATTTTAGTAGGATGAAGATACGTATAATCATCGAGCACATACCCCAATACAGTGGTAATATTGGGCTGTCCGCCTCCGCAACTGATTAGTGATATTTCACTTATAAATATTAACGCTCGCTCCCTCTAAAACAGTACATAACCAGTATTGGATCTGTGCGTACGTGTCTGCTTATTCCGATATTTAATTTAAATTAAATAGTTTCATAATGGCGTGCTGTTCTATTCGGTGGTGTGGACAAACAGCAGGACTTCAAATTATAAAACCGACGGAATAACCTTTTATCGGTAAGTTATAGTTAAAAATTACTTTTTATAAAAAAATGTCACGGCTCAAGTTAAACTGGACAATCAAAGCGAAATGGTTGACGCACGTGTTCAGATGTCTATGCGTCCTGCTTCCACATAACGTAATTTCTCATTACGCCATCTCTTTCTAGTCTACGCTCTCAACACTAGTGTTGCATTCAAAGGATCAAGGGGTGTATCGATAAATAACATTATTGTAGCTTATTACATATTTTATTCAAACATAAAAGTAATTTTGAAATTATAATATTTGCATTAATGATCTAATTGAAAGTGTTGTGCATTATTGATTATGTAAATCTTGATCGATTATACCGATATATTAGGTATCTAGTGTAGTTAAAATAAACGTTTTTTATACTTTTTTGAATAAATCGGTTTGTAACAAAGAAATTGTTTTTTTTTGTGTTAGCTTTTTGTAGCAATAAAAAGACATATGATGAGAAACAATCAGTCTAGGGTTTCTCAATTCTCGACCATATTTATTTCTCGGAGCATGAGAATTCTCGACCACTATTTCCCGGGAATTCCCGGGTTGTCGAGAAATACGGAAATTTTTAAAAATATGTGTGATTTAAAAATAAATCTACGCTTTTTTTTGCAATATTCAACAACATTTATCAATCAACAACATTTATTTTTATTTTCATGTGACTTTAACTTAAGTAAGTATATAAAACTTTAATTAAGCGAAATAAACTCTAGCGAGATCTTTTTTCATTATTTCTAGAAACAATTTTAGGACTAAATAGTCTTTTTCTTTGGAAAAAACAAATAAAATATCTTCTAAAAACAATGTCATCATGACACCACAATAAAATTTAGTACCTTACATACTTATGTAACATGAAACGACAGTTTTTCAATTAGGTACAAACAAAGAACAATCAGACTAGCTTTATAATTACGAATAACAATAAGATACAGGTAATTTAGTTTAGTCCAACTTTTCAATATTTGTTATAAATGGAGTTTTTTCGTTACGTAAGTAAACATAACAACGTAATAAATAAATAAATAATCTTAGACTTATTACAATCGCATTTTAAAGTGGAAACTGCTTCAAAAGCTAGCCCACTATGTCTTGTTATTATATGGAAATAAGCCTTTAAAAATACGAGGGCATTTATATCATCATCTGACAATCGGTTTCGTATTTTCGTCACAAAGTTTCCAGACAAGGAGAAAACCCGTTCATTTTCTGTCTACGTAGGCTTTACTGACATAACAGCTTTATACAAGTTTTCCAGATTTTGGTGTTCTAAAATTTTTGACTTCGGTGTGTTCTAAAATGTTTGATGAAATTTCTCGATTTCTCGACCAATGTTTTTTCGTCTCGAGTAAGGCAAAATTTTCTCGAGAATTCTCGGTTCGAGAACACTCGAAGAGAAACTCTAAATCAGTCAGAAGAATTAATACGTAGCTAATTCATTTTAAAAATCAGTAAACCTATGAATGGTTAATTATTATTTCATCTTTACTTTTAATACAACTAAATAAATGTAATTTGGTAATTGGTTTGGTTCTTGTTGAGGTGCACTTCAGCGGTTAATATCTTCTTATTTGATCACTAGCAGCATTTATAGACATTTATTTCCATAAGAGAACACGTTTGTATTATTCACTATTGCTATAATTACTGATGTATTGGCTATCGATATCGATGAACCTTAGATACTTGGACACTACCACATCTCTAGAGTGATAGTTGACCTTAGGATAGCCAATCGCAGCTCAGTTAGAGCAGTGTGAGTGGTAGCGGCGAATAAGCGGAATTGTTTTCAAACAAAATAATTGACATTTCTACTCTATTGGGTTATGTGCTCGATGCGTATAATTAACGTGGAAACAACTCGAACTTTGTTTTTGCCCTCAATCTATCGCCATTTCCTTACTATACCTATAGTTCAGGTTTATAGTTTTCATGTATAGTGTAAGATTTGCCACGTAATGATGACTAAATTAAGATTGAAGAAGATTGTAGGTAATCTTGAATGGGAAGTGTCTTATAATATGTAACATAAAAAATACTGACTCTTGTTGTTGCGGGGTGGTCTCCATCGACGTAATATATTCGATATCCAAGATTCAAATCATAATATGGTGATACAGACGGTCCCACGTATGCTATACTCGTTGCTCTTCCTAGGTAAATATAAATATAATCGTAATAAATCAAAACGTAAATAATTTCACAATTTTGTCCATACTTAGCTTACCTAGGTCGTCGGGATCGTAAAAGACTTCGAATTCGTCATAATGAGTATGGCCAAAGAATTGGGCAGTGATGGTGGACTCGTAGCGATTGATGATGGCATAGTAGTTTCTACTCCACACCTTAAGGCAGTCGGAGTGTCCTGGCGGTATGTGCCCAATTATGTGCACCTTCTCACCGCTAAATTCCGCTGTCTGCAGTTCGTATATTAGCCATTGCAGTTCTGTTGCAGGATCGGTGCTATTCATTAATAACCACCTGAAGAACACAATAAAAATATCATAAAGATATTTACCTAATTCAAAGAAATTTTGATGAATACCATGTAAGTATAACGTTTCAAAAAATAGAAAAAAAAGTTAAAGATTTAACTTAACGATTTAACGACATATTGATAAACATACACTCGTATATTATTATTCGGCTAATTCATTACCTAGATTAAACAGAATTTTAGGTTATAAAGATAAGTGGTAAATAAATAACAACCTCATTTTATTTTTGTGCTGCTAAGTTAAACATATTTTTAAAAGTTTAGTGTGTGTATTGTGGTTATTGAATATAAATACGTAAATAATATAAACTCAAATGTTTTTGTTGAACTCCAATTTATTAATTTTTGACAACGTCTATATTTTTATATTTTCATAGACAAGAATGACAAAAATCTTAAAAACTAAATCGAAAGAGTTTGCACTCCTACATTACCCCCTCCCCAGTAACTGGGTAACGAGGTTACGGAACTACACAAAAGCTATAATGATTAACGGAAAACTCATAAATTATTTACCACAATAAACTAACAACTAAAACAAAACGTTATTTCTTGTGAACTTAATGAAACTAAACAATAATAAAATGAACTAAAAATATTTTTCCGGTATTTTTACACGTCTACCTACTCTAGTTGTAATTTCTTTAGAATTTTGTTCCCTATTATTAACAATGTCTTTAGTTATATTATCTCTACAACTACTATCATGATCTAATAAATAAGCTGGTTTTAATCTATCTATAGAAATATTTACATTTTTGTTATTAACTTTAACAGTAAAATATTTGTCATAACGTTTTACAACTAAAAATGGACCTTCATAAAAAGATTCTAAAGGTTTCTTAACTCTATCGGTTCTTAAAAATACATGGGAAGAAGTTAACAAGTCTTTATGCACAAATATATTGCTATTACTAAAATCTAAACATCTTTTCCGAGGTTTTATACTGTCCATTATTTTAATTAAATCGGAAACAAACGTATCGGAATCAGGTAAAGTTTGCGGTCTCTCGAAAAATTCGCCAGGTACCCTAATAGTGGTACCATATACCATTTGGCTAACTGTAAAATTCTTATCATGTCTAAGAGCAGTACGCATTCCTAATAATACTGTTGGTAGTGCGTCTGTCCATCTTATATTATTATGAGCTTTAAGAGCAGCTTTAAGAGTTCTGTGCATTCTTTCTACTTTGCCATTGCATTGTGGATGATAAGCTGTTGTAAATTTTACTTTGGAACCACATATTTTAGCCAAACTTTTAAATAAATGTGATTGAAATTGAGCACCTCTATCGCAAATTATAGTGTGAGGAATTCCAAACCTTGCTATCCAATGAGCAAACAACGATTTAGCTACGGTTTCTGCTGTGCTATTACGAATCGGAATGACTTCCATCCAATCTGTATAGCGATCTATACACGTCAGGCAATAGACGTTTTCCTCTGATGGTGGAAGCGGGCCTATTAAATCTATATGAACTATTTCAAATCGTCCATCAGGGTCTGGAAAAGCAGTGATTGCTGATTTGGTATGACGAATGACTTTATTTTCCTGACATTCGACACAAGTTTTTGCCCAAAATCTAACGTCCTTATTTATATTTTTCCAAATAAATTTTGAAGTAACCTGTTTGGTTGTAGACTTGATGCCAGGGTGTGAAAGATTGTGAATAAGATTAAAAATTAATTTACAGAAATTTTCAGGAATATAGGGTCTAATGTTATTCGTAGAAGTATCACACCACAATGCATCATTTGTACTAAGTTGATATGGTTTAAATTTCAATGAAGTTGACAACTTGAGTTGCTGAAGTTCATTGTCATTAATTTGAGACTTAGCTATTAAGCTATAATCAATTACGTCTACGGTACTGATTCGAGATAATGTATCAGCTATAATATTATCATGACCACTAATATGTCGAATATCTGTAGAAAATTCCGAAATATATTGTAAATGACGAAGTTGCCGTGGAGATGCTTTTTCATTTTTTTGGCGAAAAGCAAAAGTTAGAGGTTTATGATCTGTAAAAATTATAAATTTACGACCTTCAAGATAATGCTTAAATTGTTTAATAGAAATATATATACTCAACAATTCTCTGTCATATGTGCTATATGATTTTTGAGCATTGTTGAGCTTTTTAGAGTAAAAAGCTATTGGTTTCCAGCTGCCATTTTCATATTGCTGCAAAACTGAACCTATAGCTAATTCCGATGCGTCTGTAAATAAGGCTAGTGTATATTTATCATTAGGAAAAGTTAATAAGGCTGCATTTGCTAAATCGGTTTTACATTTTTGAAACATTTCTTTAGCATTTTCGGTCCAAGCTATTTTAGATTTATCTTTTTTCTTTGAACCTTTAAGATAATCATGTAAAATGGCCTGTGTCTTAGCAGCATCTTCAAGGTAACGTCTATAGAAATTAATTAAGCCTAGAAATGTTCGTAAATCATGAACTGTTTCTGGTAACTTATAATCTAATATAGTTTGTACCTTGTTAGGTAGAGGCTTAGTACCTTCTTTTGTAATAAGGAATCCTAAAAACTCTACTTCGTCAAGATTAAATTTAGACTTAGATACATTAATACGTAAGCCATATTCATCGAGTCTTTTGAAAACTGACGTTAGGTGTTCTATATGTTCATCAGGTGTCTTTGACGCCACTAAAATGTCATCTAGATAAGGAAAAACAAAATTGAAGTCTCTGAACACTGAATTAATAAATCTTTGGAATGTTGCTGGTGCATTACACAAGCCAAAGCTCATAACGTTGAATTCAAATAACCCAGAGGGTGTAATTATAGCTGTTTTGCATTTGTCTTCTTCATTCATAGGTATTTGATAATAAGCCTTGAACAAATCTTTTTTAGAAAAAATCGTCTTACCAGGTAAAATTGTGAAAAAATCATCAACTCGGGGAAGTGGATACCTGTCCGGAACTGTCTGTGCATTCAGCCTTCGGTAGTCTCCGCATGGACGTAGAGTTCCATCTCCTTTCCTTACAACATGAAGAGGACTAGACCACTGGGAATTTGAAGGACTGATTATTCCATTGTTCAGCATGAATTGAAATTCTTCCTTAACAGATTTGAGCGTGCTAGGATCCAATTGTCTTGCTTTACAGTGAATAGGTTCTCCTTTTGTCACTATGTGATGTCGGGTTTCGTGCTTGGTCGATGTAGGTAAAATATTAGGCTTAGTGATGTTAGGAAATTTCATCAATAGATCGTAACAGTTATGATCTTTGTTCATAGTGCTGATGACGTCTTTCTCTGAAATGGATGTAATACTTGCTGATATGGATAGTTTTGTGACAGTATCAACTAATCGTTTGTTGCGTAAATCTATTAGCAGACCAAAATGTTTTATAAAATCGGCGCCAAGTATGCCTTTATCAATCTTTGCAATTACGAAAGGCCATTGGAATTGGCGGCGAAGTCCCAGATCTACAGTCAAAACTTTAACGCCGCAAGTGGCAATCTCTGTTCCATTCGCTGCAAATAGCTTGATAGATTTGTCCAATTTGTCCTTTGACTTTGCTGGTACAATAGAGACGTCAGCTCCACTGTCTCACTGTCCAATGTAATAGTAATTAAGGGGTAATGTAGGAGTGCAAACTCTTTCGATTTAGTTTTTAAGATTTTTGTCATTCTTGTCTATGAAAATATAAAAATATAGACGTTGTCAAAAATTAATAAATTGGAGTTCAACAAAAACATTTGAGTTTATATTATTTACGTATTTATATTCAATAACCACAATAATTGGTGACCCCGACAACGGAAAAACTTCAAGCAACGTTCCGGCACATCATTTCAAAATTATATCTGTGTGAAAATCGTGAAAATCTAGTCATGGCAGAAAACAACGAAACGAACGCTGTAAGTCGCGTAACTTATAATCTAATATAGTTTGTACCTTGTACGCTACCTAACAAGGTACAAACTATATTAGATTATAAGTTACCAGAAACAGTTCATGATTTACGAACATTTCTAGGCTTAATTAATTTCTATAGACGTTACCTTGAAGATGCTGCTAAGACACAGGCCATTTTACATGATTATCTTAAAGGTTCAAAGAAAAAAGATAAATCTAAAATAGCTTGGACCGAAAATGCTAAAGAAATGTTTCAAAAATGTAAAACCGATTTAGCAAATGCAGCCTTATTAACTTTTCCTAATGATAAATATACACTAGCCTTATTTACAGACGCATCGGAATTAGCTATAGGTTCAGTTTTGCAGCAATATGAAAATGGCAGCTGGAAACCAATAGCTTTTTACTCTAAAAAGCTCAACAATGCTCAAAAATCATATAGCACATATGACAGAGAATTGTTGAGTATATATATTTCTATTAAACAATTTAAGCATTATCTTGAAGGTCGTAATTTTATAATTTTTACAGATCATAAACCTCTAACTTTTGCTTTTCGCCAAAAAAATGAAAAAGCATCTCCACGGCAACTTCGTCATTTACAATATATTTCGGAATTTTCTACAGATATTCGACATATTAGTGGTCATGATAATATTATAGCTGATACATTATCTCGAATCAGTACCGTAGACGTAATTGATTATAGCTTAATAGCTAAGTCTCAAATTAATGACAATGAACTTCAGCAACTCAAGTTATCAACTTCATTGAAATTTAAACCATAACAACTTAGTACAAATGATACATTGTGGTGTGATACTTCTACGAATAACATTAGACCCTATATTCCTGAAAATTTCCGTAAATTAATTTTTAATCTTATTCACAATCTTTCACACCCTGGCATCAAGTCTACAACCAAACAGGTTACTTCAAAATTTATTTGGAAAAATATAAATAAGGACGTTAGATTTTGGGCAAAAACTTGTGTCGAATGTCAGAAAAATAAAGTCATTCGTCATACCAAATCAGCAATCACTGCTTTTCCAGACCCTGATGGACGATTTGAAATAGTTCATATAGATTTAATAGGCCCGCTTCCACCATCAGAGGAAAACGTCTATTGCCTGACGTGTATAGATCGCTATACAGATTGGATGGAAGTCATTCCGATTTGTAATAGCACAGCAGAAACCGTAGCTAAATCGTTGTTTGCTCTTTGGATAGCAAGGTTTGGAATTCCTCACACTATAATTTGCGATAGAGGTGCTCAATTTCAATCACATTTATTTAAAAGTTTGGCTAAAATATGTGGTTCCAAAGTAAAATTTACAACAGCTTATCATCCACAATGCAATGGCAAAGTAGAAAGAATGCACAGAACTCTTAAAGCTGCTCTTAAAGCTCATAATAATATAAGATGGACAGACGCACTACCAACAGTATTATTAGGAATGCGTACTGCTCTTAGACATGATAAGAATTTTACAGTTAGCCAAATGGTATATGGTACCACTATTAGGGTACCTGGCGAATTTTTCGAGAGACCGCAAACTTTACCTGATTCCGATACGTTTGTTTCCGATTTAATTAAAATAATGGACAGTATAAAACCTCGGAAAAGATGTTTAGATTTTAGTAATAGCAATATATTTGTGCATAAAGACTTGTTAACTTCTTCCCATGTATTTTTAAGAACCGATAGAGTTAAGAAACCTTTAGAATCTTTTTATGAAGGTCCATTTTTAGTTGTAAAACGTTATGACAAATATTTTACTGTTAAAGTTAATAACAAAAATGTAAATATTTCTATAGATAGATTAAAACCAGCTTATTTATTAGATCATGATAGTAGTTGTAGAGATAATATAACTAAAGACATTGTTAATAATAGGGAACAAAATTCTAAAGAAATTACAACTAGAGTAGGTAGACGTGTAAAAATACCGGAAAAATATTTTTAGTTCATTTTATTATTGTTTAGTTTCATTAAGTTCACAAGAAATAACGTTTTGTTTTAGTTTATTGTGGTAAATAATTTATGAGTTTTCCGTTAATCATTATTCATTATAGCTTTTGTGTAGTTCTGTAACCTCGTTACCCAGTTACTGGGGAGGGGGTAATGTAGGAGTGCAAACTCTTTCGATTTAGTTTTTAAGATTTTTGTCATTCTTGTCTATGAAAATATAAAAATATGAGACGTTGTCAAAAATTAATAAATTGGAGTTCAACAAAAACATTTGAGTTTATATTATTTACGTATTTATATTCAATAACCACAATAATTGGTAAAAGAAAAAATATGAGACGTTCAATTATTGTGGTTATTGAATATAAATACGTAAATAATATAAACTCAAATGTTTTTGTTGAACTCCAATTTATTAATTTTTGACAACGTCTATATTTTTAAATTTTCATAGACAAGAATGACAAAAATCTTAAAAACTAAATCGAAAGAGTTTGCACTCCTACATTTGAAATTAAAATCGTTCCGCCCGATGTATTACATTGTTTAATAGGGGAGAAGATATATTTACCAATTTTTGTTATTGCAGTAATTCATGTTGAGAGAGATGATACGGAAGCCTGGGCGAACCAGAACTGAGTAGAAGGCACCTCGCCTCACTGTCGGCGAGACCCCCGCGGGCAGCCATCGTCGCCATTGTGAATCAAGCTCGTCATACAGCCACACGATATTTAAGTCGGGTGATGAGATATAAGGCGGCGGAAAACTGAAACGTAAAGTACGTTGATAATATCACTTTTTGAATGTAACGCAGCTAACACCTCGATTCTGTAAATGACAAACTCACTGTCGAGCTTCCACACTCCGAATTTTACGTTATTTTAAGTCATTGTGACATTTTGCTCTGCAACGTAGCAATAGATATTTGACTTTATTCACTTAATAATTTAAGCGTGCTGCTTCATCAATGCTTCACAAGAGGCGGTGGATATTACTGAGACCATACTTTATCTTAGTAAAGATCATATAGGAATGCGACCAAGTATTGATTAATCTATAATCTAAGTGTAACACACAAAACACACAAACATCCATTGTATGAATAACGTTCGCATAGCAACGCGTTAACCGCGAGTAGTTAGTCTACCGGACGCTAGATGGCGCTAACAGAAAAAATATTTAATAATAGAAAAAAATAAAAAAAGTTGTCTACCCGTGCGAAGCCGGGACGAGCCGCTAGTCTTAACAAAATAGTTATCTTTATAAAAATGAGAAGAGTATATAGAAAAATTACATCTTTTAACATGTTACTAATAACTAGTTATAAGTTTAACAATACCACTACAAGTATAATCATTAATGTATCTTGTACATAGTTATCTCTAAATAAAAATTTAATTGGGTCAAGCCATAAGTGATAACAATATATAAAGGAACGTTGTAATAGTAATAGCGATGTTCACAAGTAAAGATTAGTTTGCTAATATAATATAACGGCCGCGGTGACTTGACGACTGACCATCTGAATGCGATTCATAGTCTTGCTTATCAATTACAGCAAAAAAGGTAAATCTATATTCCAAAATCGTCAAAGTCTAAAGTGAAGTACATTTTTAGAGTCTTGAGCACAGTCTAGGGTGCGACTGAATAACGTTAATTTTGATTACACGCCGACAGGTTAAAGAGAGAATAAAGAGAAGAAATATGATGATGGGTGTTATTTAATGATTTCAAAACTCTGAATTATTGTGGGTAATGTAGGTATATTTACTACGTCTCTAAAATTCTCTAAAAAAGTTGATACCGGGTACTCAACGCTTATTATTGTATGTTCAACATATTCATTCACCTATAAATGAAATAAACACATAAATAGGTACCTATTTACAGGAGATGCCTCGTGGTTGCCGAGGGCAGGGAATATGGGAACTCCTGGAAACATGTCTGACATTTGTGCTACAGTTTCTTGCAATACTTTCAGATTTTCTTCTTTAGTCTGGTTCCAAATGTCGTGTGGTGGTAAATCTCCTGTCCAAAGTATGTAATCTATATCCTGGAAATAATAAAGGAGGTAAATTACTGATCGAAGCAGGTATGTATCATAGTAGAATAGGATTCACACAGCTGCGATTACGTAGCAGATAATGATTAGATGGGCGTTTTGGGTAATTGGTAATTATTTGCGGAAGTTGCAAAATACGAACAGTGTGTGTGTCAGCGATGTGTTTCAACATGTGGTCGATGGTGCGCTTCGGAGTGTCGCATTTCCGGTAGTCTCCCCAACGGCCTGCACCTCCGCTAGGCGTCAGAGCTGGACCACTAGATACTCGACAGCATAACGGCTCGTTGCATTCAGCATTCGCACCTATGACACCAACACAAGTTAAATGTCACTATGAATCATACAATTAAAACAAATCCCTCAAATCCATTTGCATACCTTCGGCATAATAGGGATCGAAATGTGTATCAGATATTTGTAAAACTTTGAACGTTTGTTCTGTATTCACGGGCACGCCCAGGGTTCTCACTGGAGGTTTCGGTACCGGTGGGAATGCCACCTCCCATTCGTGATAGGGATTATAAACGTCGCCACAAGCGTCTCCTATTACAAAACTGCATATCTCATTGGGACCAATCGTTATGCGTTCCAACACATACACTACTTCACTCTGAAAATGTAAATGGAAAGTATAAAAATCATATAAATTTTAATTTAACATATACTGTAATTGATTAAGACTTACTCCAAAAAGTCTTGTTATTCCTTCGCAAACTCTCGCAGACTGTATATTTAATGACACGCAGAATTGATAGATCATTTTATTGATTTCTTCCTTATTCTTACCAAGCTGAATATAGTGTTGCAATAACCCTGCTCCAGCCTTGCATGCAGTGCAAGAGACCCTGGACATGACCGAGTGTTCGACTTCATAGTATACTTGTTTTAAATTTAGAAGTTTTAATGCTTTTTCTACAAATAATGGTAAGTTGGTACTTTTATCACTATCCCACAACATCCGTGAATAGTTGCGCTTCAAAGTGGTCAAATGTGCAAGAAGTTCAGTCTCGTTGGCTGAAGGTGGAAGCTTGTGTACAAAGTTCGACGGAGTGAAGAACGGCTCTTCGTCACGAATTTTGGTAGTCCAATCCCAGTTATCCTGCGGTGGTTTCCATTTTATAACTGGTCTGTTCGCTCTACCTTGTTGTAAAAATATGGGACTACCTATAAATAAAAAAAAATTAACGTATATTCATAAAAATGTAAAAGTTTATGAAGTTTTATTAAAATATAGTGCCTATTTGCAGATTAAATATACCGAGAATTTGTAAAAGAAAATCTGTGTTTTACTCAAATTATTATGTATGATATGAAACTTACCTGATATCGTTGAAATTTTGATAATTGCTATCAGTAGTAGAAACCATAGTATTCTTATAATCATAACTGGGAGAGAAGAGGGAAATATCTGAAACAATAAAATTTTATGTTTTTATATTCACACGTCTAGGTAAAAAGTGTTATCAGGTAACTTGCAACTTAATAAGCTTGCAGTAAAAGTATACACGAGGCTATTAAACGAGACTGTGTTGCTTCGAACTTCAAACGAAGACTGAAATGAAAATAGGTTAAATGCTTCATTGAGCGTTATCAAAACAATATTGTAGTTTATATGACTGTTGACCTTTCAGCTGGTGTCATTAAATGTTATTGTAAACGGTTGTTTCCTTGTGTTGAATTGGCTACGACACTAATGCACAAAAATGCGTAATATCTTTTATCAATTTGTTCTTTATTTAGACTGTAATTCTTTTAAATCGTGATTCAACTGCTAAGGTCTTTGGTGTTTATGAGCACTTAGCACAGACAACAGCAAATCAACCTACCACAAAATGATTAGGTGTAGTTTTACATCAGCGACTTGCTGGTGCAGTTTTCCATTTTTGTAACAAAACTAATAGATAGATTATTGAATATTATTTCCAACACAACATAATTTTGTATGTACATATGTATTATACAATAGCTTTTATCCACCGCTTCGCTCGCGTTAATGCAGACCAGGGCCGTCCAAACCATGGCCCGTGGGCCGCGTGCGGCCCGCGGTTTGGATTATTGCGACCCGTAGAATCTTTTTTATCTTCTTTGTTTAATTACATTAATGAGCAAATTATTTTTAATGCGACGAAATTGAAATGTTTTGGGTATATTCGATCACGTCGCACACATCACTATTCACTCGAGAATTCGGGGAATTCCCCGAACGCAAAATAGGTACCTGCCGCGCATCGTTCATTGGACATTGTTTGACGAAAGTTTTGATTACGCAAGGTTACTCTCAAGTTATTAAAGACTTTAACGTTATTTTAAAGTTTGTTATTAAGTTGTTCGCTTTGTGTTTAAGTATATTGAACTTTTAATCTCATCATGTCGGCAAAGAAGAGGAATAAATTATTATAATAGAAAAATACTAGAAAAAATCGACTCGGGTCACAAGTGAATCTCAGGCGGGAAACGAACCCGCAATCTTTGGAAATCCGGTCCAATGCTCTCCCAATTGAGCTACCGAGCCTTGCGAACACTCGTCGAAATTTTCTAGTACCTTCCTGATTTTACGCTGTAGGCCAGCGTTGTTTCATCAATGAGAGGAACATCCTCTCGTATTCGAAAGAAACATTTTTACAAATGTTTGGTCAATCGATTAAGATGAAACAGCCATGTTAGATTTATAATTTTTATATATTTTATGCATTTTCAATGCGATCTTATAAGATAAATTATTATAATAGAAAAATACTAGAAAAAATCGACTCGGGTCACAAGTGAGATTCCCGCCTGAGATTCACTTGTGACCCGAGTCGATTTTTTCTAGTATTTTTCTATTATAATAATTTATCTTATAAGATCGCATTGAAAATGCATAAAATATATAAAAATTATAAAAAAAAGAAGAGGAAGTTAAGTGAAGAAAACCGTACATTCAATGCGAAATGGGAGTTAGACTACTTTATCTCCAACAATAACAAATAAATTCAGTGTTTGATTTATATGCAACTTTTATCTGTAAGTAAAGAATATAATGTTAAACGACACTATACTTCTTTACATGAAGAAAAGTATAAAAAACATGTCGGTGAAGCAAGAAAAGTTATGGTGGCTGAGTACAAAAAAAAATACAGCAAACAAGTATGTTTTAAAAAGTAAGTACTGAGAATGAACAAAGCTTGGCTGCCTCATATGAAGTTTCATTACAATTAGCTAGAGCTAAAAAACCATTTAGTGATGGAGTTTTAATAAAAAAATGCGCAGTTGAAATGGCTAAACGCTTCATGCAACCGTAATTAGTGGAAAAGTTTGAATCTGTTGCATTATCTCATCAAACGGTGGCGCGACGAATAGAGGACATGGGTTATTATATTTCGAAAAGTTTATGTGATTGCTTTGTAGATTGCGAGTACTATTCAATATATTTGGATGAAAGTACCGACCAGACCGATGTCAGTCAATTAATAATCTTCATACGTTGCATTTCGAAAGATTTTACAATCACGGAAGAAATGCTGGATTTAATACCATTTCATGGAACAACTAAAGGCAGGCAATACATTTGAAGCAGTTAACAAAACTGTAGTAGAATATGGAAGATTTCGTAAGTGTTCTTGTATTGTGACCGCTAGGGCAAAAGCTATGACCGGAACAGTGACAGGATTCGCGGGATTTGTGTGGAAAATCCTTGTGTGGAAAATCTTTGCTTCAAATGAATGCTATGAAACTTGTTATAAGGATAACCAATTTGATTTGAGGTGGAAACAGGGCATAGACACGTAGATAATTTAGGGCCTTTTTAAGTGAAATCGATGCAACCTATGGAGATTTACTATTGCATTCAGAAATCAGATGGCTAAGTGCTGGACAGTGCTTGCAACGCTTTTTCGCCCTACGAAAAGAAATACCTTTATTTCTAAAAAATGAAATATCATCTGACACTTCCAAACTATAAGATAAAATGCAAGATCCTCAGTTTCTGGCTGATCTTGCGTTTTTAACTGATATGACGCAACACTTGAATGAATTAAATTTAAAATTGCAAGGCAAAAACCACAATATAGCCAACATGTACGGAAATGTGAATGGATTCAGAAGTAAACTAAAATTGTTCAAAACATCTCCACAACAAAATTGTTTTTCTTTTTTTCCAAGTTGTAAAGAACATTATTTAGAGATGAAAAATTTTGAAGAATGAATTTTTTTTGGAGCACCTCAAATACATGAACGAAATAATCGTCGAATTTGAACGGCGTTTTGCAGATTAAAAAAAAAAGTGAGAGTGATATAGCACTCTGCACTCATCCATTAACGATCGCAGTTGAGAGTGTGAAGATTGATTATCAACTGGAACTGTGTGATCTGCAATCAGACCCCTTTTACAAGGGCAGTACTGAAACAGGACTTGATTTTTTTAAGCTCCTCGCTGAACGTTTCCCGAAACTGGCGAATTTCGGGCAAAAAATGGGCTCGATGATGGGCAGTACCTACCTTTGTGAGAGTGCATATTCAACAATGAAACTTATTAAATCGAAATACAGGTCATCATTGACAGATACTTCACTTAAACATGCACTGCGCCTAGCTACTACTAATATTGAGTTCGATGTTGACAGAATTGTAAAAGACAAATTAATGAAAAAGTAGATAATAAATAACGATATTATTATTACCAGTATTTTATTTTTATAAATATTTTGCGGCCCACCTATGTATTTAGTCATTTTTATTGGTTCTTGGTCCCATATAGTTTGGACATCCCTGATGTCCAAAGACTATCCAGACTAGACTAGACTATCCATCCATCGGAACAGTACTTTTTCTGAATGAATAGTATTCCATGTACTTTTCTGTAGCCCTGAAAAAATATATGCAACATTTTATGATGATCGCTCGAGTAGTTTAACTACTCGAGCGATCATCGTTAATGTGTAAAAAACAATTTAAGTTATTTTCGTATTAATAATATTACTTGGAATTGAGATTAAAAAACCTGTGTGCCACAGTGATGGAAAAGGCAACAGCTTATTTAATTTGCTGTAGTTTTAACTGCAGAGTTTTAAAACCGGGTGTAACGATAAAAAATAACGAAAAAATTGACAGTAATAAAAAAAAATTAGTTAAGATAAATTATTAATTAATAAATATTAATTTTAATTTTGAATTTGTTAATAACTATTTTTAAACCAACTCTCTTTCTGACTGTAAGGAGTCTAGACGTCAGGATTTAATATAAAGTATGCGCAACTATCCGTTAAAAAGTTTTATTTTTTATTTTAAACTTGCGGCCCCTCCCGACTTCGCAAGGGTGGACAAAATTCTTTAAATTTCTTCTAGCATTAAATATAGCCTATATTACTCAGCGTGAATGAGGCTTTCCAATGGTGAAAGAATTTTTGAAATAGGCTTAGTAGTTTTTGAGTTTATTCATTTCAAACATACAAAAATACGAATCTTTCCTCTTTATAATATGTGTGTAGACAACGTATGCGCGGAAGTGTAAGAACTAATAATTGCGAATAAAACTACAAACTGAAGATTTAATCCCAAAGAATTGTCTTAAGCTCTTGGGCAAAATCTTTGCATAATATTCATGTCGTCTATAGCTTCTTGCAATTAGTTGTGCGTGGGAATAGAAAGTCAAATAAAAAGGAATACATGACTCTTTTTTGCCTGCACCTATATGCATCTGATCGTTGATCAAAACTGGTACAATGCGTTTCGTAATGGCTTAAAAAGAAAGCGTTGAAAGGTAGCGCAATTTCCAAGTATGCATTATACAAACTAAAATAAAATTAAAAACAATTTAGAGTTTTATTTTATATAGGTATTTTTAAATAACGGAGTCATCATATATTTTGTAGGTATGTCACTGATAAAGCTTAGGTATAAGTTGGCAATTGTATAAAAAATCGGTTATTTAACAGCGGGTAAATGAGGGTTATGTGTTGAAAAATAACTTGTATCTATCTATATATATAAAATTCCCTATCACAATGTTTGACCGCGATGATGTCCGAAACTACTCAACCGATTTTGTTGTTTTTTTGCGTTATGTTTTTTTTCATTTTGCTGGATTTGTTCCGACTTAGGACATAAGATAGGTTTCATTTTAATGCAATTGTTTACAATTATTTTCAAACCGAGATGTCGTTAAATATCTAAGTTACATAAGTTTCAAATAGTTTCAATATTTCGAATAGTTAATTATAATTTACTTATTTAACATATAATACCAGAGCAACGCGTGGCCGGGTCAGCTAGTTAACTATATATACATAATGTGTTCACGTTACTGAAATTACCCGAGTTGTTTAGTTTGTTTTATATAAAATTACAGTTAAACATACTCTAAATTATTTATCGTTCTATAATTTACACTTATCGTAGACTGGAGGACGCACTTATATTACGAGTTCAAAAATGATTTTCATGGTTACCATAATTTTTATTACATAAAAATCCATTTGAATTGGTAGATTGTATAAGATTTACCCACAAAATATTTTAGCAAATACTAAAAAAAACATATTCAACAAACTGTTTCATTAATTTATGAATAAAATACGTTGACAATGTTATTTTACGATACGAAAAGAGTAACATACGGGCCTCAATCTCATAATAAATTGACCTCAATCAAGAAAGCGGTAAGTACTGACTAGGTTAATCCATCCCGCCTTCCCTATGGGAAACGTGCTATGAACATTTTATTCTTTTTATAAAACTTTCCAATTTTGTAGCATCCACACAATAATAATTGTAAATAAAGTTAACCCATAAAATCACGGAGAAAGTAGGTTAAACATAAAATTGGGATTAGGGGCTAGGTATAGATGACGTGTAAGTACGTCGGCTATAATCTATAAGCAATAAAATTAATGAGCATCAGAATTTAAAAATTATGGTCGTAATTTTATTACATTATTCACGGCACGAATTTCATTTATTTTAAAAAGATTCTAACGTTACTTTGATAAAATATCCTTCTCGTGAACGTTAATGTTTAAAAATGTTTGTGATTATCCTGTATCGTGTAACATTATAACGTAAACAGTGTTATCATGTCATTAATGCCCGTAATATACATGGACATTTGAATAAAAGACCTCGCGGAATTAAGTTATTTGATTTGTCTTGACTGATGACAGTATTGAAGTGTGATATTATTAAGAGAATTTATTGTTAATTCAGTTAATATCATTTTGTCAATTTGATATTCTCCTCAATAAATTGGGCAGAGAACTATTGAGGATTGCTACAAATAAAAAGCTGTTTGATATTCGTCTGGGCTGTGAGAAGTCACAGTATGAGTATGCACGTTACACATACTGTAACGTGTTTAAGTTTCATCACATATTACATTTCTACGCTTTACCTCATGCTATATCATGGTTAATTTCTCTCAAAATTTCGCCGTTCTTCCTTTTATCAGATTACCAACATATATTATGTGCATCATGATGAAATGATGATGTGATATGTGAGTCAGCGGATTTTACTGTCTGTACGCGGACGTGGGGTCTCCACTTTCTCCGCGCTTCATCGACTCTGTTGGAAAGTGACTGGAGTATTGCACACCGCGCTTGTTAGTTGTTGTTGGCTGTTACACTGCTGTTTTGTGCATATCCATTATTAAAAACTGCTTCGTAACTCATGTGAGGTTCCTGACCACGATGATTGCTGTCTTTAGGAAACCAGTAAAATAAATATCCCGTAAACGTTTTATTTTGATTATACGAACGTAATAACAACTTTTCGATATCCCAGAGTGTAACTTTACCTATGTTCAAACCAAATTTTCGCAAATTATGAATATGTAAAATTATTTAATTATTATAACAAAATAAAAACGCAATCGGTCTAATTCATACTGCAAGTTCGCTTAACTTTTGTTTTGACAAGTTTTAGATCGTCTCTTAAAAATAACATTATTGGTTTAGTATCGCGCTACTTACTTATGTAGTAGGTAAGTAGCGCTATATATTGAGATATTTTGCAATATGAAAATGTAATATTACTATCATTATTTTGTTGTAAAAAGAAAACATAATATACTGTTTTGGTTAGATTACAAAGTTTACTAACAAACTATTATAAATATATACCTACATAACATACATATATACAACTATCTGCGTCATAAACTTGTTGTTGCAATAACGATGCGATTAAATACAAGATAATCTACAATGGTAATGGAAAGATCACTATCGGCTTTAGCATAATATAATATGAAGAGTCATTGTCATACATTGTATTTTTTATCAATGTTTTATACGTATAACGTTATTATGACGAGTTGATTATTACATCCCCTATATATAGCGAATACAACGCATCAGACCAATCATTACATTAATTAACTCGAGAAAAAAACGTTTGCTAACATTTTGAAATAGTGGCTATCGAACAGTACTAGTGTTTGCGTTAGACCTAAAGATATAAAAGAAAAAATGTTACATTAATTCGTTTTGCCCACTATATGCAACTTCGTCTTCCTTTCCCCAAAATATACATAACATAACTGGATCTATTAAACACCGTGATAGGTTTAGAAGTAGAAACCGCCGCCCTATGGTTAAAAGAATATTAGTTTAGTGAATAAATACACCTTCAACAAATAATACTATACTTTTACAATACCTTCGCAAGTATCCAACAATCGATAAAGAAGAAAATACTATGTATTTTTTTTGTTACTTAAGCATTTTTATATCCAAAGAAAATATCACTAGCATAACAACTAGGACTGACTCTCAGCTGGCTTTCAAGCTTTGAGTAGGGAGAAGATCTAGGATCGAGGCTCACCTGAGTTCTGAGAGAAGTTGTATTTTTGTAGTAAAAATTTCCTTAGATATAAAAACCTAGCATCTGAATGCTTAAAAAACGAATAAAATTTGTCTACTGTCGAAAAAAAACATACCTACTAACAAATATAATGCTAAATTATTATGTTATTAAAAATACGAGAAATGCTTTTTTAAATCGGAGAAATTCATGATGCATCTTTCGTTTGGAAGTCTTCCAATTTGGAGCTTATACGCTTCTCTACTTTCACTCTTGTATCCTTGTAAATCAACATTATTTTAAGGAAATAAAACAGTTTTTACGAATACTTTCATTTATATAAATTTATTTTTTATTTTAATTATTTTAATATTTTCATTTTTTAAGGAGTTTTTCAATTCAATGAACGCATCTAATGTGAGTTTTAAACATATTAATAAATGAGTTTTATCATCATTTATTAGGTTACAAAATAAATTTATACATGCCTAGTGGCCATTTTTGGGTTCCATATTTCAAAAGGAATAATGAATAATAATAGGATTACTTTGTCTGACTGTGTGTCTAAAAGTATTAACCAAGAACGCATGGAGGTATCAAGTGGGAGTCGTGAACAAGAAACAATGAAACTTAGCACAAACAAAGGAATAATAATACTCGTAGTTCACTCGTGCTTCTAACGTAACAGGTTTTTTTGCTTGTCTTTCAATCCAACATATCCATCCTTAACATAATTTTATACACCGATCCTGTAAATAGGTCCTCGTTTTCATCTTAAGATATCCTGTTGCAGTTTACAAATTGTTGGAAAACATATGAGGTAATATGTATTCTTGCGATGGTCTAATATATCCTATTAGTGTATGGAGCCCGAGATACACGAGATTCGCACTTGTTCAATTTTGTATGCATGGAAATACTAAGGTATATATTTCAACCCACCTACCAAAAACTAATGCGTATAGGGTTTTTCGAAGCTTGTTTATCTATTCTTCTTCATCTCTCCGAAATACAGCTTCTACGAATATAGTTTACTCCCGCTGTCATCCCCAAAGGCACTAAATTAATTAAATTTAAAATATAGTAGTGAGCTACTAGACTCAAATATAAACATATACATTACTATGAAGGTTTAAATAAATACCTAATTATTAAAAAAAAAATGTTGGTTTTGGTTTTATTAGAAGCGCATCTTTTGTCTACAACTGAATTTAGTTAAGGCGACGTAAGTGTCTGCAGAGATTCATTGGAACCCTGATCTTGATAATTATTATCAAGAACAGGGATACACTTATTGTTCAAGAAATGCAGGAAACTATAGATAACCTGTCCATAAAATTCGCAAGTCAACAAAATGAATATGACGACACTCTTAAAAAATAACGATTTGCAGAAAATAAAAAGCCGTCGCCCGCAAGCTAAATTAACAGCTCTCGGAAAAAAAAACAATATCAAAACTGACTCCCGGAACACTATGTTCACGAGTTTCACGACCCCAAAATCATGAATAATGACAGAAAAAGTGAAAAAGATCAATTTTAATAGAATTACACATCACGAAATGATGGTACTGGCAACGGTGTCCTTGTTCTTCAACAAAAAATTATTATTGAATTCGAACGAAATTTCAAAAGAGCTGATTTTGAAATTATTGAGCTTACAAAACAAATTAATAAATTAAAGGGGATAATTCATTCACCAAGACCTAGTTCAGAATATTCCAGTTCGAATGTTAACTGTATGATTAAGGACTCCCAAAATATCTCTAGCAAAATACATATATTTGGCACTCAACAATGTGTTAACCTTTCCTCCATATTAACGGATTCTAGGACCAATACAAAGTACAACGTATATAATAATACTTACAGTCAAAACCAAACCCTATGCATTCTGTACCGACGTGCTCAGAAGTTGTGAAAATACTGCCATAAAGAAAAGCGATAAGCTAGTGATATGCGTAGGTGAAAATGACTATGACTTAAAAATTCTGCATACACATAAATAAAATTATAGTGTTAAATGTATTTAAAAATAATTATATTTATTTCATTCAACTGAATGATGCTATTGAAAAAGTTTGTAATGAATGCAAGAATTGCTACTTTTTAAAATGTAGGAATCGTAGCTTATTCGAAATGTGTAGTTCGATTAATAAAAAAATTGACAGCATTGATTGCTATGAAAATGTACGAAAAATACATAAAATACATTACATGGTTCCTTCCCTATAAGATAGGGAAGGAACCATCCCCTATTTCTTCGCACGTACTCAACAGTCCACAATTAATGATAAGAACACTTCTTCGGTTAAAGAAACGCGCAAAGTAAAAAAGGGTACTTTACCTCACTACTTCCCAATAAAATAATAGTTATTTATTATACAAGAGTGGAAAGTTCCTTTTTAACCGCGTGCTCGATTTGGATGACCGAGCAAGCGAAGGATTCTAAAGTTGAATCACGAGCGCAGCGAGTGATTCTAAATTAGAATCCTGAGCGTCAGCGAGGGAAACAAACGAGCACAAGGTGAAAAATCTTTCCACTCGAGTGCAATACGTAACTTTTCATCCCACCTCAGCGAGGAAATGACAAAATGAAAAAGAAAACAATTTATAATGACAAAATATTTTTATTTCAATTAAAACACATTAAGATAATCTATAAATTGAAGAAAATAATAAGAAGTAGAAAATAATTAGGAAATATTAAATGTAACGTTGCTACAGTTACTTATGTTAAGTTTAATATTTTTGTTAGGTAATGTTATGTTGGTGTTTGTGAATTGTGCGCTGTTTTGTGGTAAACTATCAGTAATTTTAAATAGTTGTGCCGATTCATTGGATTCTATTGGCGTAAATGTTGGCGAGAGAGGGCTATTGTTTCCAATCTTATGGGGGCTCATTTTAGATGTAGAAGGGCGAGACCAAGAATCTGACAGAGGTTCTTTCAGCGTTATGGCCTCCACGATACTATTACAAATTTTTGATTTACTTTGGATTGAATCCTCTATGTATCCCTCTACAACCGAATTAGACTTCCAGCCTCCATGGCGCTTAAGCGATAGAAGATCAGCCCCTGATTCGGCCAAAAGTGTGGCTGAGGTTCTTCTAAAACAGTGACCGGTGTATAACGGGGGTTCTAAAAGTCCGAGAAAAGTTGCTATTTCTCGTGGAATACTGCCAATTTTATTCTGACCCATAGGTTGTCGGATACACTTTCCGTTGCGATATTGTAGAAAAAATCGTTCAATTGGGGTGTTAGAAGGACGTAAAGCTTGATATTTCTGAACAATGTTTACATATTCCTTGCGAATAACGAAGTTGCGGTCTTTTTTTGTCTTGGTATTTAGTACATTAATTAATAGCAATTCATCAGAATTATGAGAATATTTTGATACGTTATTGACATTAAGTAGTGTAAGTTCATTTGTTCGACATGCTCCGGTTATACCAATAATAAGAACAACCTGTAACAAAAGAAGTATTTATAATCGTAAATAAATTAATCAAATTAAAAATATTGTAAGTACTATGTACAATTTTATCAACAACAAAAAATTACACGTATTGACTTACTTTTGCCGCTAAATATACGGAATCAGGTGCTTTATTAATAAACTTTGCAATTTCAGATGCTGTGAAAACCTTCGATTTTTTTGGCTTATAACCAGATGAGGCTCTTTTTAAAAATGCCACTAATTTATGATAGGTGTCGATATGAACGTCTTTCTTCATCTTAATTGTTAATTTTAGCATTGAATACGTACTCCATAGCGTGCTTGCTTTCTTGGTCTCAGATAATTCTATAAAATATGCCAGCAAAACGTTTTCGGAGAAAGTTTTTGCTCCTTTAGCTAGTCGCCACATGTTAAATATATCGTACTGTTTCAAATACTTCTCTCGTGATTGCTGAGGGAGAAGGCTCATTTGCGCATTATTAACTGTTTCAGTTAACTCAGTTGGCGTTAGATAAACTTCATCGTCGCTAATGTCACTCATTTTAGTTGATTTTTTTGTACAGTTTTTAGGTTATGTTAATTATATTAAGCAATAAAACGTGAAAAACTAGAATGGCGCGAAGCACGCAAATAAAACAAAGAAACCAAGAAGGTTCCAAATTTAAATTTTTTCACAATTTAAAAAGTTCTTATCATAAATTTGGCACCATAGAGGTTACATTAAATAGGTTTAATGACGTTTTGAATTTACAATTATATTGAGTACTCATTATATGTGATGTTCTAAATTCAAATCTACTTTGCCGCTCAAGCGAATAAAATAGAATTTTCCAGCCAGATTTCGAAGCGCAAAATTACACTTTCCGAGGTGGTGGGATGAAAATGTCTTTTTTGCTTAAGGGCAACAGCTACAGGGAGCGGCAAAATGATCTGACGATTTTCACTGCCGCGCTGTCGACCGAGCGAGTGGTGGGGGGTGGTGGGGGTAGGGGCGTTCCAGAGACTACGTGCGGACATTGTTAGTAGCCATGGAGCGGTGGACGGCTGAGCATCGTGCGTTCGTTGTGGAAGCATTTTTTAAAAGTGGCGAATCCTGTGTTTCTGTTCAGCGGCAGTTTCGGAGACATTTCAATGTGAGGCCTAGAGGCAAAGTCCCGACTAGAAACACCATTTTGCTTTGGGTGGGTAACTTCAGAGCTACCGGTTCAGCTTTGATGGAAAGGAAAGGAATGTTAGGAAAAGTGTTTGAAAATTTCAGCGCAAGATTGGAAGAATGCATGGCCCAAGATGGATATCATTTGAAAGACGTCATCTTCAAATCTTAAATGGATCAAATCAACATTTTTGTTGTTATTTTTATAAATGTTCATAAATACCAATCTGTAATATGCAATAAAACATTTTGTATCACTTAAAACGGTTGAGTTATTTACATTTTAAAACCGTCAGATCTTTTTGCCGCTCCCTGTATTTACAATCTAATCAAAACATAGCTAGGTTCTTTAAAAACAGTCACTTTTGGAACTAACTTTATTAGAATTGCGTAAAACCAATGAATACTCTGACGTTATATGCTATAATATCTAATAGATCCCATTGATATATGTAGCTAATGCTTTTCTTGGGCATTAGTCGCAACCTATGTCCGTAAATGAGTTTAAAAGTGAAATAATGTCACTTCATAATACTTTATCTAAAGGTAACAAAGGTGTTAATACTCCAATATTAAAGGCATGCGTTATGGAAATAATCGATATACTAACGCATATGATTAAAATATCGTTTAACTTAGGAAAATTTGCAAAAATATTAAAATTGTCTATTATCAAACCACTTTTTAATAATTATCGCCCAATTAGTCTTTATTATTTTTTTTGCAACAGTGTTTGAGAAATGTATGCAAGAGATTTCCGTCAGGAATATAATGTTATAAAAAGTGAACTGCTTTCCAAAAGAACAAATCGACTGGTTTAGCTATTTAGGACCTTGTAAAACATTGACTAATTTAAATAATAACCGTTTGACAAGAGGTTGTTGGTGATTGTTATTTGTTGATCTAACAAAAGCCTTTGATTCTGTTTCTCATGACATTTCATTAAATAAATTAGAATCGTATGGACTCAGAGGTATTCCACTACAGTGTTTTAGTAGTGTGTTGCAGTAATGTTATAAATCAAGAATTAGTGATGTTTACATCTGACTTTTGTGAGAATAAATCGGTGTTCCACAAGAAAGTATTTGTAGCTCCCGTTTTATTTCTTCTCTACATAAATGAATTTATTGACCATAAATGTATGTTCTATGCAGATGACATTTCAATAATAGTAACAACTGACAAAAAACCTGACCTACACAAATTAAGTACCAGCAAGAATCTAAGAAAGAAAACTGGTTGGTTGCCTGTAAAGTCGGTATACGGGCGAAAGTTTTACGTGACAACGACTTTGAGTGGTAAAATAATTTTAATGTGAATATTCATTCGTATAGTAGGAAGAAGGATGAAATAATAGTAACAATTTAAAACATTTATTTATACAAAGAATTATATTTAAAACATTAATTTATAGGCACGCGTCCCTTCCACTTTTTATGTCTGTCTCTCTCGCTCTTAGGCGGGCTAACCTTGCCCGAGTGGAAGGGACGCGTGCCTCTCACTCGCTCTCATTGTAAGCGCATAACGTGAGCGGAGCGTAACGCAGTTTCTTGAAGTGTCACCCGGCAAACCAATTTATAAGACGTTGTCACGTCAAAATAATAATTCAATTACTCGACGTGAAACTGTCATGAATTTTTATGTGTTTGGCTCAATGAGAATAAATTGAAAATTAACCTTGGCAAATCCGTTCTTATGTAATTTAATAAATCGAAGCATACCAAGTACAATTTCATACTAAATATAGCTAAAATAAAGGAAGTCTCTAATACAATTAATACAGTTCTCGGTGTCTCTATTGACAGTGAAGTTAATTATAGCTCACATGTGGATGACCTCTGTAAGCGAATCAATATATTTTCGTATGCCATTAATCAGGTTAAAAGGGATACCGATAAAAATTCAATCCTGCGTTATGGATTGGTCATTTGGGGAAACTGTACAGAATGGGAAAGAGTATTTATTGCACTTTTTTAGAGTTTTATAATATTATTATGTTTTATATTTTAGAGGTGTGCATTTTTGTATATAAACATCTATTAAAAAGGACTTATGATGGCAAGCAATGTAGATATCCACACAGAATTGTACTAGATACGGAAGATACTGTTTTGCTATGAGTTTATAACAAAATACCAAATTAAATAAAGGATATTAAAAATGTTGGGTTATTTAAGAAAAGATTTTATCAATGCCTTACCTCTCACAACTTTTACAGTGTTGGATTCGTTTGAGTGTAAGAAATTATGAACTAGTATTTTTTTAATTGACATTTCTTTCGATATAACATTGTTAATATTATTAGTTTGCTATCAGAATTGTACATTTTGTGATTATTATCATTAACATTATTATTATTGACATTATATATTGACATATTTGAACTTATTAAAGGTGTATTTTTTTTGCTCTATTACCTAAGTTTTTTTATCTTGTAACTTCTTAATCTGACTTTTTCCTGCGTAACGCCTGCAAAGGTGGAATCCAGTGGAATTGTATTTAGTTATACAATCTGACTTATTTCAAATGTACCTGTGTTTCGTGCGCAATAATTAATTATGAATTATTATGATGTCAGCAGATTTTGTATCATTTAAGTATAATAAATATTAACAAGTTAATAAATTGATTGTATTATACTACAAATTTTCAGCAATGTCGCAAATAAAGCAAACACAAAAAAGATACTTATACTGTGGCCTTTTTGGTGAATGACAATTTCTTCCCAAGATTGGATCTTCTTCTTCTTAGGTAGATAACCTAAGAAGAAGAAGATCCAGATAAAGATAAAATAACTAAAAAGGAAACGTGCAGATGCAAGACTTGAAATGAAAATAGGTTAAGTAAAAAAGGTTTTTCTTAATAAGTCAGGCGTATTGATAAGTAACGTATGTAAATAAAGCCTATTAATTCGCACAAGTGCATGTGTATGTGCACCTATCCATGTGGTCATTCTCTCAATGGTATTCTTACATACTATAGTGCCCCTGAGGAACTTTATAAACTGATAATGATGATGATGTAAATATTGAGTGTTGAGTAGTATTACTTATAACTTTATCGCAAAAGAGTCAATCACTTTTTACCCTCTGAAAGTGAGTTCACAGTCAGATAAGACATCTGTTGAAGTATATATAGAATGAAAGGCAACTCCCGTTTGTAAGTTTAGTTACATAATTAAAATTCAAAGATAAGTGAACTATGTCAGCTATTCTATTGGATCATTGGTTGGATTTGGAATTAATGGAATTGGAAT
Organism: Calamotropha paludella; assembly: GCA_927399485.1. NCBI lineage: Eukaryota > Metazoa > Arthropoda > Insecta > Lepidoptera > Crambidae > Calamotropha > Calamotropha paludella. Next base: position 16,607,703 of record OV656804.1, on the reverse strand, counting down.
TACCATTGTATGGTTTTAAATTTAACTGTATCCTAAAAACTGAATACAATGAAAATAAAATAACTATCATTTAATTATTTCAAACGGAACATGTATGGTACCAAGCCTATTAGATCAGCGTAGATTTCTAGAAAATATAAGGCAGGTAAAACTTGTTTGATGCAAGTAGCTAACGATATGTAGAAAAACGCACCATACCGCTACCAAGTGGAATGTGTTTGTGTAAGATGGAGGGATGGAGTTAGCTTGAAGGTTTATTGGCATAACGGGAAAATTAAACATTACATGATGATGATAATGATAATTTGTGATATATCTTCTGCATAAAAAATAATTTCTTCTTGGTAGCTAGCTCAATTCGAAGAGCAGTCGCCCGAATAGCGAAAGACTACAATTTAAAGTCCTGTATTGTTTATTTTATTTTAACCTGATCGTATGATTAATAGATGAATTCAAAGTATTATCAACTAAACACTACAGCATTGACTTTTCTGTTGAGTATCCAACCACAAGCATTGAACATTTCCAAACCCAATGGTACGTTAAAATATCAATATATCTATATAGTATCAATTCAGAAACAAGTTTTATAGATTAGTATTTATATTAAATAGAATAATTGCGAACCGTATCAGCTGATGTTTACGCAGTATAATGCCCGTTGATTGGGTCAATGACCCGACTTCACTATAAGATGGTAATGATGATAGGCTGGCCTTTTACTTTCTGGACGAGAGTCCTTGCCCACATCCAGACACCCTGCATGCATACTTTCATTTAGTTCATCGAACTTACTTTCACCTCCGTCTAACACTCCTATTGTACTCGTGGTCTCTTCGGAATGCACTCCAGTCATATTTCATAATTCGACATGTGTACGTATTATGATAATACTTAAAACTAATTACACAATCATAGACTTTGTCGGTTCACTGTGCCACTTACCGAGCTTAAGCTAATAATCTGTTCATTTGACAGTGTGCTGGTATTGAGAATTGAGATTAAGTATATAGTTCGCTGAACATTTTATTTTATTAAACATGATTATGACAGAACTGCTCTTATTAATACAAAGAATTAAGTAGCTGAAATAATGAATGTTTACGAATGCGCATCAAAAACTGTTTTGGTAACACTATGAACAGAACTTACCGCAGTACAACAGGAAGGCAAATATTATGAGATTATAGTTATCTGCTCTCTTGTTAATGCGTGGTAAACTGTTCCTTAAGCGTAAATAACAACTACCAACGAGAACTGTTTTCTTTGGAGAAATTTGCTTGTAACACGCAACACTTTAGAGTCCAGCTGAGAATTTACTTTCAATCTTTGATTAATTTATGGTTAATTGAAAACTGCACCGTTTTCACTCTTGTATTGTTTTGTGATAGATTTTATTTTGCACTTCATTGGTTTCATAAACTGCGAACTCAATAGTTATTGAGGTTATTGAAAAAGGTTTTTCCTGCAACGCTCTATTTAATATTGACCACTTAAGCCACATAGATACCAAATAATTATGACCCGGTGGCGATTTAATTGTTAAACCAATTCGCAGCCAAGAGATGGAGAGCCGGTGGAGATGGTTTTTAATTTGGAGATGATTTTCATGATGATGATTGAGTACAAGGTGTGATATTTATATTTGCGTCCTACTTATACAGACAAAGGTGCGCATATTATTGATCTCAGTTTCTTTTATTGTTTTAAGTAAATAATCTGTTATCTTTAATAGACAAGACCGACCATAGTCATAAAATTTCCTTCTTTGTATGGCAAAATTATCAAGCGCTACAAATTATTGTTTCAAATCAAAACACATCAAATCAACAGTAGAGTATTTTTAAGAAAGTGAAAAATTTGTGCAATTTCCAGAAATTAAACAGGGTAAAAAATTACTCGAAATAATAAATTTTTGGTCATCCATCCGATGCCGGCATTTGCGAAAGTTGTTTCAGTTGCGCAAGAATACGCAAAACGCACTAACCACTAGGCCAATCAGATCTTTAACAAAAGTCTAAATCAGCCTTATACATGTTAATTTTGTGGTTAACCGTGTCTGTCTCGCCTAAACTAAGCTTCACACGCTGTTGATTAGAAATCATACAAAAATACAATTTCAGTGATAACCGATAACAACTCACCCAATATCTGTCAACAACAATCTTACTATGTCTAATCGTAATTATATTCAAGTGAGGCTGGCCATTCATTGTGCGATGATTTTTCTCATTTGTTATTCAGTGTTCGTCTCGTACTGCCGATCTCACTATAGTGTCGTATAAATAGTAAGCTTCTCGCCTGGATGCCGGGAAAACGTGAGCCGGGCTAACATGTAATCAAACAGTGCAGAATATTCTTTTATTAGAGCCAGTGTTAAAGTATTGTTTTCATACTTAAAAGGTGAGTACCAATGACAATCGTTTTTTCTACGCAAGTTATCTTTTACAGTCGTTGGGACACACACATTGTGTTATAACAAGATTCGTACGACAAAACCGTCTACCGCATTCCTTTCTACCGTCCCTCCACTTTACTGGTATTCTTTACATACAATCGAATGTGATTCACTTACTTCACTTACACACTCTTTTGGCTATAGTAAAAAAACAGCACTCTTTACTTTTTATTTTTAAGTCGATAGCACTGTCTACACTACATTATTATTACAGTAGATATTTAAAAAAAAGGTATTTACAGATACTGTAGAAACGTGGTCCCAAACGTCTTAAATCTAACTGTAATTGACCTCAGTGACATCTCTATTCGATAAATGGCAGTCAATAATGTTCACTACGTAATGTTTACGTCTGTAAGATGCTTCTTTATATCAGTAAAAATATTAATAAGTGTAAAATTATTCTATACCTTAAAACGTATTTATCTAAATAATCTGTATGGTACGTTTTAATATAGTATTAAAACGCACCAATACATATTACCATTATTTCTTAAAAATAATCACCGATAAGTCTTAAACTGTTACCAATCAGAGTAGTATGAAAATCAAAATTTTTAGTCAAACGCATTACAAATTCCCTTATGTATAGTGTATAATGTTTCCCTGAATTAAATATAATGTATTTCGAGTAAGCACCAACTCATTCTTTAATTTTAGGTTCTTGTACCTAAAGATTATTTCACAAGCTATACGGCAGCACAGGTTTGTGCTAAACACTTTCACTTGCGCACCACGCAAGATAACGGAGATTTAAATCTAGACTCTCTTTTTACACTGGGAACGGCTTTTTTTTATTTTCTAATTAATTTATACTAAAAAATATAAATAATTTGACTTTCATTGTATTCTTAATGTTGAGGAAAAATTACAGAATGGTAATCCGTGATAAACGATTTGAAGTTTTATGTTGATGTTAGTGTGTGTGTGATGAGATGAATGTATACAAATACGTCTTTCTAAAATTTGTTTGTGAAACCATTTACTATGTGAATAAAGTAAAAATTTGCAATTTATCTGATTAGTTATTATATCTAATAACGGATAAAAATAAAATAACCGCATTTGAAAAGAGAAATAAAATAAATGCATAGGTACGATGTTTTCTCGTAGACGCTTTATTTTGTCACATCAATAGTTCCATGAGGGAGAACTAGTACTCATCGTTCCACCGATTGATACAGGTATATTTAAGAAAAAAAATGGTTGCATTGTTATTTCGATCTTATTTAGAAAAAAGTGAGTCGGTATTTAGTTAAACTGACACAATATTGTTCATTCATAATCATTTATTGAGAAACCCATTTGTTACCGCTTTTTGTATCATATTTTAAATTGATATGTCAATTTAAAACTACTGTGACTACTGTTACAGATGCTATAAATGTCATAAATTTTCAGATGAAACTTTATATTTGTATGTACCAAGATATAATAAATGATAAAACGAAACCAAATATATACGTTCTTTTATTGTACGAATCAAAATGAATACATCATCTGCAACCAATAAAATAAGCAGCACGTTGGCTGCGGCCCTCATGTAGGTAATACCTACCTGCCTACATTAACAAAACATAATATAGATATCATAATAATAAAATGCTTATTGAATTGTAGTTGATTGAAGCTACAGTGTAACAAGGCCTGTATACAAGCAACTGTAAAACAAAGGTTCAATTTGAAAATCCAAACGTGACAAAGAGCAATGACTCATTTATAAGGATATTCGCATAAGTCAAAAAGTTGTTTTAGATTCTCAAAGCGGTGCCCTCGAATTCATCGCGCATGCAAAGCAACCACAAATTGAAACCGCACGCTTTTCACTGCCATGGAACATCATACTTTAACAAAATATACGAGTTATTTACTACTGCAGAACATGATATTATGCGGTTTCTGTAAATTGCCTTAGTAAATAAAAAGCTACTGCGACTGAAAGTTTTTATATAACATATTCGTCATTTCTACTTGAGACTTTTTCATAAATCAAAGGTATAGATTGGTCAAAATAATGTATTTCTGTGTTATATCTTTTATAGCAAATATAACAAAAATCAAATATAAACCTTTGCTTTGTATTTAATGCCTCGCTAATAGCATAGCCAATTATAGTAAAAACATATTTAAATTATCTAGTAATATATCGGTATTTATTAAAGTGACAAACTCAATCTTGCATAATTTATTATTTAGAGAATATTTATTACCCATAAGATATCAAATACCTTTGTAAAAAACAACCAAGTAGCTCGGAAACATGATTGATTTTTACATGCGTTTTTATATTTAAAAGAAATTTGGCATTGTGAATGCAAAAAATAAAATAAATACACTATTTATTACCTGTTTTTTGTAATTATGTTCTAAATTTACACGGTAATTACTTATATATAAATTTTCTGCTGATGGTTACCAGTAAAATTAGCAGTAATAGTGATATGGATGTATACAAATATTCCCTTAACATTTTCTATTAGAAATGACAAGATATGAAGTACCAAAAGTGCAGCCATACTTATGTGTGTGTACATATATTTCTCAATAATTATGATTTTGTTTTCCAACCTTTATGTTAAAAATATGCTTTTCGATCTTCAATTCGCTTACAACATTTTTAGCCGTGAGCGTGGAACACAGGCTTACCATCAGGTAAAAGACACCCTTTTTGCTTGGAGCAGTCACTGACCCTGACAGGTTTTATCAACAACGAAGATAATTTTTTGCACTTGTTTATCTTTACATGAATATAGAATTCTATTTTAAAAATTATGCACACAAAAAATACATAAAAAAGTGTAAGACAGAGTAACCTGCAAGAGAACAACTGAGTAAATCATGTTTTAATTCTTTGGCATTTCGGAGAACTTTCAATAGAACAAATATTTTCAAAAGCCTTTTTAGAATAAAAAAACACATGTTATTAAAAAATAATAATAATAATATTTCTTACATTCACTAATTGGTAATAGCCTAGCCTAAAAGTAGCACTTTACTAGGATAACGGATAAACATACATATGGACTTAAATGGTATGTGGGCTAAATTAAAGTCAGCCACAGTTTTGTATTTTAATTGCTAGTCAAAGTTCTAACCCAACTTAACCGATTAAGTTTAGTTTTAAAGTGTTTCGTTAGTATTATCACTAAAAGTAAATTGGTATAATGTGGTTGAAAGAGTGACTAACAAATAAAAAAAAAAAATGTGGCAGAGTTTAATTTACCTACATAACCACATATATGAGAAATAAACTCATTTTCATTGTGTTTTAAACACAATAATCGCATTGAAAATCTTTTTATTCAACTAATTGTTTATTGGATCACGAAACAATAAAAATATTTTATATGTCTTACACTGTGTTACACAGTATTAACAATTTTACTATATTCCACAATATTACCTGTGTGTCTAGCAAAAACTCACCGAGTTATTTATTCTTCTTACAGTTTTAAAATTGCTATTTTACCGTAACACTAAAAACGGTCAAGTGCGTGTCTATTAATAAACTTAGATAACATAATATGGCCATGATGAATAAACGTGAACTGACAGCACACATATACGTTCTGGTAAAAAAGCAATAGTGTAACCAAAAGTTAATAAACTATTGTTTTAGTACTTGTTCTAACTTCCTGTAGACTGTATTACTGCAATGTCATTACTTTTGTGCGTTTATAAATATATCTATTTTTTTCCCTATAAATAAGTACCTACTATAAAAGATTGATTTTTTACATTTCACTTTATTGCAAAAATATCTGATACTACGGTCCAATAATAAAAAAATCTTATAATAAATTCCTTCTTAAGCTGTTAACTTTTATAAAAAATACTATGAAATTAATGGTTTCTTTATTATGGCCACCTGCCCCTCGTTTCTGTTGGGTATAATTTTGTGTTGGGCTTCCATAGATCGAAATTTTGGTAAAAATTATATATCCGCTAATAGCTACTCTAAAAGTGACTTTTTGCTCCGCAACTTAGCAACGGATATTTGATGTCTGTCAAATATAAAAACTCGATATATTTAGGATCGATAGTGAGTTTTTATGTTTCATTGATTCTGAAGGGCGTGAACTGATATTTTAATTAAGAAATTTATGAGTTCTCGGACATGTCAAAAATTAAAAGTAGAACGTTTAACGCATAACTCTTGTCATGGAAAAGTGATTCCAGTTAGAGTAATTCATTTTTATTTTCAGACCATATTTTTTGCATTTAAAAAAAAACAGGCTCTAACATGTGATATTAAAATAAATATATATTTATAAAGCATTTTTTAAATCAGAGTCTTTATGTTTTGGTACTTAATAAAATTTTAAATGTGTAAACAGCCTTTTCTCTATACTTTCTTACTATACGTAGCTATAAAATGTCCATAAATCACTTTATTTTGTAACGAATGATTTTACGACGATAAACTTTTCAAAAAACATCTATTCAAATCGGAAATTGAATATGCACGTAACACCAAATATTATTTTCTAAAAATCAGCACTCAATCGCCGGCGCGGTATTTTCTTTAACTTATATCTGATCTTAAATAAACTATTGATTACCTAGTAGATCGAATATTTATAATTTAAATTAGAAATTTTTTTTTTAAATTTTAACAATCTGGGGTTTAAGATATTAAGAGATGCATGATTTATTCAGATCTGATTGATAAGCTAAACACACTTACGCCTAGAACAAGTCAGCATAGTACTATTTTTGAATAATGAATTACAAAGTATCGATATTATCTTACTAAATTATTTACTTATATTTGAATTTCTTAACTGATTTGCCTGGCCAAATAGGAATTTGAATATTTTACAAAATGTTTATATTTCTGGATATCATTTATGTATCCCGATAAGTTATCTCATAATTCTTAAAATTTATAATATAACTAGCTGACCCGGCCAAGCGTTGCAGTGGCTCAGCAAAAAAATATTATTGACTATAAATTAGATTCTAAGTCGGAAAAAATCCAGCAAAATGAAAATTAAATCATGAAATCGATTAAATAGTTTCGGAGTTCATCGCGGTCAAACACTGAGACAGGAAACTTTTATATATAAAGATTTTTGTTTAGTACAATATCGCTAACTATGGTATCAAAATTAATGTAGAAAACTAATAATATCAAATTTAAAAGTATGGTTCACGTAATTCATATTACCATTGCATCAGGATTGGGATAGGACTGTGGGACCTCGTGCAAAATCTTGTAATCATGAAACTGACTATACACTTATACATAAAACAAAGTGTCGCATCTAAGGTCGTTTTAAGGTCGAAACACTAACTACTAATTGTAGGTACGACATTCCAAATTAACTAGAATTTATAGTGAATGACGTAATAATTAACTTTGTTGTAAAGTTACGAGTCTATTAGTCGGTTCTCATCGAAACGAAAACATGTAATACGTACATATTGTCCGAAACTGCGTCAAGATACGTTTAAAAATACAAAATATTTTTTGAAATTCGTCTTATTCTGACCCCGTCTACTAGTGGCGTAACTTCAAAATTATTCGACAGAATTAATCGTACAGAAGTACGGTAAATGCCAACAGAACCCAAACCACGTAAAAAATAATTGGCTCAAACAAATGTGTGCATTTTTAAATTATTTTAAGCTTTGTTGAATTCAAGAAATATATAACTTTAAAAAACTAAATATAATAAAGATAATGGAGGTTTTCTGGAGTTTCAGTAGAAGCATTTGTCGAATTATGGTTCTTTACTACAATATCCGAACCGCCTCCCAAACGTGGAGTTTATAGCAAAACCCCTCATTATTGGGGGAGGCTACCGTCCACCAATGGACTTCCTTTGGCATAGAAGATGCTGATTAGGATTGCAAATATTTCTGTAACTTATCCCCATTACTAGGTAGGTACTGGAAGGTGCGCTTACAAAGATATTATCGTAAACCGTTATCATCTAAGTTAAACATGAAGATGGCATATCCTTATATTGAAGTAAGAAGATCAGAAGACAAAATTCTAGTCGTCGCTGAATATCGTATAGTTAATATGATGTTCGCAAAATTTGGAAATAGCAGAATATTTATAGGCTTATAACCAATTAAAATTTTATAACTATTTTAACACAATATAACCAATTCCATTTAAAAATAAAGTATCAGTTCAATCTATTATTTTAAATTCGCAGCAATAGCAGTTAAAAACACAATTTTAAATCAGAGCGTCTGAATCATGTCATGATGTCTGTACAAAGGATATTGAAGGTCAGAGGTCGAATAATAAAGAATATCAGTGGCCGACAAGTGTCATCGCTTCATCTGCGATCGGCTACTAGTTCTTGACCCACAATAGGTGGCACGCTTTCATTTCACCTACTTTGTGACGTAATAACGGGCCGTCTTTAGGAAGTCGGAGCATCTTAATCATTTAACAATATGATATAATAACAACAAAAGCCGGACACAAATAAATTTTATTAATACTAGCTGACCCGGCCACTCGTTGCTATGGTAACGTTAATTGATTATAAAAACTGTTATTCTTAGGCTTATGGTAACTATAGTAACTATATATGATAACAAACACAAAGTATTGTCATAAATAATGTCCTGATTAAGACTATCTACAGCTAATAAACTGTTTTCGATTTGCTGACCAAGTTGTTAGTTATTTTATAATTGAACTATCTAGTATTTTTATGTCACTTCTAAAAATTTCCAAAATTTATTTATTCAAGCTCATTTAATGGCCTATTAACATGTTTATATTCAATATTTCATAATTCTAATACCAGCAAAGTGTAACTATGTAGAGTAGTTATATTATTGGTGTGGTGCATTGATATGCTACGGTGCGACGGTACAGATAACGTAAATGAAATCCAATGACTTATGAATTCAATTCACGCAGATTCTGGCCGTTAACCTCATTTGGACAACCAGAAAGAAAGTAACCAACAATAAACCATGACACGAATCGAGACGAGAACGACAAATTAGTGCTTTATACTGTTGCTTTAGACTATTTTACAGAACTTTGACCGAAGAGAGATTCTAACTTTGCTAATAGATTGTCACTGAAATGCTGCTCTCTGTTACTTGTATTTCTAGTTAAAATTAAAAGCTTCAGAAAATAAGGATATATTTGTTATGTTTTGATCGTTAATTATTCCTATTCGTATTTCTATAATGCTATGCTAATTCTATCAATAACAACTATATTTAGAATTTTCGTTCTTAATCAAGCAATATATAAAGAAGTTTTCTCTTTTTTTGGCATTTATGTTAAAATCACATGCACACTTATTGATATACTAGCGGCCCGTCCCGGCTTCGCACGTGTGGAAAAAATTCTTAATATTATTAAATGCAATAATTATTAATAATTTTTTTTAAGCAATAAATATAGCTTATGTTGCTCAGCGTGAAAGCTTTCCAATGGTGAAAGAATTTTTGAAACCGGTTTCGTACTTTTTGAGTTTATTCATTGCAAACATACAAAAATACAATTTTTTCCTCTTTATTATATTAGTGTAGATTTTTTTATAGATCCGTAATTATAAAAAAAATCAGGAAAAATCAGATTTTTCTTGTAATTCGTTTGCTGATCAATTATTCCTGTATACTCGTTTGAATGGTTGATTTTAACAAGCTATGTTTTTGTTATTTAAGCATTTAATTAATAGATATTTATATTAAAATAAATTAATATCATAAATATACGAGAGTAAATAGGTGCATTCATGGAATGCACAATCGGTCAGCAGTTTTTGTGATAGTCTATACTTGATTAGATTTGTTAAAACTCGTCGATTTAGCGTCGTAGTGAATATACGAACATGACGGGTTGGAATTGTAGAGTTCCTAAGAAAGATACCGTCCAGAACATCACTGCAGTATCTCACTATTATTATACATAGATTATCCCAAGTGAGCCATATATTAGAAGTAAAACAATACAGCTTTCATAAGCGCTACGAAATACCGCTATGACATCTTAAACTATAGCAATAGTAAAAACAATAAAGTATGGTGGTAGTTTTGAAGTCCAAATTAATATGCGACAGATGTTCCAAATATGCGTCCGTTTAATAATCTATAAATATGGATTGAAATTTAGTGGATGAAAAATCATTCAAATATATAGCTTCAATGGAAATCACAAAGCGAAAGTTGTAAAATACCACGTGATAGTCTCGTCATCCAGATGAATCATCTCACTTATGTAAGACTTTCGTTCATTATGAACATCATATTATATCTGCAAAATATTTGAAATATGTACAGTCCAATACGAAATGTAACCAAATACTGTATAATGTAATTACAATAATTCTCAGAGAAAATGCAATAAATTATAATAATATACAATACTGATTATAAAATATATGGCCAAATTTCATTGAAATCGGTCAACCCGTTCTTGACTTTTAGAAAGACATACAGATAGACAGATAGCCTATCATTAGTCAATCACATATTCTTACCATATACCAAATTTTATCAAAATCGGTCACCCTGTTCTTGACTTAAAGAAGGACAAACAGATAGAGACAACAATTTAAAAAAATACTAGAGTTGATATCATATGGTTGATTTGTATAAAAAATAAATGTACAGAATTTATTTTTAATTTATAGACATTGAAAAATATACTGTCTAAAAATATAATATATTTTTTTAATGTTAGTAAGAAATTGAAATCTATTTAGAAAACATCCCTATATAAATTGACAATTTCGTAGTTAAGAACGTCATATTAGGCATTTAATAATGACCCTGACACGTGTCTATGAGAGGTCAGTGACACTACGCGTAATATTAATAAATAGAGAAAAGTCAACATAAAACAGAGTAATTCAGTACAATTTCGTAGCTTTGCTTTGAACCTTAATAAATCTTAAGAGTATTTAAAATAATAACAATAAAGTTTATAAAATAATAATATAGTAATAAAATAGAGTCAGTGGCATCGATAGTATTCTTAGATAAACGATATTATAAGTTTTATCTGCACAAACAAATTATTAATAAATATGCTATATCTTTTGAAACAGCATTACAGATTTATCACAGCGATGTAATCTGTATCTAGCTGGTTATATGGTATAATGATATGGTTTAGTATGTAGTGGTGTTAGTTTTGACAAGTTATTTAAAACTCAAAACAAATGCATTAGAACAGTACGTGGCGTTCAAACCAAGGAACTCCCTTATTCCTTTACTCTTTTAAAAAAACCGAAGATATTAACCGTTTATTTACATAGCAGACATCTTAGAATAATATTATTAAAATTATGGCACAGATACTTATATTTGTCCAAAATAATAGCAAACCTTTTGTCACAGGGTGTCAGCTTACAGAGAAATGTGTTGTATCATAAAAAATGCTTTAAAAAGCCTTACTGTGACTGTCAAAAAAGTATAAAAATTAATTCAATACTAATTTTACCACTTTTCGTTTTTATATACAATTCTTGTTTCCTTTATTTTTTTTCTGTTATTGGGTTTTTCTATAGCCCTGACTTTGAAAAAAATACTAGAAGATTGCTAACAGCTTTTCATTTTAAAATATACAGTTTTATTATTTTGATAAAAAAATTATACATATGTTGACAAAATTTCTGTTGAACATTATCAAATGATTTCTTATAAGATTTCCTTGAATGAACGACTTTTGCAAACTCCAAGAGTTATCTGCCATCATATGTGACTCCCACTTTCCCTGATTACGCTCTTCCACTGTCCGAAGATCCTGATGAAATCTTTCACCCTAATCCTCACTTAAATCACCCAGATTTTGTGGAAATCGGTCTAAATACGAGTGCATGAAGTGGATTTTACGCTCATGTTGTACCCTCGCTCTTGCAAGTTCGATAGCATGCACTCAAATACTCGACATGGTCGTCAGAATTTTTATCGCCTAGGAAATTACTCAGAACCGAAAGAAATGAATTCCAAGCCTTGGAATCAACTTTACTATAGTTAAGTCAATCTTAACAAAATTAAGATCTTTCGCGAGTTGTCTAATCTGTGGTCCATCAGAAATACCAGCTTCAAATTTTTCTTTACTTAATCCTGGAAACTTCCGCTTTCCACTGGACCATAACCGTACACATACCACACATTTCTGGCATACGATATGAGGAACCCATGGCTTGTCCTGATTACAAAATTTTATTTTAAAGTATTGATGATACGCAGTTTTCACAAAGTTCTATATAGGTTTTCGATATTTTTCAAATGTCGAAAACCACCAATGAATATAGCAAAAACAATCTGGATTAAGCACACAACATTTTCTTGACGAAGCCATATCGAAAACGATGATAAAATATATTTTAATGTATAATAATAAACGAAAATTTAAGTAAATTGAATAAATGAGCGTAGTTAGCTATTATAACTCAAAAACAGAAGCTGATAGAAAAAATATGTTGCCGTGTTTAAAAAAATACTATAATTTGAGATAGAGACAAAAAAAACACACGAAACAAACGTTTTTTTTTTGTTTTTTTTTACCAGTAAATCGATTATTTATTTATAAATTTAATTTCGAAAATAAATAATTGATAAATATATGACATATTTTTCCTTTTTTGGGTTAAAATTGTATTTTTTGTAGTTAATACAAAATAAAGGTCAATCATTTATGAATACCAAAAAAAACATTTGCACGCCATTGCCGTAGTGTTACATATATAGTAACACTACGGTACTACTACTTAGGAATTCCTTATATTTTTATTCAATTAGGAGTGTTGCTGTGTTATAAATTAAAATGAAACCTACCCTATATTCTAAGTTGAAACAAATCCATCAAAATGAAAAAAAAAAAACATTAAAATTGGTGGTTTCGGAGTTCATCGCGGACGCGGAATTTTTATATGTATAATAGATATACAATTTATATCATATAGCATATATCCAAAATAGTCAGTTATTAACAAAGTATTATTAACCTCAATTCATTAACTATAAATACAAATCCGTCAATTAGTAAACAATAGTAGATTAACGGCAAATCAACTTTTCCTTGTCTAATATCTAGCTAATATTACCTATATCGACATTCCAGTCGTATTCATGTTTAAACAGTAGATTCAATTGCTCTTATGTTCTTTGTGCAATGGGATGATTCACACATGATTCATGTCGAAAAAACCGTTCGTATTTAACCATTTCTTTTTCCTAAAAGAGAATAGATATCTTTTTACTGGTATGCAATAGTCATGCAAGCCGAACCTTATTTTATTTATCTAAATAGTTATGTAAGCAGGAAATTGAACAGGTGATAGTAAATTAACTACCTACTCATAAGTTGTTTAGTACCGGATCTGTTTTGCTATGACTGTTTATCATACATTCATAACTTACGAAATCTGTCTTTGAGTCGATTGATTGATGTTCGAAACTGGACTATCTTTTAAATGTCCTAAATAGTGATCCGTGTAGGTTAATTCGATAGAGTTATAACTTAATAAACAACAAACTTAAATAACCCAATTTTTGTTATAAATTTAAATGAATATTTTGAAGCACTAATATTGCTAAAATTCTTAATTGTTCGCATCGCATTGAAAATGAAAAAGGGTCAAATAAAATAAGCTCTTTCGATTTTTTTAATATTTTTTAACGGTAAACAGTACTTGAAAACATTTACAAAACTATATCTTTTTCATTGAAAAAAAAAAAATATAATATCACTTTAAATGCAAAGTCGTACTTCATAATATCATCTTTTTAAAAAAAGATAATAAATGACGTTCAAAATTAAATTCAACGTTACATATGATAAATTGTAAAATAATATTTTAACTCAATAATATCAATTTCTGGTAGTTTTCCATAAATTACATCCGTTCCCGAGCAAGACATATGAGAAAATGCTGTCTGTCCTTTCGTGAGTCTCTATTCTAGAGAGCGCAAGACTGCATTGCTCTTACACAATCAAATATATTTCTTTAAATAAGTCTCTGAGAGGAATCTGTAGATCGACGGTTGAATATAGTAATTTTTGTTGTAGCAACAAAGCCCCACAGCGCACTATAGAGCATTAACTTTGCAGTCATCAGTCATTGAATAAAGCCTTTATATGAGGATCCTATTGTTGTATTGATACTTATGTAATATCCAAAATTATTACTTTAGGTTTATTTTCAGTCGTAATATGATAGTGTAGCGATTGGTTATTTATATATTAATACACGAACCATATTCTTTGTCCCTTTTTTAAGAAAAATACGTGGCTGGAGGAGTGAGAAATTTGCAAACAGTTAAAGTTTTTATGTAGAAGGATATTTTTAAATGCTTTCAAAATGAGTTAACATAAACATAACACACACTATGACGTGTATGACACAAACAGGTATAGTGGTTATACTGAGAAGAGATTATTAAGGTTCTACTGAATGTCAAACATAATCATTTGTTTATGTAGTTTCATATTTTCATTTTCTATATTTTGACTATAACAATACTACATTCGCTTCATATCGTATTTACATCGTTAAAAACATTGATTCTATTAACTCTAATAAGTAAAAAGAATGTTCAGCCATTCTCTTAGCATAAAAAGAATGGTCAATTTTATTTTTAAGAAGAGTAGTGGTCCATTGTTGATAGATAAACAGTTTCTTTGTAGTACTTCTGTATCTTAATTTTTTATTAATTTAATTGAGATAATTGTCCCATTCTATTTAAAATAATTTACACAAAAAATGTACTTCCAAAATTTATAAAATTCTCATCAAGGAGTTAAAGAATACATACTATAATGATTGTAGTTTTTTACCTGATTTCAGAAAGACAAAAAATACTATATTTCATTAACTGGTATTTGTATATTGCGGACAGATTATATGCGAATAGATTTCTCTAGAGCAAGTAGTTTTACACGCAACATTTAAAGCGATATTATACAACAACTAGCTGACCCAGCCACGCGTTGCTGTGTTATAAATCGAAATAAAACCTATCCTATCTTTTAAGTTAGATCAAATAACAGATAGTTACGAAGTTTGATCAAAATCGGTTAAGTAGTTTAGGAGTCCATTGAGGACAAACATTGTGACACGAGATTTATATATATTAAGATATCAGCCCTGCGCTCAGGCCCTGCGTCATTATCTACTCATTACTTTAAAATGTTATTTAACCACTTTGTCCTTGACATTGACACTAGCATTGTTTTATTTTTTTCTCCAAAGTCAGAACCATTACAAAATAGATTTTAAATAGCCAGAAGTAACTAAGTGGATGAACTAACAGTCCGCCACTTGCTTATTCTATGTCGTTTTGATGAGAAGTGGGACAGCTGACTTTCTGACCTACACATACTTTTCCACAGATTTAATTTAATTATTATTTTTATTAAATGAGTTTGATGCATTTCTAGAACGGTTCCGCATATCAGCTAAAATAACTATTTGCAAATGACATAAAATACCTTTCTCTATAATTATCAGGTATACTTTATTAATGATTCTCACCTTAAAACAGATTATGACCAGTTCCACATGAAGTCCGTTCAAAGGCGAAGATTTCTTTCGTTGATCAATGTGCAAACAATAACATTTCACTCGTTTTCGTGTCGGACGAACAGAAACGTCGTATTCACATACTAATCGTTTATATTTTCGTGAAAACGCGCGTCGGCTACGAGCATGCAGACCGGTGCGTGTCGGAACACTGAATTGTATGCGAGCCGCAACACGCCAACACGTCGGAGTGAGCGAAGAGGAGGACGAGTGACCACAACCGTACGCGGCGCGCGTAGTGAGAGTTTTGCTTCCACAGTATCTGTGACTACGACCACGGCACTAAATCCTGCTGACCAGATGCTGTATCTTACACAATCTACTTACAAACTCTGCAAGGTGTCGAAAAGGCCGCCTGAGTCCTTGTTGTTGCAATTTGCCACAACGCCACCAGCATCTATTTCGCTCAATCAGCAGTAATTGTCCTACTTCGATGATTGAAATAACGCTTATTATTTTAGACTGTTAAACTAAGTCACGAAAAGCAGTTCTTCATTTAAAGCAGTTATTCATTTTACGAACTTGGCACGATCTTCACTTTCTTAGCTTTGTTTTGTTTCAATTTTGCTTAATCAGACAAGTTTTAAAATTACACTCTTTATTGTTTCAATGATTCAGAGAAACGGCTAACTAATTCATTTATGATTTACGTAGAATAATAAGAACTCTCTACAATATGCTGAAATTTTATTATTTGTTATTAAGCATTCCTTAAAGTAAACCATAAAAAGTGAACATTCTATACCTATAGTGAATATATTATTTTTGTAAGTTGATTTAAAAAATGTTTATTGGTTACTTAATCAAAATTTATGATATATAACATTATGACTTTTGACCTTACAGTTTGCATGTGCATTTGATAAGAATTTATGTAACTTAGCGGACAGAAGATGCGTAAACGTAGTTAATATTTTACACCTTAGCGAACAAAGCTTAAGACAAATTCGTGAAAACACTGAAACTTTTTTCATTGTAACAACGCAGATAGTCCTCTTTTAACATCTCATTTAAGACTCAATATGAAAAAAACTTCCAGAACAAGCTACAGGATCGGATCCTCCATGACTTGCGATTCCAAATATTTAATTTTGACTAACTCTAACAATTAATAAAATGGTCATAAGATATTTACTACTCACTTTATCAGAATTGTTATTAATTCATTACTTAGATCTTTACTCAGATAGGTACGAAAAAATCTGTGTTTATTAAATAATGAGAATTATTGCTTTGGTTAAAATTGTATTCAATAAATATCCTTCATCACTCGATAACATTATCTTGAAGGTCGAAAATTGTATATTCAATAGCTAATAAATAAAACATAATGTCAGTATACAAATACAATAAAAATACAATTTCAATGAGAATAAAAAAATTTCAAAAACAAACAATTCAACTGCATATAACAATGTCAATAAGATTAGGAATTACAGTCACATATCGCAGCTTTAATACTATAGGGGCACAATTCGAAAAACATGATTATTGGAAAAACGCGTTTAAAGATTTCTGAGACCCTGTATTTTCACAAAATTGGTCATACATAAAACTATTAAAAACAAAATCATAAAACATCATAAGAGTATGTCCATTAAGCATGAAATATTATCGCATATTAAATTTATCCCAGCAATAGTTACTTGCTATTAATAAATGTTAATTTATTTATGACTGATTTTGTGAAAATACAAGGGCTCAAAATTCTTTAAACGCGTTTTTCCAACGATCATGTTTTTCGAATTGTGCCCCTATAGTATTAAAGCTGCGATATGTACATTTCGATGTCCAACTAAATCACGTCTATTTCAGGCCTTTGTCATTTAAATATTCCGTATTCGAAAAGTTTGCTTTATCTATCAGTAGTAACTAGACGTTTCTTAAATAGTGGTATAAATGGACTCTTAAATCTATTGGGAATTTTGTTCTATATTCTGCGAGCCGTATCAAAATCGCTACAATTCATCAGTACTGTTTTAGAACCTCTAAGAAATATTCTGTTTCCATGCGTATGAGTTTGCTTTGAATTTCCCTCACGATGTGTGAAGACTAAACTACTTTGCCAATTCGTAAATATACAAAGAAAGCAGGGTGAGTAATTTCAACTTTTTTGGGTCTTTAAGAATGTAGGCATGTTTACAGAATTAACCAAAAATATATTTTCATACCGTAGGATCGACTCTACTTATCCATTACAAGCCGTCACAACACACCTGTATTTGCTGCTTTAGAAAGGCTACTTAAAACAATACAATCTAACCTCTTACACAGATTTTCAGAGTAGGATTTACAGTTCATTTCGTTATCTTAAATTTTGGATGCAGTTTCAATGACCTCTTTATTAAATTTTAATGTTACACCTAGATCTACATACAAAGTTTTATTGATAGTGCATAATTTTAGATTTGTTTTAGATTTGATTCAAAATTGAATTAATCTTTTCGAAAAATGTCTATATTTTTTAAATACGTCATTGATATCATTTTCATATGTCATACTGCTTTTATATTTTACTATAAGGTTGGCGTCATCTGCAAATAATGCTGTAGGATAGTCACAGAAACAACAAGGTCCCAGAATGCTACCTTGCAGGGGTAAGTTTCGATATTAAGTTACAAGCTTGTTCTTGTGCTTATTGAAATTAAATGAAATTGTCTTTAATATTCGTTATACAATCTGTAATAGTAACTTGACCGAACATATTTTTTTATAATACTGGATAAAGTCGCTGCGAAAATTCATGACTGTTGAGTTTTTATGTCAATATCTACTGTTTTTTCGTACAAATTACTTACATATTTTTTATTAATAATCTCTTATATTATTTGATAAATAATTATCGTAATTGTATGTCGGTATTTTTTGACGTAATGGTCACTATAATTCATGATTTAATATAAACAATCAGTACAAAATCGCTATAGATTAACACTAGCAGTAAAAAAATAATATTTTTCACCCACTGAATTTTAATCCTCAGTTTCGTGGATTTTTTTTTTGTTAAAAGTAAAGGATATTATCTACTTTGTGCTATAAGGTATATAATAATTATTATCCGTACAACTATCTATTGCTACCATAGTATTAATAATTACTTAAAATTAATTTATGATTAAAAAGTACTTAGTTATTTAAGATTAAATACACATAATTTGATTACTTATCGAGTAATATTTAATCGCAATTAATTACGATTTAGAAACACCTTAACTTGAAGTTTCTCTTCAAAACGAGTTTGATAATAAAAACAAAAGAATATATCCCGTATGGTATTTTTACACCATCTGTGTATTCATAATGTTCATTTAAGTCATACATGTTTATTTTTTTTTAATTATGTTGTAATTTTTTTATAATCTATTTTTTATCTGTTATTTTTAAACATTGTGATATCATTAATGTTACGTTTTGTGGGTAAAGGTGTATTGTTACAGAACTATATAGGGGACATATCATGCGGGGTGTGGTCCTTGACTTTTAGCAACGATTTTTTAACTATTAATAGTCCACTGATTTGACCCTACTCCGACTTTCATACAACTTTTCAGCAGGGATATAACTATATTATAAAGATGATTTTTGTAGAATTTATTGGAGCGGAGCGAGCGAAGCTCCCTTGCTTTTATCGAGTCAGCGCGATATCCACATGAACGGAGCTTTTCATGTATATAATTGAATAAAGTTGCAATGGCGCTATGTCTGTTACGCCATAACTTCCCGAGTTCTTAACCGATTTTAATATTTTTTGTGTGGAATCGAAAACAGGTATAGGACCAGATTGTGACGGAGCCCGAATTTTGAAATTCGCAAAAATTCCCATCGAAACAAAAAAAAACCTTTTTGTAGTTATTACGCTCTGCTCCAATATATAGTGCGTAGCTTTATGATTAGCGACTGCATCGCCTAGTTTATATTAATATCAAATAATAAATGAAAAATACAAAAATCACCCAGTTTGAATTAATTAATTAAATTGTGGAATTAAATAAAAAAGTAAATAGTCCATCATTGTAGCAATCAACGAATCCAGTTAAAAACATATAATGAATAAATAACATTAGGTAAACAATTATTTCAGCAATAATTACATTTTATATTGTTTTTATTAACTTATTTGATCCTTTAATTTACAGTCTTACTAAAGACTATTAATTTTTTAACTACATTCGCCAATAATTGCGTTAATTCTTTTTCATGATTCTATTTCTGAGAGTGAGCGATTTTATTTTTTTATTAAAATAATAGAATAATAGAAATGATAATAGAAAAAGATGTTTTTCCGATTATTCATTTATTTTTACTAAGAAATGCAGTTGCTAAGAGGCGTCTTAAATTAACTTCGAATTTAACCAACTTGCAAAATATTAGTCTGTGAAATAATATTATTTAATGTAATTAAATATAATTTGGTGCAATGGTAGCGATCCTGGCTTTCGCACCGACGGTCCTGGGTTCGAATCCCGGAAGGGGCAGATGTTTGTATGATGAATACGAGCATTTGTACCTGAGTGATTGATGTTTATATATATATTTCTATGAATATTACATATCTATGTATCATATATGCATGTGTATCTGTTACCCTAGTATCCAAAACACAAGCCTTACAGTGCTTACTTTTTGCTAGGCTAATTGGTGTCAGTGAAAAAATTACATTTAAAAAATACTATAAATACCCTAAATTATTTTCTTCTTTTTAGTTTTGTGTGTATGATTTTCGATTGCTCGATCTAAAATGTCAAGTAGCAGTTAGTATGTTATTATGCAACATTTGTTGCCTCGATTTTAGCGCCATCTGTGGATTTTTTCGGAACTAAATTTTTCCAATTGAAATAAAATTTTGTAAATATTTTCTGAAATTGTGATTAAATCATGTAGGAAAGTATATAATCATATATTGTCATCGAGTTTTTTATTTATTTTTATTTTATTTATTTTATTTTTTTCTGTTCTGCGTTATGTTTAAAGTTTAGGAGCTCTAGCTAGTCGGGAAATGGGTGAAAATTAAGCTTCAAGATTTGTACGTTACAGACAGACAAACAGACACCAAGAGAAGTAGAGAAAAACGCGGGAAAAAAATTAAAAAGGAGTGTGCGCCTCTTGCGTATTTTAAAATATCAAATAATATTGTTTTCAATTTTGCAAAACACAAGCATGTTTATAAAACAAAAATAATCGGTTAACAAACAAAGGAGAAGATTCTTCTTCTTGTTCCTCTCCAATTAATAAAGGTTGGACACCAGCCTTGAAAACCTCACTTCATTCATCCCTGGCGAGCTCAATCACGCAAAAACGGCTTTACGGATTCGGATGAAATTTGGCACACGTAGGTACATATAGTTTATGACCTGATTTAACCATAGAATACTGTTAATAATGATTTAAAGTAATATAGTTACATAAATATTTCCCGAATTTTGGTTATTAGTAAACTAACTTGGTAGTTTTTAGAATTCGTGGGCTTTTAAGAATTGGGTCCAGGGAAATATAAAAATATGTAAGTCATCAAAAATAACTCAGACTCAAGCGTCTGGAGCTGGTATTAGGCGGAACCGTCTCAAAGATAAGAACAGTTTTCCATACACGAGCGAACTTGCGTTGCGCTTGGTTAAGATTGAGCAGCTGTTCAGGCGTAAAGAACCTTCTCACCTTCGCCAGAATGCCAAGTTTTTTTTAAGGTTATAAAGACTTGATGTTGTTATTCACTGGTCATCAGATCATCTGAATCTAATGAGTTTTATACATCACTTACGCATTAAGTAAATTTTTGGAATACTTTTACAAATTAACTTAAAACGGTTGGTGTAGTACATTTGAAATTGAATTTCGAATTAATTCATGTATTTATGTCAGTTATGACAAAATTGTCAGCTAGTTATGTGAGGGATGATATTTTGTAGAATACACATGTATATTTATTAATTGGAATGTATACCTTGTCTCAAACCAATTTAATAAAAATGTAAACAAACCAGTTTCATTGAAAATACTCACACTTTCGGCCACTTAATGGATATAAAAACACATTCATAAGTAATAAGAAGGTTTCAACATGTATCTCACTAGTTTCTTTCAAAGATCATAGTTTGTTTAACATATTTAAAATTTATTTGATAAACTTAAGACGAAAAGTGACATTATAAATCCAATGAAAAAAAATGTCTAATCTGTGTTCGCATAGTGTTTGACCATAAAAGAGTATCTCTCAATTCATTGATTACTTCAATTGAATCGATTATGAATCGAAGACGCATAGGTAATGTATTGAATAGGTTATTAGTCATGGATGTATGGTAAAGATAAATACGTGATAATTATACCTGTGAGTGACGATAACTGATAATAAGGCGATCCGAACAACAAATTCGTCAGTGTTGGCAAACGGCTGTCGGGACGTATTTCTAAATAATAAAAAAATATCATTTGTTGGCTTTACTTCTAAAAATATCACAAAAATCTCAAATATTTCAAAATATATAGTCTCGGGTAAGTTAGGGCTGGCTAACTATGTTACCTTAAGTAAATTATTCTAGTAAGACTTAAGGCAATAGTTATATAGTTTCACAATTTTTATAAGTCCTTGGTAGGCCTAAAAATTTACCGGTATTTTTAAAATGATAATTACCGGTATTTAATTTAAAATAATAATAACGTTTGTCATTATCATAAGTAGTGAGACCGTTTTTTGTATATTCGGTACGGATGATTAATCAACTACCTGCGGATTTCTTTGACATCATTGAAGTCTAAACTAAGGAATCACTTTCATAAAACATTGGAATGCACCTAGTATACCTTTGGAAAAATATATTTTAGTGTGACTGTGACAAATTATTGTCAGTAATGCAATCCTTCCTCACAATTACAATAATTATATATTACACTGAAACAACAGCCCTTCGAATCAAACCACTGTAAACTTAACCTGACCTTCGTTTGAAATTAATTTGATAAAATTAACTCCATAAAATTATAAACAATCAGAACAGTTTAGTCTTAAAATTAGTTATCAATATAATATAAATCAATGCATGCAAATAAATAGTATGTTTTATGTGTTTTACTGTTTTATGTACCTATTGTAGTTAAATGTTTATCGTAATTAAATACTTATTGTTATAATGTATATTTTAGATATGGTGCTTTGAGAAGTTCCCATTATCTCCTTAGTTTTTTTTATTATATCAGACTTATATGGATAAGTTGTCATCGATTTTTCTACAAACTTGTAAATATTCAGTGTTATGGTCTTTTCATTTGCTGTCAAGCGTCTCGGTCGTTTTTTCATAGGCGAAGACAAAAACGAAGAAGAGGATGACTGACCAGGGTTATCCGTGTTCAATGCTTAAAATAAAGATAAATCATTTAAACATCTGTTCTCATTTGAATATGTTTTTGAATATGCGGGATTGGCTTTTTAGTTTTGCTATAATTTTCTTTCTTTTACACATATTCTACATTTCTCCGATGAACCCTTAAGTGGCGGCCGTCGAATTACTTTCAAATGAGATGAAGTTTACGTACATAAAAGATAATATTACAGTTACGTACCTTGTACAACAAATATAAATCGGAGTTGATCTCAAAGTCCAGTTATCGTAGCAAAATGCTCCAGAAAAAACACGATCCAAGTCACAATGTAAATCAGTTAAATTTGTCTATTGAAATGAAACACTTACAGATAATAAACGCGTTATTTATTTACACAACAAAGTCGAGTTCAGAGTCCGTGATTTAATTTTAGGTGGTTTATTTAGTTTCCCGAAGTTTCAACACCTTTGCAGGTGCCGTGGTTGCGGGGTGACTAATTGTTTCTTTGTGTGAAAATAAATAACGCGTTTATTTAGCCATAAGTGTTTGATTTCAATGAGTTATACGCGTCAAAACCTAAGAAGTCAATTTTAAATTTGTCTTACTTTATTACTAAATATATTTATTTATTTATAAATCTGGCTAGATACCGTTTTTCTTCAAAGATTGATTTCTTATGTGAAATTTAAAAAAATATAAGTCATTTTTACTCGGTTCAATCTAAGCATTTCATTTTTCTATAATCACGAAGAACAGCACCATCTTTCGAGGCTTGAGAACAAATGCCCATCATCCGACACTCGGAATAAAAACAAACTACGCTAACGCGAAGCTCCAATATAATAGTGTTCAATTAATCTAATCGAAGCAATCAATTAATTAATCGAATCATAAATGGTTTTACTTTTACCACATCACTCAATAGTCTATGGTCGCAAAAATGGCGTCTTTGTTTACATTTTTATTAAATTGGTTTGAGACAGGGTATAGAAAAAAATATTTTATGAAAAAATATAAAAAAAGTATTCGATTAAATTTCAACCCGATATCTCTCCATTTCCCGAATACAGTCTCATAAAAAATATTATCGAATGATAAAAAGGATTAATTGTTTTTGCTATAGTTAATGGTCGTTTTAAACCTTGTATTACATTTTAAAAGATCTTGGGGCTTAATGTTTTGATTATGAATGCTATAAGTGTGTTTAAATAGGTACAAGAAATCTCCTCTAATCACAGATCAAAAGAGCAATTCATCTAACAAATCTTATAAAGAAGTCAACTGAAATGCCTCCCGATCCGTTTCGTATTGAATTTAATGAAATTTGTTACTCATATAAACAATCCGAGTCAGACTTTCAACGTAGGATGAAGCCAAACTGAACAAACCTGACAGAGGTTGAGTCCGTCTATGAGTTGAGAACTATAATCTAATTGAATATAATCTAACGGCAATAGTTTTGTTGTCGTGGTTTTAGCAGACTTTATTGTATCAGTAGTATAAACCCCATAGATTTTAAACGCTTTTTCATTTATATAATTGACTAATGTCAAACAATAAGTGTACAAATAATTAATGGAGAATATTATATTAAACATCAAACTAATACTATATTGCTTACCATAAATACTAAATGCAGGGTAAAATATAATTCCATTTAAATATAAAATTCAGCCGTTTAGATGCAATATGCAATAAAATACAATCCATACTTAACAGTAACAGAAAACCAGTAGTAGTTGCTATTGAGTTCTTACAATAATCCCGTAAAAATACTTCTGAATTTTCAGATTATCTTTTACTTTTTTTTCTTATTGGACCCGTATTCGTACGGTCTATTTTTAATAAAAAAAATAAATTGTATATTATTCATTTTATTTTAATTGTGTGGAGTGAAAGTGAAATTTGAAATTTGAGGTTGAGCCAGGCATCAACTTATCAATTTAACAAGGCAGTTGTTGCAATCAGCAATTGACAAATTAAAATATGGTGTTAACGATTTAGTTAACCACCAACAACAGGACTATCGAATAGCTTAGTAATTCTAGATTCATTCATTCAGGGGCAGTAAAGGGCGATAAAAGGGAAACAGATGTTAATTCGGTTGGTAACATAAAAAACGTGTCACTCTTGGGTGAGCACGGGCCTTGTCCGATGGTATACCATACGCCACCAACCACATATGTCTGTCTTTCACCGACTTCAGCTTTATAGTATACTGCATCTTTCTAATACATGACGTGCCAGGGTGCTGGTGTTGGCTTAAAGTTGTTTAGACGTTGTCAGAGGCAACGGTAGTACGATACAAGTCACGCGGCTACACGGCCAACAGACGTGCCCGACAACTTCCACAGGACAATATATTTTTATTTGATCATACCACTAATTAAAAATAGTGACATCGTAGCGGTGAATATGTGAGTAAAAACTTTTTTTAACGATACATTTGCACCGCACTTTTATCATCTCTTTTCTCAACTCTGTGACCTCACGCGCCAATCAAGTGACCTAAAGTATGCTAAATGGCTACTAAACAACGTTTCATTGCCTAAAAGTATTTTAAGAATTAATTGGTTTTATCGACTCAAATCGTGAAATAAATGCAAATGTTTTCATTATGTAGTTACGTCAGTTTATGTGGTTATCAATCAAAAATTACATCACGCAATGCATAATAGCACTATAAGATAAAGCCATATTTTGCTGCACTTAAAGAAAAAAAATCTGTCCAAATTGTGTAATTTTGGTAGAGTTGTAGCATTTTTTCGTTGAATTTTAATTTAACAGACCAATGCGAGAAACAGTCATAGGTACAATTAACAACACGACAACGTATACAAAACTGTAACATTTCTCCATTTAACTGATAGTTTAAAGTCGAACACAGTACGAAATCAATAGAGAAAATTTTGTGGTTGGTTGTTGTGAAATTAAAAAACGTAATAGTAGGTATTAGATAGTATAAATAAAGATATTCTTATTCGATATACATGACAAAATACAGAAGAATACAAGAAAAAATAAACTTACATTTTAACCGCCTCGTTTTCTTTTTTTGTTTTAGAAAAAGATATTGATAATATAAAAACAATACCATACAAAAACCGATTGAATCAACAAAACGTACATTTTCCATTTCAGTCGTAAGCAAATTACGATTAGATTCACGCGGAAGCCGTGCATCCCAGCAGTGGGTGATAAATGGTGTCATGGTAAAAATGTTATAAGTGGCAGATTATCAGCGAAATTAAGGAAAACCTCATAAACAAAACTATATCGAAGCGTGTTTTAACGCATTCAGAATGGTATTAAGGCACTTTTTATACCGACTTTCCAGCAAAGTTACGCCGTACATGAACGCAGACTGTCTCTCAGTCAGCTGGCCGGTTAAAACCCGCTTCTGTATAGTTTTGATTAAAACCTCATAATATTTTGATTGTCCTACTGTAAATTGACGCTCAGTGGTAAGGTTTGTGAAATTATAAATGATATAGATGGCAATAGTAGCGATCCTGCCTTTCGAACCGACCGACGACAGAATACTGTCTCTGTAATATGTGTAATATTATTATTTAGTGGGCTTCGTTATATAATTCAAATAAAAAAACAAAATTTAATTGAGTACGACTACCTATAGAGCTCAGTGATTTAATATTCCCCGGATTGCACGGAATCAATATCCCTTTTTTAACCGTTGCACTAGGTACTAATGTTCTTTTCTCACATTTGTGAAATGAATCTTATGAAAATTCCTTAAATGTTTGTAGGTAACTATGTTTTAACGTAACCTAACCGTAATATATTAAACCGAAACATAGGCCGTCCTAGGAAATTCTATCAGGACGTGTACAAAATATTGAAAAAATAAAATGATGACGCTTAAATGCTGTCGGCGAAAAGTGCTAAGGAAAACAATTCCGCACCGGCTACGGCTTCACAGACGGTTTTCGTAGTCAGAATATTTACCATATCGTTCAATAATATGATAAACTGACCACAGAGGTATTTAAAATTCAAAAAACGTTTAAAATTCTTGAAGGATGCGTAGCCGCAGTGCTGCCACCCAATAACAGCGACTCCTGTTTTCCTTTTTTTTAAACTTGCATTTTTAAATGGAACGAAATCCGTATCAACTTCAAATAGGTGCGAAAGTTCTTTATTCATAATTAATCCAACGATTCCTGGCCAGTAGTGTAATATTTAAATAAAATACCTAAGTATCTGAGGGAATTAAACACTAGAATTTAACACATGTGTGATTCGTTTGATGTTCCATTTGTTTCATTTATGAGTATCCAAGTTAATGGAGTATAGAGATGGCTCGGTACAGACCAAACCAGCAAAATCGGTGCAACCAGTGGGTTTTGATATTGCCTTTTTTAATAATAATATACTCACACCAATAAGCGCTGTGAGGCTTGCATTAAAGGTATTTACATATATTTTGACACACACATAAATAATATTCATACAAAGGTTTATATTCGTAACACCGACCGACCCTCACGGGATGCGTACCCGGGAACATCAATCACGCTTGGCCGAACCGTCTGGTCATCCCAATAATTTTTACTCAATACTCAAAAATTTGTGACAAAACCATAATAATATGAAACTATCCGGCACGCAATTTTGGCACTCATATCATATTATGATTCCAAAGAGATAAGGAAAACATTTCTTATTGTCCCATCGCCAAAGCTTATTCAAATTACAAAGCCGGCTTTAATAGTATCAATTACATTAAATTAGTTTCAGTTTAGGGTAAAGTTGTTGTTACCAATACCGTACTTACGCGGAACGAGGGATAGTACAATAATACGGCAAACATTTAATTAATTAGGTACAACAACATTTGAGCTTGCGATAGATATTATGTTTCCGATCTCCATTACCTGTCGTTAGTCGTGAATTAATATTGCTCGTCAGACTATTTAGCTATTCACACATTTCTTGATGACTTTTTCGGTTAGTGATATACTGTAAAACATCTTATTTGAAATTGCATACTAACATAATTCGCAATTTACAATGTGGCACTCAACATTGTATGCAGAAGAAGGCTTAAAACTGAATGTGTGATGTAAGCTTCAAGTTTACTAGATGCCCCTAAAATGAAGAAACAAAAATTAGCGGCAATAATATTTTGAATAAAATTATTGTCAACCTCTGTATGATATACCCAGTATGATAGCGGTCCTGCTTACTCTTCCGATGCGAATAATCGTTGTTTTAATTATATATTTAACGTAAACATTTATTACCATGACGAGACATTAAGTTATCTTTATTGCTTAACGCATTTAGTATTTAGCATTTTCATCATATTATTATTGTTCCAGGTATTAAACTATAAGGATACTATGCAACAGCAATTCTTCGTCACAGAATGACATTATCGAATGGTATTAATGAATACAAAGGCGCAAAGACTGATCTTTTTGCTGATTCCAATTGGGATTCTTTATATTGTTCTCATTTATGGTCGAATAGTCATTTAAGAAAAGCAATATTAACAACACCGTATTCTGACAATGAAATAGTTAAATATTGCTACACGTGTAAGGGAAAGATAAGAAAATATGAAGTTCGGTCATCGGATGACAGTTTTCTACCAAACAATCATTCGACACCAACACTTAATGTACAAACGAGAAATCATGAACTTCCCTTTAATGTCTTACAAGAAAGTTCCTTAAATGTTATATCTCTAGACCTTTCCAGTAGAACAGATTCAATAGGCACTGAATCTGCAGTAAACGTTGAGACTAATCATTGCATTCCAACAATATCCCGTCAAATTGATTCTAGTTGTCGCCAAAAATTTATTTCTTATGATATGCGTCCTAATGAAATTAACCAAAGGAGACTGAGAAAGAGCCTAAAAGGCATTGGATGTATATTTAATATAGCCCTTAATGAAAATTCTGTTAAGAAAAAGACACACATCCAGGCGTGCTCAATAAGTGTAATGATATTAGCAATCATAGTAATAAGTTTTATCCTAGTCAATTTCACCAGTCCTAATTTTACACGTGCAACGAAAGTAGCGAGTACAATCATGGTAGTGCCAACTAAAATTACAGTAACAAATGAAACGTCATCAGCAGTTATTATCTCTTCAATAAGCTCCATAATCACAACTACTCTGCCTACAAAAAGTCTGACTTTAACAGAAGAACCTAACACGAATTCTACAAAAAATACGTCGCTTATTTCTAAGATTCGTAAAAATGTTAGAACTTTTCCGAAAGATACAAAAAAGGAAAGTCTGAAGCCGAAGGAGATCAACAATAGAGATGTATCACAAAGGTTTTGCTCGTGCCAAACAGCTGAAGTTTGTATGCTGGATGAAAATAGTGGTACTTCGATTTGTCGTAGAGCGATTGATGTCGAAGATCCAACAGGTTTGTAAATAAAGTCAATAATTATAATGCAATAACTAGAATAACAAAGAAAATATTTCTTTGATATATCTGCGCAGACGACCCGATACTGAAATGCTCGTAAGTTAAAGCACCACCCGCTTTGATAGCAGATTCATTTACCGCCTGTGATTTTTAATTTATTTATTTCCATATTGTATAAGTACCTATACTTAACCAACGGTCGAGCGATATCGATACAGGTTTTTTTTCTTTTCAGGTTGTGGAGGACTTTGCGCTATGGACACAGAAGCCTGTCAGCTTGTCGACAGATTGCGTGGTGTACGTGTCTGCCGACTTTTGTCATTGGTAACTTGTTCGTCGCAGGAGTGGCGTTGCCGTAACGGTCTTTGTGTGAAAGCCGATCAACGATGTGACGGTTTCATTCAGTGCTATGACCGGTCCGACGAAATGCATTGTGGTGAGCATCATCAAGCGTAACTCACTTGTTTTTGTTGAATATGATTTATTATAGACATCGATTCAATAATAAGTTTATTAAGAAAGTTATTATTTAAAAGGTGTTTCCAAATGTTTTTTCAGAATGCGATTTGACCAAACAATTTCGATGCGGCAATTCTATATCGTGTTTTTCCAATACGAAACTCTGTGATGGAATCATAGACTGTTGGGATGGATTTGACGAATTAAACTGCACTACTGGTAGGTTACAAGTATTTTTTATGTGTCGTATCTATCTCTCACAGAAATATTGTCAATGTAGAGTAGTAAGAGAAAAAAAAATCGGAATTATGATTGTTTGGTTTTTAGTTGTACAATATGTCTGAAACTAAACTATCCTTAAATCCGTTAAGGTTGATATTTTGTCCTTGCCTTTTGTCACACAAAATTCATAAATTGGAATATGCAAATCGTACTTATACCGTTCGGCTGCTCACGAAACTGGGTTATGAATGTGCTCACTCAGACCTAACGGGACTTCCTCTACACACTTCCTCTATATTGGAAAACCATTGTAAATAATGTAGTAAAATTATTTACATTTAACTACATGCACTGCACGACTACGGCTCCAGGGCTGGTGTTACTACGGGTAGATGATGCTCGAGTACTTTTTGTATCATATGTATATAATATACTTGTTCAAGACGAGGTGTCGAATCGTTTCATAGTAGATGGCATTATTACATTTGCTAGCTTGCGTGTGGAAACTAACATGATAGCTACAATAGCGTGCATTTTGATACTCGCTGACTTTGAACTAGAATTAAGTATGTTAATAAAGCAATTTTACCTTGATAGACTTTAGAAAACACGTAGTCAGTTTTAAAATGCCGAAGTTAACGGAAACTTCATTTTCATCAAATTGTATTACTGAATGTTAGGTATACGTAATATCTATGTCCCGGTAAGTAATATCTGATTAATAACTAATGAGACTATATACGCCATATTATTCTTATCTAATAAGATTAATTAAGTATCAATATTCTATACGTACATATTTTTAAATCTTATTGTACCTTTTATGACACAAATCCGTTTGTAATACATGTTTTTAAAATCATTTAAGTGATAACCGATGCTAATCGCATATTGCTATCTTGACACAAGCTGGTACCCAGCGCGTTGCTGCTGCAGATTGCGGATTGATTTGAAAATATTGTTTGAAATTTTTAAATCTAACCTGTTAAATTACGATCATAGAAACAGTTATATTAATTTACTTATACATTAATTGACACTGAATAATATAAATAATATTTTATTTTTACATCATTTATTATATTTTGTTTTATTTATGTGCGATAAACATATGCTGTTTGCCTTATTATTTTATCTATTGTCAGTCAATTTTTTAATAATAGAAAAGTATGAAACGATAATTTTTTTTATAGTATCACCGAACGTTCCCACATTCCACTTGTTACGTGGAAAAATATGAGACATAAATGTAGTTAAAAAACGTTTATATATTGATAGATTAATATGACTCATGAATAAAAGTGTTTTTCGCAATCCACTTCGCAAGCTTTAGGTTGTTCGAAATAAATTCTAACATCTATTATATGCCTCTATATGTATAACCTTTGCGATAAATGCAATAAATGTTACCCCAATCAGCTGAACGTTACGGCAATGCATTTAATACGAAAATATTTTTATGTATTACATAGTGTATATATAAATATACTTTAATTATCTGTGCTGTTATTTTTGTGAGCCATACGATCATCTGTTATTCAAAATAAAATAGATAAGATAATAATAAAGTTGGGATCCATCGCTTAACATTGATTGAGTGATTGGTTTTAGTAATAGGTTCACATTATTTGTGGTTTTATCAGTTTCACTACATAGAGCAACTTTTGTGGCTGGTTAGTGCAAAGATTGCAAAACGCCATTAAATAAAATGTTTAGAATGCCATAAAACGGAAAATGACTGTATCAGATTGTTCATCTAATCATTTAATTATTATGAAATATAAAAGGTAGCAATGCTACGAAGATAATGCCTTTATTTCAATCAATAATTCTGCGCTAAATTGAATAAATAAGCTTTAATGTTATGAGGGATTTTAATCATCATAAAAGTGACTATATATATAGATATATTCAAGATCAAAAATAAAATAAAGACTAATAACCTAAAATAATAATTGAAAATTACATTTGTACTAATCAGTGATAAAAGTTACATTAAATCTTTTTAGAGTGCCCGGGGGACCAGTTCACGTGTACGAATGGTCAATGCATTATTTCGTCAAGATTTTGCGATAACCTAGCTGACTGTGCGGATGGTAGCGATGAACCTCACGGCTGCGATGGCGGCTGCAGCACACAAGAGTTGCAGTGCGCCAACAACAGGTGCGTGCCAAGGACGGCACGGTGCGACGGCCGCGATCATTGCGGCGACTCTACAGACGAGCTTCATTGCTCATAAAACATAATATCCATATTTGTGACTACAAGAATGAAGTGACAAAATGTTAATGTATTACAGTGCAGCAATGAATTAAATATAATGCCTGGGTAAATCTACTACCAATACCACACAGAAGACTTATGTTTCGCTTCCAAATCGATATTTAATCTCATTTTTTCATGAACACCACCAAAAGTCCCAAACTCGGAAGATCACGATTCATTTTACCTTATAGGTATTACAATTTAAAACCACATGTATTTTAATACGCTATTATAATAGCAACACATTTGCTCCAGTTGATTAAAATTCTTGTATTTCCACACCGTAGTAACTACCGCAAAATGGGGCTACCCGTTTTTTTGTGTTTTGTCTACAACTACAGTGCTGTAAAATGTGACGTTAATTTAAATCAATTCGAAAGCAATGTAACGTTATTAAGGCGGAAACACATTATTAAAACGCGACGCGACCCGACGAAACGCGATGCGTGTTAAGTTGAATCAAATGTATTGTTTTCTATAGACCAGAATCATACTATGAACACCCGACGCGACGCCATGCGCGGACACGCCACTCGATCCAGACGGGCCAGGTCGGTGTGTTGTCCATGGTGGGGGTAAACATGCCATCCGACGCGGCGCGCGTGGTATGTTTCTAGACAACACCCTACGCCACGCGTCAGTCGTCCGAGAACTGTCAAAGAGCATACACGAATTCTTTGACCCCATCCCTATTCTTCAAACTGTGAAACGGAATTTATGCCAAATTAATATTAATTCTTGCATTTATTTAACGAAATGACCGACGAAAAAATAATTAAGTTGGTAAAACAATATCCTGTTCTATGACATTAATTTCGCTATATACAGCAATTATACTGTGAAAAATAATGCATGGGAAGAAATTGCCAATTCAAGACCGTATAAAAACCCGATAGTACATCTTCAAGATAATGAAAGATTTCATATTATGAAATCTTTCATTATCTTGAATTAGGTCTGGATACAGAGTATGATATTCACCACACATACTTCTGTTTTGATTTATTTCATATACCCTAGTAACGCCTAGTTATTCTCTTTTTATTGAGTCGGTTAAATATCATATATGTACACAAAATTTTCATCAAATCTTCTTCAAAGTCTTCATCTGACTGTCGTTATTTATTAAATCCATTGTATATAACCATACACTTCCGCTGCTGTAAGCAAACTGTATTCAAAAATTGCTAGTATGTCGTGGCGTCGCGTGTTGGTAATGTGCACGGTGCATATCGGGTGTCGACACGTTGCGTCGCGTCGCGTTTTAATAATATGTTCCCGCCTTTATGTCTTCTGGAGAAATAAAAACATAAAGTACAGTCAAGTAAGGCTTAATTAGTTACTCCAGAATCACTAGAACTGCGATGTTTTTTTCTTAGCTATCAATGACATCCGGCTTTGTCCTATCTCTATTCAGTCTTTTTTTACTTATGATCAATTTTATCTAAGAATTGAATCACAGTGTAGTGGTGTGTGATGAAAAGAAATGCCTTTAATTTATATTATTTTATTCAGTTTCATCTATCCCGGTGTCTGTCTGTTTGTAATTAACTCTTGCAAGATGAATTTTACGCCCATCCCGGTAGCCGATTGAGCTAAATTATTATATGCATATGAGAATCGAATGACAGCGCAAGATAACTATACCATGAAGTTAATCTCATGATGCAGCCGGAAGGTGGTCAGAAGAGCTCTGTAATAAATAAAACGAGACAATTTCAACGATTTTGGGCTGTTGTGATTTATATTGTCAAGTACTTTGATCCTAGATGATATCCAGGGTCTAATGGATGGTAGTGGAGAATGATGATGCCGGATAAAAGCTTATTAATAAAACATCGCAAATCCATCAAGTTTGGAGGCGTCTGATTCGTCTTGAGAAGTACTCTGATTCTAAATTATATCTTGGGTCTAAATGTTTTAGTTTAACTAACTTACAACTACATATAAAAGCTTGTTTTTTATTGTGAATCTTTTTACCTATTATAAGTAGTTTGGAAAGTTACACAAACGCAAATATTTGTTTACGACTGGATCAATGTGTATAATAATAAATATTAAGTATTTACTTACACACATCGAAATATTTAGTTTTTGTAATTCACTTGGAGCCCAGACAATATTTTGAAGGAAATTTCAAAAACAAAATCTAGCTATTTAAAATTTATTAATATTAAAAAATATGATAACATTACTTTTATTTGATTTCAAAGAATTGATGTTTTAAAACTTTGTAACTTTTCAATTATCTACTCAGTTTGTCGCTTTATTCGGAAATACACAATATTTCGAATTTAAAAACTAAAGGTCTCAGCATACGCGTAGTGTTTTTTTATTTTCTTTAGATAATCATAATAAACAATGATTATTTCTTAAAAGTAAAGTCATTTTATTTAATCTGGAGAGAAAACAGCTATAAAATATAGGTATGTATAATAAAACTCGGTGAAATCTAGAAGCGAAGAAAAATACGTATAATGTTGGATTTAATTATCTAACTGTTTCTTATAAAGAGTATGGTATTCGTCTTCCTTCTCTCTTTTTCGTCATGTTGGATGTAATAGTCTTCTTTTTTTTTGTTATAGCATCTTCTTTATCTAATGCAATCTATGGCAATCATTGCTAATTCTTCAGTAGAAATATTAAATACAATGGGCTAAAATTTGGTCCAGCACCAGCACGTCTAATGTTTAACACCGTTACTGTACGTACGTTTTAAAACAACGTTCTTTTTATGAACGATGCACGTCACATCTCCGTTCCGTCCGAGGAATTAACCCGTTACGAATGCTGAGACCTTAAGAAAAACAGCACTATACAAAAAAATTACATACAAATTAGTAATTTCATAGGCAAGCATTAATACTATAATATCAGGGGAGTAGGAGCCACCCAAACCCCGTTCTAGCATGGAAGCTAGAATATTCTTTGAAAAGTGGTCCTTATTACAGTAAAATTGTTTTATTTTGTAATTGAAGCACTCTATACATTAAAATTAATCAGTATCCCGTTGTCGCACAGTCGATAAACATATTATGTATATTTACAGTGACAACTAATGTAATGCAGACATTTATGAAAACTTATCAATAACTACTCTACCTAAATCTGTTTAGTAAATAAGTTATTATAATATTTGAGAATATAGTATATTTTTAAATATTGTTTTCCTTTCATTTCTAACTCGATTTAAGGAAAGCCAGCCGCTTAGATAGATATGTGGCTAAAACGAATGTCTATCAGCGAAAAATATCAATTATTCCACAAAATGCCAAAAATCGTAAATAATCAGAAACAATGATAATGGTGGACACAGTTATAATAGTCCTTAATATACTGTGGCTACTAAATAGCCAAGTCGTTACAACACTAGGCCCTTAGTATATAACTATTTGATATGGTTTTAAAAACGTATATTCATAATTATTTTTTAGTAAAATAAAAATATGTAGCTTACTTCCGCAAAACTCGAGCAGTGCGCACCGCCCCACTATGTGGAGATCGAGTCGGTTTCGGGACATAAATCTATAACTTCCATGTTTTTATAGATATACAGCTGATTTTTTTTAGGTAATCTGAGATAAACGTACTTTAAAATAATATACAGTCTATGCATATAAAAATATATTTAATAATTGTAAAAAAATACAAAACATGAAATATTGAAAAATTATCATAAATTTACGACTAATTTTAAACAATGTGACCTAAATGTTATAATTAATACAAAATAAACACATAAAATTACTCTTATTAATTAAATATAATAAGAAAAAGAAAATAACATAGAATTATATTATTCTACTAGCTCTACAGCTTCATCTATAAGTTCCATAGACTTTTTATTGGAAGGTTTTCTTAAACTTGTTATGTAAGGGTCTGAAGTGTACAAAAGTGTATGTAAAACGTCTTCATTTGTAGCTACTCTAGAGCATTTTCTAGCATGATGAAGTCTGAATCGTTTATAGTCTTTGTTCCTTGATTCCTGGGCATCTTCGGAGAGCTGTCCAAGAGGTAACACTGAATAATGCCGAATTACACTTTCCCCATGAATTAGGACTTTATGGACAGATGATGGCATATAATACCACATATATTTACTAACATATCGTTGTGCTGTATCGAAAGCATACTGTCCAAATTTCGTAGCATTAATTACTTTTCCGCTAGACATAACTTGAAGTAAAACATAAAATCGTTTTATCAATTCCTCATCCACACCGGTAATTTCTGCAGTGCACTGATAATTTTGAAAAAATCGTCTAGCTGTATTACCGTCATTACTGTTACCAGAACCTTGCTTAGGTTTATCTATATTTAAACCAAGTTCTTCTCTGAACCTTCTTTGTACATATGTCTTCTTTTGTTTTTTCAAATCTTTATTTTCTGTCGTTGTAGCAGACCATTTTTCAAAGCCTACATTTCGTCTAATTTTCGTCAACAGGTTTATTTTGTACTTTTTCTAAATTGTTCATCTCTGTAGGTCTTGCACCACAAATAGTACATACAGCACCTGATGAAGTTTCTGACAAAACTTGAGCCACTTTCCCGTCAACCATTGTCAAAAATAATGTGTGTTTGATTTCAATACTTTCACCATTTTTATTGATTAAGCTTGTTGTGAGAGCGTTTCTTTGAGCTATAATTTCATTAACTACACTTGTAGTTTTCTCTGGTGTCTCTTTTGAAAATTCTATTAAAATGGGCCTACAAAATCTTACTGATGGTGGAACAGGGTTTTCCCACAAAGTTTCATTTGTATTAATATCAACAAGTTTCAGAGGTACTAATGAAGATATAAATAAATTTGTGTCAGAAATTAACTCATCCTCTTCAGTTAAGACTTGCTTGTATTCACTTTGTCCGCTTGAGCCATCACAGCCCATTCACACATTCCTTTAGCTTCCTGAATTGATTTATATGACGGAAATAATACGCAGTTCTTCGCAATTAAGCAATTTCTCATGTTTTCATACTGTGCCATGTTAAGGTCCAACTCTATAAAAATACTGAGAGCTTCTTCTTTAGAGTACGCTGTTAAATGTGCCGGTTCATTTAAAAGATTTTGACGTATTTCACTTTTTTTATCTATGGGTAATACTCGTAAAATTTCGACAACGAATTCTTCTTCCGTTTCCCCTTGAGATCTCAATCCTTGAAGATATGAATTCAGTATAAAATCAAGGCCACATGTTTCAAGCAACTCCTTGTTTTTTCGTCTTTGTGTTCTATCGGAACTGTCTTCGTAGGTTTTAGAAGGGCGTCCTCGCTTCCCCGTCGATGTCGAAGGTTCAGATTCACAAGTAGGATCTTCCAGATTTACTGTGAATGTGGCATTCAACCACATGCTATTCTGATTTAAAATTTTTTCTTTATTTCTACCAGATTTAGTGTAGCGTTGACGAAAGTTCGTAATAAGATTTTTTTGTACACTCGCGACAATTTTAGCGATATTTGCCTCAGAAAAGTTGATAAAATTATTCCGTATATAACTTGTTAAAGCAACAACATAATTCCCGTCACTTTCAATCAAAACAAGACATAGGTCGCGTCTGGTACATTGGAATTCACTCATTGCGAGAGAGTAGGTGGTTAGATACACTTTTAATAACGACAATAACGAACGAAAAACAGTATGTAATTATTCAGTATGCAGATGCTCTATTTTATATTAAATAACTGATTTGAAACGTGTGCAAAAATCAAATGCAAAGTATGGGAATAAAAACTATTTATCATTATGTGGTTACTCGGTTTCCTATGTGTTTTATTGATAATTTATTTTGTAGGCGAACTAAAAATGGTGAGAAATACTCGATACATTATCAAAACATAAACCGCAATTAATAATATATCACAAGTGTAACCTATATCAACTAATAAAACAAATAGATTCGCCCACGTATTTTTAAGAAATTATTACTATTTCATGTTATGATAGATAGCATTATGTTGTGCAATGAAGTTGCAACTTTTTTTTTCTTCCTGTATAAAAATATTAAATTTCCTATCAAATAACATCATTTACAGACCTTCGGCAAATTTCGGCAACTGTCAAAACTCTAATTGAAAGTTTCAGATACGCAAAAATGATATGTCATGAGATAAATATTTCTAGTAAATATATTTATAAATATATAGCATATTTGTGTATACCAAAAAAAAGTATATATTATAAGCTTTCTAAAATGGTATAATACTTGTATAATTTTCATTGCTAGCTTACTAGAAAATCATCCTGAAAAAAATACAAATTATGATGTTTTCGTGATAATTTTTCAATCATCGTATTTAGATGCTCTTTACTATAAAAAAGTACTAGTTACATACATAATTTATACATAATATAGTAGATCAACTTCTTAGCTATAGTTTGAGGTATAATACAAGTACCTGCGCCGATTTTTACAAAATGTATTTATGGCCAAGCTCTCTTAGGCACCTCCACATAGTGCGCCCGCCCGTCCGCAAATAAATGCAAGAACACCAGACAGACACCGGCACCTTCACCAACTACTCTACACGTGTTTCGCCACAATTATTTTGTTTTTATTTTTTGCTCAAGTAGCTTGCGCAGCAGACTTGCGTTGCCATGTCAAAAGCCTTAGAGATGTCAAGTGACACGGCAAGTATTTCGCCTTGCATATCGGGGCTGTTGTATAAACTGTTGAACGTCCTCGGCGAAAGTCATATTGATGGCCACTGAGGAGATCATTGTCTTCTAGATATGAGAGCAACTTGCTGTTCAGCACTACAGAGAATGGAAGAGCATGGGTCGGCACGACTACCCTTTTTGGGTACTGGCTGCACGTTGGAAAGCTTCTAGGATTATGGTACAGTCTTGAGAGAGAGAGGCGATACAAGCGTGTTAGCACAGGAGACAACTCAGGCGCATAGTAGTTCAGTACTCTTGCTGGTATGTCATCAGGACCACTGGCCTTATTCACGTCCAGACTGAGTTAGACTCTACGGACCTGGTTATTGTGAATTGTGATCTCCGACATCGAAGAATCACAGCGATCTTTAGACACATTAAATATAATCGTAATTTTTTATTTGTCAGTTCGATATATCTTCTTTTTTAGAAATATGACTTTTACCCGAATGCGCCAGAAGGAGGGTTATGTTTTTGGAGAGTAAGTATGTATAATTGTTTGGCACGCTCTGCGGCCTGATCGGTTCGATGGATTTTACCATGAGAGGTATCGTTAGATTTGTATTTACTGTGCGAGTAACACTGGGTATGTCAAAATAAATAAAAAAGCGGATTTTTGGCGCCAAGTTCAAATGTTTGGCACGCTCTGCAGCCTGAACGTCTCGATGGATTTTAGCATCAAGGTTTCGTTATACAAACTCATCCTTACTAATATTATAAATCGGAAAGTGAGTTTGTTTGTTTGTTTGTTTGTTTGTTTGTTCCGCTTTCACGCCGTAACTACTGAACCGATTGCTTTGAAATTTTGCAGACGTAAAGATAAAAGTCCGGATTAAATAATAGGGTACTTTTTATCCTGGAAAAAATGATATTCCCGAGGAAAAATAAAAATATTGTTTGCTTGATGGATGGATTGTAGATGGCGCTGTGTGTCGTTTAAAACAATGTAAAATATTGCAAACGAATATAAACATGTAAATTTAGAAGCTAAATGATTCACTAAATGACTCATTCCTCGGATTCCGATTATTCCAACAGACCTCCCATTTCAATTTAAAAGACTACAATTTCCTATAAGGGTTTCATTTGCAATGACCATTAATAAAGCACAAGGCCAAACTCTAAGGGTTGCTGGAGTACACTTGGAAAAACATTGTTTTTCGCATGGTCAGCTCTATGTAGCGTGTTCCCGGGTTTCCAGTGCCCAAAATCTGCATGTTTTTGCTCCACAAGGGAAAACATATAATATAGTGTACTATTCAGTTTTGGTTCAACAACTAATTGTATCCAGCGTTACATCGCGCTTCTTAGATTTTTCCGTGGGAATGAGAAGTTTTCTTATAGTTGTGCTTTATACCGCAATATAACCGAATTCCACGCGGGCGAAGCCGCGGGCGGAAAGCTAGTTCTATAATAGAACTGAAAAAATAAAATAAAAAAGGGTAACTTAAAAAACTAAAAAACCTGATTGTTTTCTGTGTAATTAGGAAATGAAAAAACGCATTCTAGAAATGGAGACTTAGTGAATTGGGAGCACGTACCTATAGAGGAAAGTAACCAAATATGGGCTACCATTTTGTTTTTGCCTCAAAAATAAAAAAAACTATAAAAAAATTAACCATTTATTGACGTCAAAATAATCCCACATACATTAAAGAGCTAAGTAACAATCTTATGTTCTTAATATTATAATAAATTATTAAATTTAGCATTAAACAAAATATCAAAATAGACGCTAAATGTGGAACAGGTACTCAAATATGGGCTACAAATAGAAACTTATAATATCTTGTACGAAAATAACAATTATAAATAATTTATCTTATAAGAGATCAAATTATTTTGGAAGATGGAAGAAAACACATAATTTATTTATCAGATTGGATATCTTCTTCACCTTCACTTTCGTCCCTAGTCTTTGCTTTCTTATTACCTATACTTCTTTTCTTTTGCTTGGGTTTCTTATTTTTTGTTTTATTTTCGTTTTCAATTTTCTTCTTATTTGTTTCAACACATTGATACGTACCGCAGAAATTTTTTCGACAGCAGCAACACATGTATGGCCGACACTGGCGACAGCTCGCGCGCGATTGACGAGAATGAGTGAGTGCGATGTTAGAGCGAATAAATGCGAGAGACGATCGTCATTTGTTGCGACTTTCGATTGTAGGTTTTCGAGAATTGTTACTAGCCCATATTAAAGCACTAGCCCACATTTAGTTACTTTCCTCTATAACATTGCAGATTACTCTAATCTACTAGCTGACTTTCTAGAATAGGTCCCGACTGCTACAACTTTGGCGATTCTTAAGTTAAGTGCAATCGTACGATTGCATTTCCAAAGTGGACGATTTTCTTGTTTAAGGATTTTTTCATTTCCAAATTACACAGAAACGTTTTATATTTTATTATAAGGTATAGGCGCCAATTAAGGCCCACTTAATTTCAAAACTTCGTAAAATCTTGCAGATAAGTAAAGTAAAGAAAACACATAATGGATGTTGTAATATATTTATATGAGAAACAAGATATCTAAAAAGGTAGTACAGTTTTTGGCATTTTAACACAAATGTAAACACTTTTTAGAAACTTGGTATTTGGCTATCTTGGGACGCTGGTCGCTGAAGATGGCCCAAAAAATATTAATGAAAATATATGCATTATAAACACTTAAACACTTTTAACATAAAACATCAAAATAAAAACACATCCTTTTCATAACATTATTCATAAAAGGTAAAAAAAACAACCAAAAATTTAAATGTGGGCTATCTTAAATCTATCAAAATAAAAATCAACTATAAAATAAAAACAA
This sequence comes from Calamotropha paludella, assembly GCA_927399485.1. Classification (NCBI taxonomy): domain Eukaryota; kingdom Metazoa; phylum Arthropoda; class Insecta; order Lepidoptera; family Crambidae; genus Calamotropha; species Calamotropha paludella. The sequence goes on along the minus strand of OV656804.1, from coordinate 16,565,585 downwards.
ACTACTAAACAGATTTAAATTTAACTTTGAGATCAACTTTGAAATTAACTTATCAAAAATAAAAATATATTAGTTCTTTTTTCTGAAATATTTCATTCATAGGTGGGCCATCTTAGGAATACTGAAAATTGCTCACTTCAAATTTAATACATACTTATTCAATCTCAACAACCACTAAACCGATTTTGTTAAAACTTGCACTAATTTTAAGTTGGACTATAGGTACCTACCTAATTCAAGATTTATTGCAATTCAAAATAGTTTCCGAAACATGCGCAGACAAATTCAAAAAAAGAAACATATAAACACAAAAATATACTAACACTACATTTCAATAATCTTAGAAAAGCCCGGGATATATTTGGGAATTATAATATGGGCCATGATAGGAAATTACACCCGGGTTGAGTATAATCTCGTAAAAATACAAGAAAGGAAATAAAATAATAACCCTCACCTGTAATTCGCTAATAAATAGATTAAATATGAATTTTCACAGTTTAGAGCAAAGAGATTTTTTTTTAAATCTGTTAATTTTCAAAAGGATTTAGATAATGGAGGTTATAAAACGTGTATCGTTTTGACATAACCAAGCAAACTGTCATCTGTCTTCAAAATGACTACGCGCCGGTAATGAAACACACAGGCACTATTGTCTATGGTACTAGTAGCATAAACCCGCGAAATTTCAAATGTTTCGAATAATCATAACTGTATTTTTTTTAAAGTGGGCTATCCTAGTAGCCGGGCCATCTTCGGCAACACTAGCTTATACCTATACATTGCATCACCAAGGAGGTGGTCCACTACAATACTTCGACATACCACTTTCCAAAAACAATCATGCAAAATTATAATTTTAAACAAAAATGTGTAAGACGCGAGTCTCTTCTACAACTTATATTTTAAATTTTACTTTTTATTACTTATTCGCTTAAGTTTAAGAATAAGAAAGACGCTTTAATTTTCGTATACTGTCGAATGGCGTTTTCGTATAGGGGAGAGTTGGATATTACCGCGCGGTTGATAATTCCGCGCATCAGCATATTTCAAAAACCATCCACTGGTTCTGCGATACAGTGCGTAAACATCGAAGCTCGAAATGCCTCCACCCTTCCCCGCGCGTCGCCACTACGTTCTGCGCGACGACTGAGACAGCACATTTTGTAGAAGTTTTTTCGTCACTAGGTACTTATAAAATCTCGTACATACTTTCGATAAGACGTAAGCGATACTGTAGTATTATAATACTTTGATACCATACATTTTAAATGCTAGTATACTGTAGAATTAATGTTAAAATACGTTTTACATACTATAAACTTTTCCATATTATTTGAAGGTTAAAAATTTAAATGGGTAAGTTTGCCCGGGGCGCGATTTTATCAAACGAGGGCGCGAAATTGTAAACTATGAAAAAAATGTACTATTTACATTAACTTGATTTTACCCCCGACAAAAAAGTTATGTATGATGTGTCTGTCTGTGCGTCCGTTTGTCTGTCCGTGTCATTGTTTTATATTCGATTTAGATGGATGAATCTGTGTCAAAGAAAAAGATTAAGTCATGGGATCCAGAAAATATGAAGGCTGCACTTGCTGCTATACGAAACGGAAGTAAAATAAAGACAGCTGCTAGAAACTTCAGTATCCCTGAATCAAAAATTAGAGATCGATTTAAATTGGGAGAAAATTATGACCCCCCATTACCCTGTGTGCAATTAATGTGGGCACGATTTTATCAAACCTAGGCACGATATTATCAGACCGGTTTGACAATACCACGCTTTTAACGTTTTTGAATTTTTTAATAAATTACTTCCCTTTTTAATTTTAGATTTTTTTGTTATGCGGTATATGTACCTGAATAAACGTCCTACTAATTACTGCATTTTGTTTCTTTTAATATCAAACATTTTCCTAACTATGGACCCAAGTCCTTAGGGGCTCGGTATTATCCAACTCTCCCCTAACTTGGGGTAAGTTCGTGCTTCTTGTGTTTATTGAGCTGAGTTAATGAGTTATTATAAGTATTTACTAAAATGGAATTATTATCATTTCTTTTTGAGGCTCCTATATTTCGGTGCAGTTTTATGCGCCATACTCACAGAAGAACTGAAGTTTTTGCGGAAGAACTGAAGTTTTTCCTTTGTTTGTTCTTAAAGGATCTTATAAATTCTTAACGTACTTTGCTTTATTTCAATACATTAGTATTAGGTACTTCAAGACAAATAGGTATAGGTAAAGTGGAAATAAAACTTCAAGGAATAGTGTGTTCCGTAGGTATTTTTTCTAAAATATTTTTTTTTGTTTGTGTTAGAATTTCATTTTACGTTTCTTTTCCGAATCATGTGCAATGGTTATTGCTAATAAATTATTGTCTAATAAGTAAGTTGCATAAATATATATATGTATGTATTAAGTGCAATTAGGTGAGATGAGTCATTAGTTTATCATACTACGCAGGAAATCGGGAATACCGATTAAATAGTATTTTGTCATACAAGTACCAAATTTGTACCTAAATACCCAAACTAAGCAGCAAAATAAACCAGCTTTGCGGAAGTAACATACAATATTTTAGCTACTCCCTACTAGATGGCGCTGTACAGATACTGTGGAAATGCAATAATTTAATTTAACAATTTAGCACTTTTCAATGTTTTACACTGAAGTTGATAATTTATAAACTATTTGGACGAATTGTTTCTGATGTCCTAAAATTTTTAGAATAATAATAATCACTTCAATATTTTCATCTTTTTGTATAATTCTGCAGGAAATGGTCACAAATACTCTCACGAACTAATATTGTACTTTATTTTTGTCACTTTTATTTGTTTGTAATTATTTTTTATATTTTTAAATGAAGCTAATGTTTACTACGTCACGTCCTCTAGCGTACTATATAAGTACAATAATCCTTGTGTTTGGCAGAAAAAAGCGCTTGCGATCGCTTACCAGCGCTGAAAAAAGCTATACCGTTTTCGGTCAGGACACGCGTGACACAATCCGCCATTTTGCTTATTATCGCTCAGCGATCGCCATTTTGCTTACAAGCGCTCGCAAGCGCGTTTTTCTGCCAAACACAACGAATAATGACTTTAGTTATTTATATTACAGTGTTGCCATTTTAGGCATTACTATTTAGTAATTACAAAATCACAAAATGCCAATAGTTCACATGACGCGTTTGATATCAAAACAATAAATAATTGAATAAGAAAGAACAGATGTTATAAAAACGATACTTTTGCGCGTAGGGATAAAACACAATACTTTCACAAATAACAGCTTTTCACGAATGATCATTGTAAAATAACAATAGTTATCATTTAAATAGGAAATTAAAACTGTATTAGCAATTAGCATAGCAGTAGCGCGTAGCATGCTAAGATTAAAATTAGCATGCTTATAACATTAACTTGTAGGGACTTACTTTACTTTACTCCTTTGCTTTACTCTTTGATAATGATTGATGCATGCGCGTCATCAGTTTTTATTTTAAGATTTAATTGAGATTTTTCGTAAATTAACATTATTATAGTTTCATCCAGATTTCCTTATTTAGAAATGGCTGACAGTGATGATGAGTATGATCGCAAACGGCGTGATAAATTTCGGGGTGAAAGAGGTGCTGCAGAAGGAAGCAGCTATCGTAGCAGTGATCGTCGTGAAGAAAGAAGCCGTGGTCGAGATGAGTGGTCGGAAAGGTATTACACCAAGCCCTCAATATTGTCTCAGTATTGATACTAACCACACTCATTTCATTAACTTCTTTCAGATCCCAACCTCTATCCTCCGTGGAACCTCCTAAAATTCCTTTTCATGTCTCCAAACCTACAAAACGCTCCATAGCTGTAGTTGTAAGGTATACAATGAAATCAATATTTGTTTGTAGTGTTCCAATTAACTATAACATAGGTAGTTATTTAATAGTTGTTATTGTATTCTTTACTTTCATGAATTTTGCACAAAAAACAGCACATCAATCTCAAAGCCATGGCATCAAAGTTAATTCAACTAAGAAAATCTGATACTTATGAATAGCTTTTTGTGCTGTTGACTACATATGCAGCTGAAAAATGTTAAGTTAGATACCAGCAGAAATTACTTAACTAATTTTGTTACTATAGTCGTATTCACATAGCTTGGTTATGGTGGGACTTAGGATTTGAGTTTTTTAAAGATATATAATAATGAAATGGTTTTGGTGAATTAAAAATAATTAATTGTACATTTGATCAAGATAGTTAAATAATCGAAGGAAGAATAGCTTTACTATTAGCTACACTACAACAATTACATTGGATTATAAGAAACAAATATATAGGATTTTATTATTTATACATACAATTTTTTTAGTTCTTATGAAGAGAATACTTTTCATTGCTTATGTGTATTAATATTTCGGACTCTAAAGATTGTTTCTATTATTTAAAGTATGATTGTTTTTTTAAAGTAATATTATTAAGAGTTTATAGTTTTACAATGAATAATGAAGTTGCCAACCCTTTTATTACATTTTAATAGACAGATGTTTCATTGTGTTGACAATCTCGATTGTGCATCTGTTTTAATTAACATGTTGGATTCTATGGGTTATAAATATTGACTTTGAATTATTTTGCAGAAAAAAGTAAATTACAATTTTAAAAGTCTATTTAAATCATGTTTTAATTAATGCAGTGTTGGCCTTTCAAATCCTGGGGATTGTTGTATCCAGATCTGAATGTTTTCAGTTACTGTTAATTAGGAGATACTCATATAAATTAATATTCATCAACTTTGGAAACCAATGAATTTAACAGAGATTCTTGGGGGGAAAGATCTCGGGGAGGTCGCTCTGGCCCTGACTACAGGGATTACCGAGGTGGCGGCAGTGCTAGTCGCGGATACTCACCTGTGAGAGGTGAAGGTCCTCCAAGCAAGCGCATACGTCCAGACTGGCCCGTTGATGACCGAAGATATGGGGGTATGCCTCATGACTCATATGGATCTTATGGATGGGCACATGACCATTTTGGTCCCCATCCTGCTCACCAAGGTTATGGACAACCTATGCCACCAGTACCTGCCAGGTTAGTTGTATTTTTTCTTTGGCAAGCTATAAAATAGGGAAAAAGTCTGTATTAATCCTGAATTCTGATATTATCAGGGATGCTGTGGTACCAATGGGGCCAACAGAAAGCTCGGGAGCTATGATGACATTCAAAGCTTTTCTGGCTGCTCAGGATGACTCCATTACAGAGGATGATGCCATCCAGAAGTACAATGAATACAAGCTTGAGTACAGGAGACAACAACTTAACGAGTTTTTCGTTGCTCATAAAGATGAAGAATGGTGTGTGTTATTTGTCTTTGTATGTATTTACAAAAATCAGAAATATTGCCCAATCTCTATTAAATTTGATAACTTATTTTGTAATTTGAGTCTCATTCAAAAATAATTGAAATGTTTGTACATTTTAAAGTTCATAAATGCTGTGATGTCATTTGCTGGTAACTAAAAAATTCTAAGCATATAGTAGACAGATGCTTTTAAAGTCGAATTAACTCACTTCACACAAAACATTGTGCTTAGAATTTTTTAAGTATCATGTGCAAATCTTAACGTAACATTTTTTCCCTGCAGTCTACAACGTATCCACGTGGAACGTAATGCTGGACAACATTGAGAAAACATTTTCAAACTTTATAAAAATGATAATGTGTGTGTAGCTAGTAATATCGCGTTGACCAGTAGCGCGCAATGCTACAGGTTTCGTTTCTGTTAGGGGTAGGGCTAACATAATCCACATTGACTTATGTGGAACAGGTGAGATTATGAAGATTTTTTCAATTTTTACTAAATCATTTTGTTTCTTTTAGAAAACAGTCTGGATGACATAAAAAAAGAAATGTTATAGTATTCATTATAGTAACTAATCTTTGAATGACAAATTGCTGTAGTAAAAACAATCCCCATTCTGCCAAAATCTTATAATAGTAAAAAATTCCTTTGAATTAAATATGTTATATCTGTATATATGCGATAGTTTAATAGTTGTTGTTATTTAGTATTTTGGAAGCCATTTTTGCAACAAACCCCAATCTGAAAAACATTCTTGTTGCTTAGGTTCAAGATCAAGTATCACCCTGAGGAATCAGTGAAGCGTAAGGAGGAGCAATTGTCTGCATTAAAGGTCTGATCAAAAAGCTTAAATTAAAAATAGTTACAAATCTGTGAAAAAATAATGATCTATATTCTAATACATTTTCTAGAACCGATTGAATGTATTTCTGGAACTATTGAATCAAGAGGAATTGGATAAAGTAACCGTAGACATTGATAAGACAGATAAGCTGATACGTCTCCTAGACACAGTCGTCATCAAACTCGAAGGTGGTACTGAAGAAGACCTAAGGGCGCTCGATGACCCTCCGCCGCAAGAGACTTCCAATTCTAATGATAGAGCTAATGGTATCTTTTTACTCACACACTTGTCAGTAAACACATAGGTTAGCCATTGTTTTCTATCTTATTTCTTCTTTTAGGAAAGGCAGATTCAGATAAGCCGATCGTCATTGACGTTGACGCAGTTAAAGTCAAAGAAGAGAAAGACGAGCCAGTAAAAAATGATAAGGTCTGTAAGGATAATCAGAATTTACATTTTTAACCCTTGTTTTTCTGGTAGTATGGGCTATTCCGCAATCACCATTATTCGCGTCGATACATTTAACAACGTTAACATCTGCTTCCACACATTATCAATGCTTCTCCTTTACTATGACCAGTAAAAATATTTTTCAAAAACCTGGTGTGATATTTATTAAGGCTGACAGTTTTCTCGCTTTTTAATCAAACATCTATTTACCGTAATGGTCAATATTTACAGGGTAATGTGACACTGTTATATACCATTAATGATATGCTGCAGTGTTGCACTTATCTTAACCCAGATAAGCCTGAAACTAAAATTTTCTGAAAATTTTGAAAAAAGGTTACATTATTTAGTTTATTAGATCTTATGCAACATAAAAAAATTATGAAAAAAAATTAAGTGTAAGGCTTTCAGGGAAACAGCCGTCCTATATGTAGGACAGTAGGATAATAAGAGGAAATAAAAGACCATTTATGACAAAACAGAATGTAATCAAAAAGTGTAGTTTACTAGATAACTATTGATTATATTACCCATTGTTATATGTAATTTACTAGATTAACACTATTTATGAATGATATGTTTCAAAACACTTGACACACACTCCAACATCACATTTCTTGCAACGTGTCAAACATTTTTTGTGACATTGACGACAGTGTGTTTGCTTCGATTGAGGAATAACCAGATGATTCATTTGGTCTTTACGACTATCAGCATGTTCATGATGGGAGGGTCGGCTAGGCCCTCTTTTGGCATTTTTTCTGTTTGATTCAATCAAAGCAATTGCTACCCTTCTGCGAAAGCCAAGATGATCCAGTTTTCCATGATTTATTTTATATAACTGCCATGCATTATGTTCGGCAAGATCAATCATGTGTGTGAGCAACGGCATGTACCATTTCTTACCTCGTATACCAATTCGGTAATGTGAAATATTTTCATCAGACCGATCCACTCCTCCCATATATTTGTTATAGATGGACACCATATGTGGTTCTTCTATGACAATGTTTCTCTTTTCACTTTGTGAGAAGCGTTTGGCAGATTGTTTAGGATTTATTCCTACAGCATTAGAAGCAATACTGAATATATTATTGTCATGCCATTTAGCAATAATTAACGTGTTGTCATGTGTCGTTCTGTAATCGACAGCACCACGTTCCTTTTTTTTCAGTAACTTCGATGTAATCAGAGGACAACTAGATGTCCTGTTTTCTCGAACTGTCCCAGTGCAACGAAGGCCTTTCTTTGTTATCTCTTCCAGCAAGGGCGTCCCAGTAAAAAAATTATCAAAAACTACGTGGTAAGGAAGGTCGAAGCCACGTGAAATCAGCACATCGCAAAAAGTGAGAACAACGCTTGCACCCAGCCCCAATTCTTTATATATTGGATTGCACATAGTTGTAGCACCTTGGTATGGTTCCATCCATAAAACATACCCTAACCGTGTAGCACCAACCCAAGCTTTGAACCCGTACCTAATAGGTTTACCTTTTATGTGCTGTTTGCAGCCATGTCTACCATAGTAGGGGATCATGGCCTCATCTACACTGTAATGCTCTTCAAGAGGAGAAAACTCTAAGAACTTTTTATTTAGAAGTGTAACTAGGGGGCGTACTTTTGTGTATTTGTCTTGCAAATCCAGATTATCATTGACATGAAGGTGGCGAAAAATAAAGTCAAATCTATCCCTAGTCATAGCAGAGCTGATCAATTCATTCTTTGTATCAGGGGAGTTTTCCCAATACGTTCTTCTACGGGGGAGCCATGAATAACCACTAACCAACAATATGCCGATGAAACATTTCATATCTTCAGTGGTTATGTCTCCAGGCAAATTCTTTTTGACAGCATATTTATTGCTCTCTGACACCAACAACGAAATAACATCTTCATCTAAGAAGTTTTCAAACCACTCAATTGGGCGCTTATCTTGGCAAGCGCCTTGAACATCTGGCCAATTCACGGGATTTTTTACCAAGTCCCGTTTTCTCCATGCGTAGGTACGCCTACGTTTAGTTCGACCTGTAGAATCAGAAGGTTCTTCTTCTGTATCACTCACCATAATCTGCCCTTGAATCATTACTTCAGCCGGTTGAAGCAGAATGTTTCGTGGACTGTGTCAGTGAGACAGTCAGGATCAACAGGAGGAGGTAGAATACATATCAGTCGTTCTCTATAATCTTCTTCATTATCAGAAACATTTTCTAAAGCATCTAAAATTTCATGCGCAGCTAACGGTCTGTAACGAAAAAGTTGTATTATTGTACTAAAATCATGTATATTATCCTACTGTCCTATATATAGTACGCTAGTATTTGTAACAAGTTATACGTAATTTATTTATATTATTTTGCTAGAATATTTATTTAGTACAAAAGTTAAGGTTATCAACTAGATATTAACACAGAAAAAAACAACTCACGAGTAAAATATAACTTTTTATACATACCTGTCATTTGCCATGTCTGCAACGCACTTTTATTACACACTTATAAGGTAAAATATAAGGTAAAAACTGTTAAAATAACTGTCTTTTTATTTTTTCTAATAAAGCTGACACGTTTCTTACTGCAAATCATAAGACTAAATAATCTTAGATAAAGAGGGTATTCTGATATTTTTTTTTATTTCTACTGTCCTAAATATAGGACAGTAGGCTTATCTGGGTTAAGTTTTAATCTACTACCCGCAAGTACTCATACATTCTAAATAGTGTCTTTATCTAATCGGGCTGCAAATTGGAATGCTTTAACGAAATCTCCTCCTTAATGCACTCATTAACAAAAAGATAAACTGAATCTTCGTAACTAACCGTTCATGGGATGTTGCTATTCATAACACCATTTCTAAAAAAATGTTACTTGAAAGTAACTTGATCACCAGGATAAGAAAGCGGAATCGCCAAAGCCTACCGAGCCATTGACAATGGCGATCGATCCTCATCTGCGTCAATTGCAGGAACAAGCGAAGCTGTTCTCGCGTTTCAATGCGGAGCCACAGCCCGCACCCGAGGAAAAGGAGCCGCGTAAGTTTTCATAATTATATTATGTTTTTGTCTGTAATTACGCTTATGTATAGTTATTACTATGCTGTTGCAGTGATACTGGAAAGTATTTATATCTTTTATACTATAGTTTCCGTAGTATACTGTTGATAAAACTAGGTACTTTTTTGTTGTTTAATGATAATTATTATTTTAATGATGTAATCGTACATACATAGAAATCTTGCTGATCAGATATTGGGTCACTCTCATACGGGTGTGGCATAAAAATTCAAAAATTACTATCATTAGTACCAGCATTATTTAAATTGGTTGAAATACTTCAGTGTATGATATATTTTACATTTTGCATCTGTAATATGTTACAGCAGTAAAAAATACATAGTTGTAAAACGCCGCAATTTGTTTTGTAGGGCCACTTTTGTTATCTTAGACTTGTACTCATTCGAATTTAACAGTAATATTTCCTGCATTACCTCTCGCTCGACTAATGGCAGTGCCGGTTTTTCATTAGTGGACACTAGTGTTTCCCTTTACCTTTAATGCTTACGAGGCGTTACATCTGCCTAACGTAGTATCTCATAAAAACTGGTTTTAATATAAGAAAATCAAAAACCTTGATGTTTTATACTCAATTTGCTCCTTTTACAGCTCCACCGGGTTCCTCATCCAGCTCATCAACTTCTAGCTCTTCGTCGTCCAGTTCGGAAGATGAAGGCGAAACAAGTAATCGACGCAAATCGAAATCTAAGTCTAAGACGCCAGAGAAGTCACCTAAAAAACTGGATAAATCTGCATCACCTAGTGTAGAGAATGTTACTGAAGTTGTGGAGAATGATAAAGAAAAAGATAAGAATGCAGAGGATAAAACCGAAAACATCAGTGACGTTGTCGTCGAAAAAAAGGAGTCCAGAGCTCTTCATAAAACCACTTCAATATTTTTGAGGAATTTGGCACCAACTATCACAAAGGCCGAGGTGGAAGCTGTAAGCGCGTTTTTTCATATCACTATATATTTGTTCAACACCGGTAAGTTTTCTATGAATATTTGACTTAAACACTAACAATTGGTTCTGGTATTTGATTTTCAGATGTGCAAACGATACGGTGGATTCTTACGCGTTGCTTTAGCCGATCCATCGCCGGAACGTCGCTGGTTCAGACGCGGTTGGGTCACTTTTCGTCGTGAAGTAAACATTAAAGATATTTGCTGGAATTTGAACAATATTCGCGTAAGTACATTTTTTCGAAATACCTATTCAATATTTTGTTGACCATGAATTTCAAAGAATGAATAGATTTATTTTAGAAAATTCTTCTTATCAAGTTGTTCTGACTAATCTGGTACATTTGGTTCAAATTCTTGACTCTTCTTTAGGTGGAATGAAAAACTTAGAGAATATTATTTTTATCGACATTTCGTTATATAAAGTTCTATATATTTTTAGTTGCGTGAGTGCGAACTTGGCGCGATAGTGAATCGAGACCTCCAGCGTCGCATACGGCCCGTATCGGGGGTGACACTCGAGCGTGCTGTGATGCGAGCTGACGCTAGACTAGCCGCGCGTCTCGCACACCTACTGGATACACGCACGCGTCTCTGGGATATTGAAAATGACGCCCATGCTAATACCGACGCGCCCGATGCCACCAACGCGTGTGAGGTAAAGTCCCCGCCATATATTGAAGTTTGAAATCACGTGACATATGCAGTAGCAAATTTTATTTTCAGATCCAATTCCCGCGTAAGGTTGTTTTTTTTAGTTTGGTCCAAGTTACATGGCAACCTATAACATTATTTATTATTGAGACTTGGAATTATTTAAGTAATGGTGACAGTGGTAAAATCCACTCGGCTCACAAGTGAATTCTCAATTCTCCCGCCTGAGGATTCACTTGTGAGCCGAGTCGATTTTTTCCAGTATTTGTCTATTAAAATAGTTTATCTTAGAAGATAGCATTGAAACAATGCACAAAATTTATAAAATTAATAGTGAAAGTGTTGATTTAAGTTTAATCTATAGTAATTGAGAGTGTTTTGATTAGAGCCGATCAACATTGTTAATCTCTAATGACTTAAATGTTTCAGAAAACATGTTGTATTCAATCTTATTTAATTGATTTACCTATCAATTCACCGTTTAATACTCTTAAAACATTTCAAAACTATTTTATCTGCGTTTATTTGTTTCAGAATTTCAGCCTTAACTCTAAAAACCCTGTGCTACATAAAATTACGGAACACCTTATCGAAGAGGCTTCTACTGAAGAAGAAGAACTACTCGGTTTAGAAGCTACTTCAGATTCTGCAGGACAGGAACAGCCAGATCCTGAGCTTATGCGTGTGTTGGATAGGCTCGTGTTGTATTTGCGTATCGTGCATTCGGTAGACTATTACAATCACTGTGAATACCCATACGAAGATGAAATGCCCAACCGATGTGGCATAATGCACGCGCGCAGTGGTCCCCCTGCCAACAAGGTAAGGACAAATTTAAATATTTTTTAGTGTTTCAAGTTAATGTTAATTACTCGGAATGTAAGGTTTGAAAACAAAAAAACATATATATTTTATTGTTAGGGATAGGTTTTAGAAATAGCGTAAAATTGAGCGATGAAAATATTCGAAATTATATTTAAATAATTACTATATTTTAATGACGTTTCTACCTTTACATGAATTTAATAAATATTAAATTTTTTTTTTTTTAATATTTATTGTACATCATTTAATATTCGATCAGCAATAACATAAAGGAAAATTCGTAACTTATCAGTATACTTAGATAAATAAGCTGGGCAATAAATGGGTACATGAAAATTATGTAAATACAGTGTTGACTATTTTGTTATTATTTTGCATATATATACTATACATATACAGTATATTATTTTTTGTAATAGCCAACGCAACAAGAAGTTCAAGACTACATCAAAACATTTGAAAGCAAAATGTCTGCTTTCTTGCAAGATATGAAACCACTTTCAGAAGAAGAACTACAAAAACTTGGAATTAAAGTTTGTATTTTGTCAATCAGTGACATTTTTATATATTGTGATTATGATTAATTTGAAAAAAATTGCTAATGAAACTATGTTTTAGGACCCTGATGCAGAAGTTGAGAAATTCATTCAGTCAAACACGCAGGAATTATCTAAAGACAAATGGTTGTGTCCATTGAGTGGCAAGAAATTCAAAGGACCCGATTTTATACGTAAACACATTTTTAACAAGCATGGCGAAAAGGTATAGTGGAGAAACATGAATGTTGCATTGAATTTTAGTAAATATTTTCTATGGTGTTATACAAGGTGTTACAAAAATACCCATAAAGCGGAAACGGGGTTAAATGGTGCCTTATAAAGAGTCAATTGTAAATTGAATTTACAATATTTAGTAATATCGCGATATGATTTACCGCCAAAATTTTTCATTTATGTGCCAACCCTGTTTCCATATAAACAAAGAGTAAAAAACACGGAATGTTTATGTACATTTTTACGTAATATCCGCGGAACGACATAGAATCAATATCAATATAATATCGATATGAATGCTCAGATCGATATTGCAAGTCAAAGAAAATGTTAAAAGACCTGACATAGATATTTTATGTTAGGTCTCTTTCAACCTAAACTTACTTTTTCGTAACGAACAAGAAATTTACAGAAACGGCACAAAGTGTGATCCGCCTCGTTCAATGCACAACGTCGCTCGCCGGGATATGTGTAGCATTTCCCACCATCGTCGCGTCGCGGTGTTATGACGCGAAAACAGATCTTACACGCTGCTCCATCTCTAAAAAAAACTGGTTGGTTGCCTGTAAAGTCGGTATACGGGCGAAAGTTTTACGTGACAACGACTTTGAGTGGTAAAATAATTTTAATGTGAATATTCATTCGTATAGTAGGAAGAAGGATGAAATAATAGTAACAATTTAAAACATTTATTTATACAAAGAATTATATTTAAAACATTAATTTATAGGCACGCGTCCCTTCCACTTTTTATGTCTGTCTCTCTCGCTCTTAGGCGGGCTAACCATGCCCGAGTGGAAGGGACGCGTGCCTCTCACTCGTTCTCATTGTAAGCGCATAACGTGAGCGGAGCGTAACGCAGTTTCTTGAAGTGTCACCTGGCAAACCAATTTATAAGACGTTGTCACGTCAACAGTTGGGCGATCGGAGATATAGAATTTGTACTTTACATAACCCCATAAGAAGTAGTCCAATGGAGTGTGGTCCGGAGAACGAGCAGGCCACGGTACCGGTCCTGCACGGCCGATCCATCCTCGCGGCCGTTAAGAAACTCGCACCTCGCGAGCAAAATGTGCCGGAGGTCCATCGTTCTGAAACACCATGTTTCTATGATTGTCGAAGAAATCCCTGTCGGCCACAGGAAAGTCGTCAATCGCTTCTACTAATTCCGTTTGTAAAAACGTTAGGTAGTTGCTTCCGTTTAGACGCGATGACAAAATGACAGGACCGATGACATGCCCGTCATAAATACCACCCTACACATGCAGCTTCCACTGATGTTGAAATCTGCTCTGCCGAGAAGCGTGTGGGTTTTCACGAGCCACTCGCAGAAGTTCCTTCTGCGTGCAAGATCGAATTGCGGCAGCTCCTGCGTACGGCTATCGTGATAAGGGTGACGATTATGGTCACTTAGAATTCGCGAAACTGCAACATGGTTCATACCGAGTCTTGCTGCGGCTCGCCTCGTACTCGTGGTTGGCTCTTCTTCAAAATGCTGCAACACTGATTCAGCCTGTTGACTTGACGTTTTTCGAAGCCATTAAATTCCTCTTATTGAGTTTGCAAATCTTTTTGAATAAAAATCTTAAAATCCGTTAACATTCTGTTAAATAATCTATGATAACTTCAGTTCTATGCAGTGACACCTACTAGGGTTGACAATATTTTGCGCTTTGATTATTTATTACATTTTTTATAACACGTTGTATACACGCCTTAACGTTAATTTAATAATTAGCATATGGTGGTAATGCGGTAATGCTATGCCAGTAATGCGGATGTACTTTTCTATGGACATCTGAAACGGACACACGCTTGTGAGCGTACATAGTGTTGCAGATAGCTCTGTACGAGTCTGCGAGAAGCCCCAATGCAGTCGTCCGCTTTAAACTGAACAATCGTTTCAAAGTAACGCAAACAATAGTTCGCGTAATAACGCACGAGGAATATTATACGTAGAATACTTCAAAGCAGCAAAATATTTTGTTTAGAAACAAAAAAATACTTCGTGGACATAAAAAAATGTAAAAGTAGAAAATGCTCTTGATAATAATTACCTTCATCTATTTATTTATTACTATTTTGGACCTATTATCAATTTTATGTTGCCTATATTTGCGATACTTTCAACTATATCATAATCTGGTAAGACGAAACTACGTACCTATAAATAGTCTGATGAGTTAGGACTAGTAAATGTATCACCAAGACTTGCTCAGGATTCTGTGTTTTTTTATATACATAGAAAAGTATCATCTTCTTACAAACTACACGAATGGATACCTGTCTAAAAATAAAAGAACTGATAGTTAAACAAAAATATTTAGCTTACTTCCGCAAAACTCAAGGAGTGTGCCTGGTCCGCCTGCAAATAAATGCAAAAAACGCAGACACCGGCACCTTCACCAACTACTCTACACGTGTTTCGCCCCCACACGGAGCATCATCAGGAGTTGTTAGACCGTGCAAAACCGAGCACTTAGTGCGTGTAAAGTAGTTGGTAAAGGTGCTGGTGTCTGCGTTTTCTGCACTTATTTGCGGACCGGCGGTGCTTCGACGTTACTTGGACTTCCGCCAAGTAACGCCTGATTCTATCAAATAAAAAAAAATGTGTTATTATCCATACTCATTTTGATATTGCCAGGTGGATGAAGTGCGCCGCGAGGTGGCGTACTTCAACGCGTACGTGCGCGACGTCCGCCGGCCACAGCAGCAAGCGCCGCCGCCGCGCAACCCGCCCGCCGCTGCGCACGCACCCCCGCCCGCGCCGTAAGGACCTTACACTTTGCTACTTTTCGCACCGCTGCTGCAGTGGTTCAGTCGCGATCTACGAGTGATACAAACGCAAATAGACTTGTCTTTCAATACCTCATTTATTTATACCATACATATTCAAATTTTCTGAGAATAAAATATACTATATTTTAATCCAAACCGGACTAATCTGTGCCTAAGGCCAGTAGACAAATTTCATTCAAATCCGTTCTGCTGTCATTGCATGATTGAGATCACAAACACTTACTATAGTATTATAGGATTAACGTAGTGTAGGTAATTGCCCTCGTTACAGTACACTATCGGAATGAGTAACCACTCCTTATGTGGATCATGCAATATGGCACAAGCGTGCCACCAGTGGCGGTCTGTAGCCTATGCCACCTGTGGTGTGTGTGAATGATTTTGAAAACAAAATAATAGTTACCCGAAGGGGGAAATCGACCTATTACCGACGAACGCGCTTTATGTATCCTCGCCTTTTTCTCAGATAGATGGTAAATCGATTATATTTTAATATATAAATAGGGAATCGCACATTCTCTCTAGTAGACATAAATTTATACTCCACCTACCATAAAAATAACGTATATTCTTAGTGACTGCTTTGGTTTTCGTTCTTAGTGGTGTTATTATAAAATCGTTACTATCGCTTCTAGATAATATCTTGTATATTTATAATAAACTAGCTAACCCGGCCACGCGTTGCTGTGTTATCAATAAACATGAAACCTATCCTATGTCCTAAGTTGGAACAAATCCAGCAAAATGAAAAAAAAAAACAAAAATCGGTTATGTAGTTTCGCAGTTCTTCGCAGTCAAACACTGTGACAGGGAATTTTTATATATATAGATATGCTCAATAGTTACATAAATATGAAATCAAATATTACGTATATAATAATATATTCATATTAACTCTAAAGACGCACTTTAAGACCCGTTCTTGCAATATCATTTTACTTTCTGAACAAATGTAGGATAAAATTACGCGGCTAAATGTGCTTTCGACAGAAAATAAGAATGTAAGCAAACCTACGCCGGGCTGATGGTTGTCGCATATATTAATAATAATCAATAACACATACTTAGAAACA
Organism: Calamotropha paludella; assembly: GCA_927399485.1. NCBI lineage: Eukaryota > Metazoa > Arthropoda > Insecta > Lepidoptera > Crambidae > Calamotropha > Calamotropha paludella. The sequence continues at coordinate 16,548,802 of OV656804.1, read as the reverse complement.
GTTACAAAGAAATAACACACGATAGAAAGCTTAGTCTTGTAGCTGCTAGTACTTAAATAGGAAAACCCCTTGCTATTTTATTATACCCCTTTTTAAAAAATACTAAATAGGCAGGCGCTTAAACGCTATCTCGTCTGATGGTAGCGACGATGCGATCTAGGATGTAACGCATTTGCCGAGACAAATGGGGTCGTCACCCTCAACTGGCCTGACCTCTACTACTAACGTAGCACTCCCCCAGAAGAACTTTACAAATTTGATATTAGTGAAATAAATAGTAACCGATAAAACTACCAAAACAGAATTGAAATTTAAAGAAATCTAAATATAAATCTATCTTATTTATAACTGGCTTTTACGCGCGGCTTCGCCCGCAATTTTTTTTTTCAAGTAAAATTATCTTATGTTACTTCTAATACCTCTAAGAATATATGTGCGAAGTTTCATGATGATCGGTTTAGTAGTTTTTGCGTGAAAGCATAACAAACAAACTTACATTCACTTTTATAATATTAGCTTGGAATGTTGTGTGTAGTATCATATAAATTCGTGATATATTTGAACAGGTACGGCGGCGGTCACGGTGGGGGTCCGGCAGCGGGGCGTGGCTGGGGTTGGGGAGGGTGGGCCCCACCTGCGCCCTACGCGCCCCGCCACCCACGCTTCTCGCGCCCCAGGTAAGCTCATTGCATGGCCTGACGCTTTGTATGTGATGGAGTCCAATCGTTGAATTAGCCGGATCGCGATCTGCCCTGTTCTTCATTATATTTATGTCACATATCCTATTAATTCACTAGACGGAGCGAACAATTAGAAATAAATAGCGATTTACTTTGCTTATAGCTACGGGTTTCATAGTTATTTTGTTGGAAACTCACAAAAATAGGGTGCGAGATTAGAGCTAAAAGAATGTATTTGTTTGTAATTCTGGAATAGAAATTTCCAGTTTTATGTAATGTAAATATATACTGATACAATATAATTACGACCTTATGGAACTTGTGCAATGTTGGCGAAGTATCTGTAGCAAAACGTGAAAGAAGCCAGATAGTTAAAACTAAAAAGAAAACAATTTTAATCCACTCCACTGAATTGATATGCCGAACATTACAGGCGTCATAGGCAACGGGTAAACAATCAGATAAAATTTTTATATAGCGTCGTTTCACGCAAGTCGAGAGCGAACACGATCCTCTGTATTCAACGATCGGTAATTTACATATTTACTGCTATGGCGAGTAGACAACGATAGTTTAAACATATTGATATCGAGGCTGCAACACAACACAAATTATTTAAAAAAGTTATTATTTGTCAGCGGATGAAATACTTTGCAGACGATTTGTTACCTAAATCCTGTGTCATATAGACCTTAATGTGCTTTTTATTATATACAAAAGAAAATAATTTATTACATCTTTAGAATATTAAAAATACACTTATTTCTTATTTTGTTAAATTAACTATAAAATTTTGTTTAAATTAACGTACCTTATATACAAAGAGTATATATTTAAACATTTTTGCACTTTGTTTTAGTGCTAATACAGATGTTTTGATCGCCTTAACTTATGTCTGACCCCCCGGTCATTGAATTGTGAAACATCTGTAATAAGCGATATAAAATTCTAAAACAGTTCCACCCTCACCTCAATTTATGACCGCATATCTTATACACATAAAAGAAGTTATAAATTATTTTCTTAAAATTATTATATGTCAAGATATCGTGATATCGAAATATATTATTCATATGTTTAGGCACTCCTTTCAGTTGTAACGTAGTAATGTGATTCAGCTTTGCAAATAGTACTAATTTCTATTAGTAGAAATTAATTTATTATTTAATTTACATTAAAAGCTATGACCAATGGGACTGCAAATGTGTTTATTTTCGATTAAAGTCAGTACAGACAAAGGTTTAATTTAAAATTTAAAAGGTATAATTTTAAATAAAAGATGTCCATAAAACAAACAGCACTCTAATTTATTGCTTCTTAGGTAATTTTTTTGTTTAAGTATGAAATAAAAATTTAAAAATAAACAAAAGAAAGTACCAAAAGTTGTTTTTGTATTTAGTAAAATACAAATGCCGATAACATTTTTACAAATTACCCTAAGGGAATTTTTAAGAGTATTAATTATTTATGATACATTATAATATTAATGATTATATTCAAAAATGTGCACAAAGTACTCAAACTTTTGCTCTGCACTGTTTTTATGTGTTATAAATGCTAAACCTCATTGGGATTGCTCTATAAAGGATATGTGCGCCTATATGCAGTATATTAATATTTGTATTGTGTAATTTCATTGCCTATTTGACATTTCATAGTTATCTAAAGTACTACAAAAGTAAGATATTTAATTATGTTGTTTAAAAAGAATTATAATATTGGACATCTATCTAACCGCCTTGCGCTTTCTACTAATCTCTATTGACTCATGTTAACATGAACGAGCTCGAAACATTATAAGCAGAATTGTTCTCTTCCTGACTAATGCAGTCAAATGCAAGTTAGTCTATCCAAAAACCACAAATGTTATCAGCTGATAACATATTAAAAATATAAAAGATTTAAAATATAAACTCCGATGACGCGTCAAATTTAACATTTTGTGATATATTGACGCACTAGCCACTGGATGGATTTGTACAAATAAAAATTTCTCAAACAAGTCCACACACAGCTTTTGAGAGTATATTAGATGGAACCATAAAAAACACTTATTCTTTTTTGTTGCATTATTGATGTTTTTCGATCTTAGCTTTTCTTAATGACGATAAATCTTAGATCTGAATGACGATGAACATTTGGTTATGTTTAAGGACTATATAAATGAGAAATTAAGCTAGAGATTATATTTCTATTTGAATTATATACGTGTATAACCTTATAATTAAAATAGAAATACATGCATGAAAAAAAGTAGACCATTGTACAGATTGACTCTTTTCTTTAGATAATTTAAGTAGTTATTTTTTATTGTTATTCAAATTTATAAACACAAAATTTTATGCTCAACTATGAGTTGTTAACTAAATCTTTCACGCTTTGAAAAAGGACCAATCACTTTTTGCATGACCTTAACATTTGGTTTTATCATAAGATTGTCTTCGCAATGACTCACTCATATGCTTACAAGCCCGATTGTCAGGATATAATATCTAAAATAGAGGTCACTTAAACATTTGCATTTATAACAATGGCCACTTAGTTCTCAAAATTAACTTATGCATTTATTTAACAGCAAAATGCAAAAATATGTGATACTCTTGTACCTTTAAAGTGAAATCTGTGAATCGGGCTTAGATGTATTGCTAAGTTTAAACCTTTGCTTCTGTCCATATTATAATTCGTTGAAATTAAGTAAAGTGTTTCTGAGTGGAAGAAATAATTTGCAGGGAAAACGTGGATCGCTCGCGGCCTATTATTACGTACAACGATCTTGACTTCCCGGAGAGTGGTGACATTTTTTAAACCGTGACATATGTTAATGACAATACAAAATATTTTTGTAGTATTTTTCGTGAAGCATTCCATCCCTATCATAATAACTTATGGCTCATCGTGAATGTCCATACATTTTATAAGGATATCATAAACATCGTTGTTATTATGTATCAAAAGTTATACTTTTAGACGGTTACAACTATAGATAGATAGACCACCAGGCTAGTGCCAATTAATTGTAATAATGTAATGAAATATTATCTAAGTTATTCTGTGCCTATATGTTTTTACGTTTAAACGTCTTAATTCATTACATTTTATAAATTAATCTCTTTCTCAGTTTTTCAGTATCAATGTTAAACTGTATCCAATACATATTTTAAAGATTCTTCACATATTTACACAAATATTTGTTAATGAAAAGTTTTATGTATGATCAATTAAACTATTTGATTACCAAGCCACACTAGAACCGTATTCCCTTAAATCTTTTGCTTTAGACAGTAATTGTCAACCAACTTCGGGATTCTTTAGCAGTTAAGCTACCAAGTTCTAATGTGGCCTAGCAAACAAATTGGTTGATTGAACTTTTTTTGCAACATTTCGAGAGGTATACAATTTTGTCATTGCTCTTTGTACAATGTTTAAATTCTTATATTATTTAATAGTTTAAGTAAACTATAACATTTATTAAAACTGTTGTCTGTGCGATTTAAGACGTTAAAATAAATTATATATCAAATAATATTATTTGTTTTTACTTGCATTACCAATTGTAAAAATACAATAAATTGTCCACAGTGACTACGTGCACTCTTGTTTATTTCTGACATCCTTTTTTCTCTTAATCTAAAATTAGTTTAAGTCAGTTGACACACCGGGAAGCTGAGATTATTACCAATATGTTAACGGTCATTGTAGAATGAGTTTGAAGTAGAGTGTATGTGGAGTGTTAAATTTGTCAAAGCTATAGTAGATATTAATTGAAGCATTGGTTGTTAAAGGGGTGGAGGTGCTGAGTTCCGCGCGGTCATACACTACCGCGACTTGGACGCCCCGCGCGAACCTGACGAATTCATATAGTGCGGAAACGACAACTTGCCAAAGGACTCACATAAATCACACCTAAATAAAATATTTAGTCGCTCCTTTGTAAATAGTGGCACCGTTTTTAAAATAGCTAAGTAAAGGCAAAGGCTTAGCTGAATATTAGTTTGAAATATATGAGTATCAACTCTTTTACTTTGCTTTTATTGATAAATAAACCCTTAATTTTTCTAAGATCCGGATAGCGAAACCTATATTTCATATTTTAAAACTGAGAATTAAGTATGACACTTCGATATACTAATTTTGTCTTATTTATAATAAAGTCATGAGTTCCAAATAGTACTGATCACATAACACAGTTTCTAATGTTCATATAAACTTTTAATCGAAGATCAACATCCACTAAAGGTTAACACATTTGATCTCTTCCACGAAATTTCTACAAACACGGCCTGTAAACAGGAAAATACAAATAACATTGTGGTTTATTCTTCAAAATAGCCGTCCCTATATTTTAATTGAACAAAGTCTTCATCGCTCAAAAATTCTAACCTATTGGGACAAATACAATACCTCTTTGATCGTAGTCACTTTTAAGTACAGTAGTGTTTAACTGCTGTAAACACTTTATTATGTTAGACGTTGACTTTATTATTAACTAAATTACTGCATTACTGCTAATTCCATTAGTCAACCTTTTAAAACTATTGCTTGCTATGGGAAAAACGTTAACGTCAAATGTCAAAGTTAAATGAATATTATGTAGGTGTATCAATATACTTGGAATGCGTGGTGAGCACATGAGAGCGAGAGACGCTATCGTCACCCGGATATGCACGGGCTGTGGTCTCATGTCACGATCCCTGTTTTATTATATTCATTATTATATTAAGCTTATCAAACTTAACAAAAAATGTCATGTATACGCTGAGAATAGTAATCAGAAACCGCGCCCACTGACAAAACACATTAATGGCCCGAGGTATTCTTCCAATTAGGTTTTTGTTTGTTGTAAATATAAGTAACATTTCTCTCTTTTCTTTTTATGCAAGCATGTATATTTGTAGCTACGTAGGGTATAAAAGTCCATAGATTTAAATAAATCATTGGCACTTGGTCAGGTTTTTCGCAAAGTTAGTATAAGATCAACGACGGGCGTATAATTATAAGTATAAAAAATTTAAAGGTTCAAGGTTTCAATTCAATATGAGTTTACAATACGTCATCAGTTACGCCTACGTATAGTACCTACGTACCTTGTAATAAAATAGCCTCCATAAATTCGACAAGGATTGTTTATTTCTCCTTCTGATTGTGTTACATCATTTGGTTTCTTTTTTCTTTTAACACTACCAAAATTTATAATAATTTACTATTATAATAAATAACAGTCCTCAAATCAAGATTAAGCGTCATATAAATGTACGAAAAGCATACACACCGCAAAATACAAAATTTTCTTAATTGACCTTGAACTTTGTTTGCCATTTCTGTAGATTTACTTAACACTACCTACCCAACAAAATCAATAATTACTTTAATTAAATTATTCGACTTGAAAATATTCATACATTTGAAGTCACTTTATCAAAGTACGTTATTGACTTTTGAATAAAACACTTTTTTACGGATTTCGCGCATATTTTATTTTGTATTATATTTAATCCTGACGTTTTGACTCCTTTACAGGAGCCGTGATCACCGGACAAAACGTTATTGACTTTAATATAAAATAAAAAAATCTGTTATCAACACAAAAAATAGGCTGCTACTAACGCACGTTAATTGTTTATTTTCTTATTTTACTGAACTCCTTAAAGATATAAAAATACCTTCACAAACTTTTAGGATTATATCCATATTGAACATTTAAAGACTCCACTTTGCTAGTTATTACTGGTGGTTATTAATTGATGTCTAGTTTTTGTTTATACAAAATATTATTTATTCGTTTTTTAAAAGAGCCTTCACAATTCCACAATAAAAAAAAATATATAGCTTATATTAACAATGCGATAAACGTTAATATTATGGTTAACACCTCTTAGTAAGCTAAATGATTGTGCTACGAGTGGTTCCATTTTCATGACGATAATCGAACTCGATTTGCTTGGATTAGGGCCGCATTAATTAGAACAGATAGGTACCTAAGGCTTTGTTCTAAGTAACTCGCAGACAACGCACACAATAAACCGTTTAAAGTAGCGACTTGAAAGGTGAACCTCAGTTTCAGAGAGGTGCTACATAGCTGAGAATTGGTCATCTGTTAAATAATCCCCATACGTTTAATGAACCTCATTTGTAGTTATCTGCAATGGCCAAAGGAGTAAAAACTTGTAAGGACTTACGGAAAGAACGGGTATTACCGGTCACTTAAGGAGAGATTATTTTATATTTCTTTATTATTTTTTTTGCAAATTTACCTTTATATATTCTGAAAAATTAAATAATTTATTTATCGGACATCAATGATCCATATTGCAATTGTTAGTAACAATGTAACCAAAATCACTTTAGTTGAGATCAACAAGTCAAACAAATTTGGATTAGGTATTCAAAATTTAAAAAATAAACGGCTTTGACTGGTATTAAACACTACGGCAGGGAATACACGTCCAGCTTTATTGAGACATAATTTGCAGATATTATGCTCTGGAGAGTCATATTCCGAGTACTCGGCGTGAGCCCAGCGATGACACAGCACACACCTATACCACAGCTCATTGTTCTGCCCGTAATAATCATTGCAAATTATTCATTTAGTCTTCTAGTCTTCATCGGCGTCAGTGTCAGTACCATCTTCACGCAGGTCTGCCATTTCTATTTCCGAGTCTGACATACTATCACCGCTTTTGCTGTTATCTCGAAGCACTCTCTATTTAGCTTTTTACTAATTCGATTTTCCTTTTTATCTTATCACTTTTTTCTCTTTTATTAATTTCAGAGCCTCTTTGATAGGCGTTCCTGTTGGAACTGCTGCATGCTGTTTTCTATATATAGATAGTCTACCTTTTTTTTGTCTCTTATTTGCAGCAGTAGAATTAGTTAATTCTCTTTTGAAGTGTTAAAAATGGCATAACAGAAGATTAATCTTCTTCTCTTAAAGGTTTTCATTCTTCCACCGCTATATACAGTTGATCTCAGCTCCATATCCTCTTTGAGCATGACTAGCTCCATGACTAAACCAGCTCGGCTTCGCACGGGTGGACAAAATTCTTTAATTTTTTCTATTATTAAATATTTTTCCGTTAGCGCCATCTAGCGTCTGGTAGACGAACTACTTGCGGTTAACACGTTGCTATGGTAACGTTATTGATACAAAGGAAAAAGAGCGGACAGACAAACAATAAATTTGTGATCTTAGATTATAGATTGTTCCTCTTCTAAGCATTCTGAATTTACACATTAAAATGTACACAATAAAAATTATCATGTTCTTACTTTACTTGCTGATAATACCGGTCAGCTTGATCGGTAATGCCCCTAGAAAGATTACTGTTAAAATATTTTTAGGTTAAAACCTTGTTGAGACATGTTCAAAATCTATTGATATTTGGCATTTTTAATAATTTGACTACAATAATTGCAGAAGGAAATATAAAATAACAAACACCTCTTGTTGTATCACTTTTAACATTTATACCAAGTAGGCGCGAAAACAATTGTCTGCAGTCATCGTAGATTTAGCGGTGGAAAAACCGGTTGGTCAGGAGACGATGGGTGAGGTCGCGCCACCCGCTGAGTATATGTGTCAACTCGGAATCGCAGTAATATAGGAGAAATTGTAGTGACCGGTATTACCCAATCTTCCCTTACTTGCACTGGTCACTTAGTTCGTAATGAAAAAAACATTTAAAAACTTTGATAAAATGTCTAGGTTCTTATCAGATTCTCCTTATTAAAAAACAATAATTAATAATAGTTTGCATTACACGATTATGCAGAAATAAAAAAGGGCGATAATAATTGCTATGATTTATAATGTGTACTCATGTGTGCGGAGCAAACGAAAAAGAACATTACTGTTCTTTTTCGTACACTGAAAATTACAACAATTTGTCCAGTAGACTAAGAGTACTATTAAAGTGAAGTTGAAGAAATACGAGCATTTGTACTTGAGTCATGGCTATATATGTTATCGGAGCGAAGCTCCCATGGATCAGCTTCAATGACGAAATACATGTGGCGCCATAACTTTATGAGTTCTTAGCCGATTTTCGTATTTCGGACTAAATCGTGACCCAATTATCGAAATTCGCAAAAATAAAAAAAAATTATGACCCAAAAAACAATGGCTCTATGGGTGAGCAAAAAAATAATTTCAAGCTTTAGCATATATGTATTAACCGAACTCTCTAGAGCTTATATTTATGGATCCACCAATCAGCTCCGCTCCAATATATGGTGCTCGGGAAGCTTTATGCTTAACGACTGCATCGACCTATAGTCCGTTTTTTTTAGCATTAGAAATTATGTAAACAAAGAAGTAGTGGTGGACAACCTTTTTTTGCAAGCAAAAAAATATAAAATGTAGGTCTCTCTATGTACCTACTTATCTTCATAAAATGTGCAGGGTGAAGGCCCAATGTTCGACATTGGCGTTATTTTAATTTGGGGTAGCTGATTAAGTAAATGAGGTCATTTTAATTTCTTAGATGACGAATAGAATATTAAGTTGCGTAAACTCCATTACCTACTTTTTTGTTAATCAGCTCTCCCAAAAAGCTCGAAAGACATTAATATATCAAGACGTTCCGTCTTGATAATCAAATGATCAAAGCGGTACTAGCCCGTAGTCCCCCAGTTTTAGTCCCTCGTGGGGTACCATGAGCAACTTTTCTCCTCCTCGGGTAAAATTTGCTCATAGTACCTACGGGGGACTAACACGATGGAACCACGAGCAAGTACAGTCATCGTCCTACTGTGATAAAAGGGTGAGTCGAATTATGAGCAAGTTGGATGAAATTATAGATCATAGTAATAAAACAAAATAGATTCTATATAAATTAAACATTATCATAATTTAATCATCATCGGAAGATGAAGAATCGGATGATTCCCCTACATTAATTACAAATTTTTCTACAGTATCGTCTATTAAAGTGTCTAATTTAAGCATTTTCTCTTCTTCCTTAATTACATGCTGAATACAGGACACCCAATTACTTGCTTTAATTTCTGAAAAGGCAACTGGTACTAAAGTTTTAACCGTTGCCATTTTAAAATCTTTGTTGTGCTTTGCAATGTACCCTTTTACTTGAGACCAGATTAATTCTATCGGATTAAGTTCACAGTGATACGGGGGTAACCGCACCACTGTAAATCCCATCTCCTTTGCCATTTCATCAATTACGTATGACTGGTATAAATGTTTGTGTATTTTGACTTTTGATAATAGCTCCGCTCTCACTTCATTTTCTTTGAATGGAATGTTTTTTTCCTTTAACCAATTTTGAATGTCGGTTTTCCTCGTTTTGGTGGTAGGGATTTGGTCTTTTCTCCTCGAATGATACGGAGCGTTATCCATCACTATTACCGAGCCCTTTGGTATTTTATCTGAGAGGCCCGAGAACCATTTTTCAAAATTGTGGGCATCCATCTCAGAATGATAATCTCCCTCTTCCTTTTTGGCTTCGAAAACCAAATCGCCACAATCCACAAATCCATCTGATGATCCTAAAATAAATAAACCAATTTTATTATAAAATTTATTTGCAAAATAGACTTAATTACAAATAATGTAGATTTAAGATTTTTAAATTGAAGAAATTCAGTCATTGATCCGCTTGGGTGGGAAAACTTGAATCCACGTCCTCCGCATAGGCACAGCAGTGCAAGAAACAAGTTTATCTATGAATACAGCGTCATGTTATAAATTAAAATAGTCAAAGTAGACATTTTGGCCACAGAGGCTTTTATGCAGCTTAAAAAATTAAAAATTGACCTTACCAATGTGTAAAATGATTAATCTTTTCCCTTTGCCGGATGGATTTTTTAAGCCTGTTGTCAACCCCTCACGATGAGCTTCTTTATTTGATTTTATTCGAGTATCTTGCCAGACTGAAGACTTTGTGTGGCCTGTAAAAAAATATGAATAAATACAAATTTTATATAGGTATAATATGTAATATTAATAATAGTATATGTGCAGTATACGACAACACAAAACAAAATAAACCACACCGGAGTGGCGTTCTTTGATGTCGGAGGCCAAGATCCACTTTGGGTCGCTGAGCCAGCGTAGTAAGTGAAAGACATCATCGAGCGTAACAAGATGAAGTTGAGTCAACCTTACAATTTTTGCATTGCAACTGTACCAATGATATATACAAATCTGCCCATTACGAACAAAATGATAAAAGGTTATAGGTAGTTTAATAAATACGCACCTTCATTTACCCAGGTTTCATCCAGGTAATAAATCTGTTTTCCCTCGATTCTATATTTTCTTATTTCTCTTAAATAGTGAAGCCTCCATAGGACAATTTCATTGCGTCAATTAAGGCACTTTTGCGATTCCTTTTAGCATATTTGAATTGGAGTTTTTGGCACAATACTTTGTGCAACGTACTTCTGGACATGTTAGGCAATGAGTCGTCATTATTTACTTCTGCCAACACTTTGTCAAGTGTTTGTATTTCGTTCTTGAAAAAAAAGCCATGCACTTTCCTTCGAATTCCAGATAGAATAATTTCGTCCATATTAGAAAACTTGTATGGTTTTCTTTGACGAAGAGGCGGAGATTGCACATCGCCACTTCTTTCTTTTTCTTTTAATATGTTGTAGACAGTGGCTTTCGATATTCCTGCTGTAACAGCTGTCTTATAGACCACATCCACTTTCCTGGGGTACTCGTCCTTAGGCCACATTTCCAATACCATTTTATGAATGTTCAGGACTACTTGTTTTTCACTTGCGCTGAGCGGATTTTGTTTCGGTCTTTTTCTCTTTGGCGAAGTAAATACAGGAGGGTTTAGAACCTTGTGCTGCAGTCGACTTGGACCGGCTTCAGGCTCGTCCATTGTTGAACAGAATAAATAACAACAAAAACTTTTAACAAAAAGCTTAACAATAACTTAACAATAAACCAAAGAAAATTGTGAAAATAGTCAAAACAGATAGATGCACAGCTACTCGCAATCGCTTTCGTGATGCCAGTGACGTTGACATTTGCCGGTATTGTTGCAAATGGCGGCCATGTTAAGCAACCATTTTGAAAATTGTTGGAATACTCTTTTGTATACCTACTATATTAATACTTTTTAGTTCCTTTTTGTAATCTAAATTCTATATGACTTTGACAAATCTTTTTAAAACTAAATCAATTGTAATTCTTTTGTACCGTCTGTCAATATTATATCTTCCTTATACACGTATATTTTAAACTTTTATTTATTCATCCATTAATTTTACAACAAAAATCACCTAATATGGTACGTATTACAACATGGGCATGTACTTTTTAATTTTGTCGTGTCAAACTGACCAACGTTTCATTCCACAAGTTTGCAACTTCTGCTTCTTAAGGTACTTTTTAGTGTAAACTTTTCACGATGTTACGTTTTGTTTGTTACATTATATGTGTACAATAAAGTACCTAAATTTTGTTCTTTCTAATGCTAAAAAAAACGGACTATAGTATATATAACTCTGAAACTTTTTGATGATTTAGATGATTTTTTTTTTTCATTTTACTGAATTTGTTTCAACTTAGGAGATGCGATTTTAATTTATAACATAGTAACGCGTGGCTGGGTCAGCTAGTATTTCTATAAATATTACATATCTATGTATTATTTATGAATGTCTAACCGTTTCCCTTGTGTCCATAAGGCTGCGGCCTGGACGCCAGCGATCGTTGCGCGCGGTAAACATGGTCCGTTCACGACGCCAGCGACCAGTATACGCGATGTCGATACTGTGATGTGATATTTTCTATAGCGGTTCTTTGATTATTATTATTTTCAATAAATAAATGATAGTCGTGTTTATTTCGTACGGCATAAGGTCGATCTCAATAGAAATGTATTACTCTTGACGGGAAGACTTATTAATGAAGAAAAGTGATTACTTTGATACACATAAATAATAATATTAAATCAAATTATTATTATTACTTATGTGTATCAAAGTAATCGATTGAAATAGAAATTATTAATCTCATCAACAAACAGACAGGACCAATTGTGCCGGCTTTTGCTAGTTTTAATATAAGATTGATACAAATGCGTTCCAGGCAGTGTTGGCATCAATCGATTAATTTTTCAATCGATTGCTTAATCTGATTAATTTTAATAGAATTAAACGTAATCGTGATTAAATTAATCGCGATTAAAATAGTAATCGTAATCGTGATTACTTAAATTAATCACTAATCGTTAATCATTAATTTGATTAAGCGGATTAAAGTTATTATTATCGAGAAAAAAAATCACTTAGCCTATGTATTATAAGCTGAAATAGCTGGATGGCGCTACAGAAACTCACGACCAACTAACGTAATCGATGCGGTCCGTCACAAATTCACAAGATGGCGTTGTACAACCATTCTAAAGTGGTCGGCAATTTTATCAGGGTTCCCAACATAGGGGTTTCCCCCTAAATTTAGGGGGATTTTTATTCATAATTTTTTTAATATTTTATTTATCGAGAAAAATAAAAAAAATGAGGTTAATATCTGTCACTGCTTAAACAAAATCTTTTATGAAAAAGTTTTTTTTATGATCTTACGAATAAAATATTTCAGTATTTAGCTTTTTTAAATTTTCACGTTAATTTATGTCACTGCTTAAAAATTCTTTTATTAAATTTGATCTTTTTTATGATCTTACGACTTCAAAAAGATTAAATATAATTTTAAAATTGCTTATTACTAAGGTGAAATGTCAAATGTTACACATCATTCGACTACTGTAAGGCTCGCTCTTTTCTTTAAACTTGTTCCCACTCTTCGTGATTTACGATTAATGATTACGATTATTAATCTTAATCGGGAAAAATTGATTACGATTAATTAATTTTAATCGTGATAATGTCGATTAATTTTTTAATCGTTAATCAGATTAAATTTTTGCCAACACTGGTTCCAGGCAGATATTCTTTATTTATTAAGTTCTTTATATAATAATATGATAAAATTACACAGATTTATTTAAATTACATTGTAACCGCAGGGCAATACGCTCATTACCATTCACACTACACTGGTGACATTTATCGGCATGTTCTTACAATAGTTATCGTGAATCAGTTTCGTATCTTCTATATGGCTAAAATCAGCATGAATATTACATTGCAGATTTTTAGGATTACCTACTCAAGACAGCTAACCCCTATACCACATCCTAATTGAAGGTCTTCCGCGTGATAATACATACATTAAAAACTAAAGATAATACTTAGATTAAGATTAATTTGAAATTGTGGAGATATAGGAAGTTTAGGCATCATTATCGTCATCATTACCATTAACATGTATCGGTTTCCTACTGTATCCTTATGCACATAATAACATCCTCAAGCAGCTAATACCTCGTGGTTTATGTGTATTTGTCATTGTTCACTAGTGACACAAAACAGAATTATTAATCACCCGGATTAGACTCCTAATCTGACTGCCACATACCCCGACCCCCTTTCGAAAACGGAAAGGGAAGGGTAGCGGAGAGACGACGACGAAACAACTATCGCAACAGAGCCGTCCCGGTGTCCAGCCCAGTTATGGTGCACTTTGATATAGAACGGCTCGTATCCACCACCAGATTAAGCATCCGAGCATCTTACACCTTGACTCCTGCATCAAGTTCCGGACTGCCGCTATCATTCCCTGTAGAAATTCCTCTAACTGGTTTTGGTGTAAGGTTTGGTGTATCGAAATAGGACTTGCAACCCAAATCTCAGTAATTTTTTATAGAGGTTTTCTTCCTCGCGACTCCCATCCCAAAGGGTGGCAGCCCTCGACCCCCCACTATGTACGGGGTTACGGTGTACCCCTCCACCCTTTGTAGTTTTGGTCCCTGCAGGAAATCTGTAGCCCCCATATCTGGGAGCCGTACCCCAAACTGCCACCCGGGGTAAGCGCCCGATGGCAGACTAGCAACTGCACATGAAGACTAAAATATGCTCTGGACCATCTCCATCACTTGAGCCCAATGCGGATTGATGGGTGATAACGAATGAAGCAGGAACCAACTACTTTGTGATCTCCTTCTTTTAGGACGTGGGTGTCGTCTCTTAGATGGAATCCGTCGAGAGGAAAGAGAGTCGCGTTTGCGTTCCTCGCCGTAGACTGAAGGGGGAAAGAGACGGCGCTACGGCGCTCCTTATTCGTGATTAGCCTCCCCACAGGAGCTTGGTCTCTTTATAGCCATTTCATAAGATAGAATGTTGTGAAGAGTCCATGAATTGCACGGGGTAGGTTCCCCGGGACCGACTCCAATGCGGACGGACAGAGGATGTGGGCGGCGCGCGTCCACACGTAGGTACCTTGCAGCCCTCGATGAAGTCAGCAGACAGCAGATGGGTTGGCTCTATCGTATGGCGTTACACAGATCTCACACGTCAAGGGGATGTTGCCTGCTTTATTATGGTGTTGCAGTAGGTACAAACGTACGTAACACGTTTATGAAGGTAATATGTATAACAGTCTGTTTTTTGTTATTAACAAATTAACATTTTTGGCTAATCGCTGTTTCCCCTGTCGTTTACAGGGGACACACCGATTAGGTATTATTATTCATTTGAAACACTGAAAAAATAAGTTGACTACGGAATTCTTCACATAAAGGGAAATCGCGTATATTTATACGACAACCAACCACCTTATAGCCATTGAGCAGGTATTTACTCTTTAAATGAACCTACTAGTTCCTTTAATATTATGTATATTTATTATTTTAGTAAGGGTAACATTCGGCCAACAATTATCGTACCTTATTTTTATTGTTTTTACTGTAGAAATAAATTAATGATTTTGCACTGTAGGGTAATCATGCCTCCACAATATTTTGTATCTAATAACATTAATATTTGTTTCAGTGTAATATTTTATTGTATAATGCAATGAATTAAGGAAATTTTGCTAAATAATTTAAAAGCATAATGATAATATATATAGGTGGGTATATTAAAATCAAGCTAAGTACCTACCTATGCTTTACTAAGCTTGTTTTATATTCATTATTTAAGAATAAACTTTTAACAAAAATAAAAAACCTAAAAGAAAACAAATCAAGAAAAGCTAATATTAATCGCCGCGAGAATTAAATTACATTCATATGTCCCCATATTTGTTCATACTAGGATTAGAGAGCTTATTTTTAATGTAAATATGCTCGCCATTCTTTGTCACTTAAAAACTTTACAAATCGCTCATTTAATTCGTTAATTCTTATGTTCTGCTAATATAGACATATGTATTCGTGTATGCAATAATTAATTTATTAACAACACATTAACATTAATACATATATACAGTCATTTACATAAAACATAGGTAAAAAATATTTTATTGAAACATTTTATAGCTTAAAATACCTTTTTCAGAAAGAGCAGTGTCTCCTGTCACAGGCCAATGTATATAGTTTAAAGGGAGACACTATTTATTAATTTAAGAATTAAAACAATTTTGTTTTACGTAGAGCTTCCAAAGCGTACTTTCTACAATATTCAAGTACGCTTTGGAATAAATGACAAATTACTATACATATTACATGCATATACGGTAGTTTAAATCAAAATCGTTATTCGAGATACTACTGGAGCAATTTTGTCGATTGATTATTAAATTTTTAATTGCTTATATTATAAAACTGAACTTGGCGCTCCCAATCTTCTTATATAATTTTTCTCGTTCTATTGATCATTTTGGTCCAATGTCCTGGCGTTACAGTCACATGCATTATTTGCATAAGATAATAATTTAATATAATCTGGAAAAACCCTTTAAAATGAACGAATAATATAAAAAATAGGGTAGAAAATATAGAAATAAATAGAAAATGATGATTTTGTGTTAAAGAAAAAAAATTAAAAGTAAGTAGGTAATATGTCTGATAGGTATTTAATTTGAAATTACGTAGAAACATAGACCTTTGAATTAGGGAGAGACCATTTCAACTGCATTGGTACTGTATTTTATACTGGCAGTGGTATGGTGGTAAACGAATGACAGTATGCCCCTTTTCTTCAGCTATTTCTATAAGACTTATGTTGGAATTCGAGGCTTATAAATACTTACTAATTTTAATAGTTCTTTCCTCAGCATCGTTGCGTCTGGTTTTCCTACGTTGTTTTCCGGCCATGAAAACATTGATTTTTAGGGTTGCTCATCGTTGGCGCTTTATTTTTTGAAGAGAGTGGTATGTAGCGTTGTCTATGAAGATGATATGCGGCTCAATCAAGTAGTTAATGTTAATTAAAAATCTTTATTTAAAATTTTCATACGATTTTGCAGACTTGTAAATCAATTCGGCACTAAACTGACAAACTCCCAGCATGAGCATCTCCCTCATTGAGGATAACTACTTTGTCTCAATATTAAATTATTTACTGTTTTGTATTAGGATGAATTAGGATTTACCAAAACTATGAGTATTAATTTACACCGCTACCGTTTTAATTTTGTGTGTAATTTATGAGTTCGTGATGTTATAAGTGTAAATTACACTATTTTTTATTCATTATGTGCTCTGCTAAAGCACACTCCCATGTAAAAATGAGAGTTAGGTATAATTAATGATTTTTTTTTGTCGCATAATTTTGGGATTCTTTTTTCGCAACAACCATGTCACATAATTTTGTAATGCTAAAACCGAAAGCGGCTCTTTTCTTTCACACGAAATCGACAACAAAAAAGTTAGTGAGGCTGGCTTCGTATATGCTCAAAATTTAAATGTTAGATATATAATGTCACCTTGATTTACACTCCAAAACTTCTCATCAACGGAGGTAGTGTACCACCACCTATTTAAAATCCCTGAGTGTAAGATAGAGATCAGCCCCCGTATCCGTGTTTCTTTTGCTAGTTCATCTCATAAAGACTTCCCATTCACTAAGTCTGAGGTAAACTCAGTACTTTGCAGCAACGTAATGATAAATAAAATAATCAATTAATTGCAATATTAAACATTGATCTAACTGTTCAAACATAAAATTTTAAATAAATTGAGCAGTAAGGCGCATATAAAAATATTGGATAGTAGTAGCACACTTATGAGAATAATTAACAGTCATATGTGATATATGACTGGTAATAATGATGATACAAATAAAAACATGAAAATAAAAGTGTTTTCGGTATTTTAAAAATATATTTCTTACATTGGTTACCCGTGGTCTCCCGATACCGAACCAATCCAAAGCCAGGGGGGACAATACGGGTACCGTTTCAACATTGCAAACTTTTCCATCTACTCATATACGTAGATGCGAAAATGTAAAAACTGAATATTTACATTATTATAATATTATGTTTACTTACGTCAGAGTCCTAAGCATGCACAGTTACTGGCAGTGCAGTCACAGACACCTTATTTGTAACAATAAAGAAGCTGGGTTTATAGCAAATACTGACCAGCTAACACGACTAGTCACTTAGATAGACCACGATATTTTCTAAATGGCTCATGATAGCTATGAAGTCAAAGAAACATTAAATTGTATTTATCACATATAAGAAAAACAGCATAATGGTGTTTGTTTCTGAATCTGGTCTCTGTAGGTATCATTGACCGCTCTTGACCTGGGAATCGAACCGACGAGTCGAAACCGAACGAGTAAAGGTCTAGTTTACTGACCTTGATACTGGCCGCTATACCATTGTAAGTAATGATGTAAGATGTTAGCTTTAAAATGAAAAACACTGATCGTCCGATTCCCATATATAAATCTTTCATTTCCTATGTATTTCAATCGATATGTAAGACAAGAGCCGACTATATAATAAAGCTTTTACGTTTGAGGTCAAAGGCTCCTCGCTACCTTCTCTATTTTATCGTTGAGCTGTTTTTGATCACTTATCTAGGTTTTCCATATTTCCTATAGGTGTTATTGCTTCAAGGATAAAAGTCATTATCACCTATCTTGTATCAAAAGTATTAAAATACCTATCCGGAGCTATCAGTTAGTGAAGTTAGATTCCGCGTGTTTCCCCACTTACGTATAAACACAGGGAGAATGTTAACCGTCGCAATAAATTTTGAACCGCCCGCCCTCCTCACGCTCAATTACAATGCGCTGCGTGTTTTAGAATATTATATTAGCGTATATGGGAAACAACCTACGCGAATACAGCCTCTGATTCGTGATAAACGCCGACAGGTTTTTTGTTCTATTACGAGTAAGTTGTTATTTGTGTATTGGTTTATAAAGACCGCGGACAGCATTGTAGCAGCATTGCGTTTCCGGAGCTTCGCGAACATGCAGTTCGCGGTGTTGTGTGTTGTTGTGTTAGCCCATTGGTGCTACGTGACCGGAGCCCCTCATGGATATGATGTAAAAGGGGGCGCCTCAGGAAAAGGTTCTTCTTTTTATATGTTATTATTACCTACACTTTAAGTGGCTTGATAACGCTGAATTTTTACACAAGTTTGAGTACCTTTTTACTAATAAAAGCGGTTTGCACAATGGTCTTGGCAAAATATTCCCGAGTGCAAATCCCGCAAGGGTTCGGTACCCTAAGCATAAGCCTAAGGGAAAGTTCTGGGGAACGGTGATGTCCTTCATTGTTTTTATAATCTTTATATTTATATTTTTTTGTTATTTAACCTGTTACATTTTTATTTATTTATTTATTTCTCTACATCATCATCAGAGGCAGGTCACAGGCAGGTCTCAGTAGCTCAATAATAAAACTACTCGCCCGGACTGCAAGGGCATGTGGGTTCGAGTCCCACCTGAAAACGTGAAACAATTTCAATCTTTTCCTGCTAATAATTTCTGTAGATATTTAGCGAATGCCATTTTTAAAGTTGTATTGTGTAATAGTGTTTTTTTTATTTGTAAATTAAATACTTAGTAAGTACATTAGAAAAAAATCTCTATCCAAAAAAGGACATATCAAGAAACTAACCTTAACACCAAACTTACCAATGAAACAATTAACTCTATAATGGTTAGTTATGCACCTACCTAAAACCAAAAGTTCAAGACTCACAAAAAGATTTCCAGTTGTCTATTTTACATAGATTCGTAACGAGACTCATTAGCATAATAACTTTAACGAGTTTGTTCTTATTAATGTAGGTAAATATTTAATGGATCTTATTTAGGTGGTCCTTGAAGATTTTTTGTCTCTTATATATAAGTCATATTTGTTTTGTTTTCTTATAGCTGATGCTAGCACCGCAGCTGGTGCTTACAGCGGTTTGGGAGCATTACCGATCGGCATACCAGTCGGAGGTGGTTTTTCGGGAAGTTTCACAAAATCATCTTCGGCCAGCTCATCTTCATCCAGTGCTAGCTCTAGTTCTAGCTCATTCAGCTTTGCTGGGTCCGGTTTGCCCAGCGTAAGTGGAGGATGCACAACTGGTATTTGCCAAAATAGTGGATCACACGATAAGAATTCTTATACTACAGATCAAAATAGTGGAACGATCAATGGAAATCCCAATTCAAACAACGGCTACCCCAACACTTATTCTGGTACAGTAGCTCCGGCAGGAGCCATTGGAGATTCACAATTATATTTTGGCAGTCACAACAAACCTCTATGCACTGGAAATAAATGTTTTGAGAAAGTAGACGACTGCAAAGATTCTGACTGTGAGGGCGGCGTCGTATCTCCCGATAAAAAATGCGAATCTGGTCAGTGTTTCCCAACTTTATCTACGCATCCTTCTTCATTTGATACAAAAGACAATGAAAATAAATGTACCTCTGGTCAGTGCGATAATTCGCCGTCAAAACTAGCAACAATTCCCACTAAAGTTGAATTCAGTCTTGATAAAGGTAACTCTAATAAATGCCAATCAGGAAAATGTGACATTATAGCTCCTCTAGGATGTTTCAGTGGCCAATGTACACCTTCTCCAAACTTTTCTAATACACCTTCAGCGTTTAAACCCAATAACGGCCCACATTCTGAGGGGCATATAAAAGATACTACCTCTACCTTTTCAAGTCTACCGAACGCACCGTCAACTTACGGATTTAACAACAAGCCAAATACAAATAGTCCACCGCAGGGTGCAACTTCCTTAGATTACAACCCAAACGAGTGTTCATCTGGTCAATGCAAATCTTCTCCAATTAGTGATACTCCACATACGGTACCAGACAACGGAGATATTGCAATAAATATTGAGAAAAACTTAAATTCAAATATTAATAAGGAAAATAATAATTATGAAAAAACGAATAGCCAGGGAAGTTCGAATTGTGCCTATGGAAACTGTGCATCCAACCCTCCTTTAAGAACACCAGCCAACTATCCTGGCAATTATCCGTATCCTTCACTTAACATTCATGTAGATACATCAAAATGTGATTCTCCTGATTGTAAAAATGACGTTTACAATAATGCAGCTGCTTCCGGTAGTATCTCTGGTCCAGCATACAATAAACCTGCCATATATTTGACAACTCCGATACAAGAATCGTCTTGTACAACACCAAACTGCAAACCAGTAAACTTTGTTTCTGAACATCAGACGCCCGAGATCACTGTTCCAGTCTCTATCTCACAACCCAACAGTCCATATGATAGCAAGAAAAAATTGGATTGTGCTGCCGGACGTTGTGGAAATAATCAGCCAAACTCTTACTTCATTACTACAAACGTTCATTCTCCAAACCCTAAAAATCCAAATTCAGAATATGATCCTTCCGATAACAAATGCACATCGCCAAACTGCGCTTCCACTCTACAACATCCTTCTTACCAAAGTTCTCATGCTTATAATTCTGCACGACCTACAGTTTTTGATGACCAACAAAATCATAAATCATCTACGACTTTAGCAGGACAGTTTACTTCTACATTCCATAACCCAATAACTAAACCTGTTAATTATCCACAAGATGCTTCTCCACACTTTTCTCCATCTATTGTTCCGAGTCAGATTACTGGTTACCAACCCATCCAACCTAGTCCTTCTCTTGGACCTAACTATTCTAATCAAATCAAGCCAAACCAGCCCAAAACGGAGAAAGAAGAAGACACTATACCGCCGTTTGTACCGCTAACTCCTACCACTTCTCAGTCTTGCAGTGGTAATGGCTGTTCTGAAGTTCCTCTCGCGAAACCTAATTTTGGAACCAATGCTATTTCAACACAACCGAACGTTGTTTATACGGGGCTGCCTTCACCATCTATTTCAAGCCATCCATCTTTAGCTCAGAGTGTTCCAACATCACATGGAATTCATTCGTTCCCTTCGCCTTCAAATACAAATAAGCAGCCGCATGACGGTCGTGATAAACCGGTGTACACAGGTGGATTTGGTGGACCTTCGGGACTACTTAAACCAAATGATAACAGTCTCCCCAGCACGATTTCAGCGGTTAGTAAACCTGTAGCTGGAGAACAATCTTCAATACCATGCTCCACTGATAGATGTAGCAGTCCGGCTAGTTACGGACAAATTCATAATGAAAATTCAAATTCAGTGCCGGCAGTAGCACATAGTACAACAACATGCGCAGCTGGTAAATGTAGTCCTGAAATTGCTAGTGGCACAAATCTTTTCAACGGCGCACATGCTTCAGCCGGTGCTGCAGCGTCTGCAAACGCAGTGGCTTATACAGGTGGCTTCGGAGGCCCTCCTGGTTTTCTGAAACCATATGATGGTGGAAATGTGAAAGAAATACTTGCAAGTTTGAGTGGCAAAAATGTATTATTGAGCACTGGGTCTAGTGGCAACCATGGAAATGGAGTTCACTCTCCATACAATGCTGGAGCAGGAAGTATTGCCCAAGCTTTCGCCGCAGCTGGAGCTGGCGCTGGTACATTTGGTGGTCATCCTGGTCATTACAGCCATACGGAAAGCGGCGAAAACAAAACAGGGCGTGGATGTACTGGTGGCTGCTCTACGAGTCAAACCGCAAAAAATGGCAGTGGATTGAATTCACAAAATGATACAGGTCTCGCAGGCTTAAGCGCAGCAAAGGCTGGTGCGGTCAGTGGAGCCAATGCTGGGTCTTTTGGCTTCGGTGGAAGTTATGCGAGCAGCTCAGCAAGTAGTCACGCCTCTGCCAGCACTGCAATAAAGGGTTAGCTATATTTAAATTTTCTTGATCACACATTCCAATAACTCTATTAATTATAGTTTAGTTATACAAAAGTCTTAAACAAAAAAATCCTAATAAAATCATTAATTCTATCAAAAATAGCCTGTAAAACTGAACTATACAGGTGAATACTGTCTATAGCACTAAAACCAACAAGAAAGATATGAAAAATATTTATTACCTTTTCCCATAGAGTATCTACCAGATAATCATGGTATAAATAAAGTAAAAATATGTTTTTAATTCCTAAATTTTTGTCAACTAATAAAAAATTTTGGCATATTCATAAAGTATAGATTTTTTATTACATTTAATTGTTTCAGGTTATGGTCGGAGATAATTTAAAATGAAAAATCGACGTTTTATGGTCGCGCTAAAGACTTTGTAAGTTATTGAAGTTATATTAGACAACATTAATAATTATTGTGATATTTAAAACTTTCTCTTTAATATTAATACAATGTACTTATTAGAAATAAAATCACATAATCATGTTAGGTACTTACGTATAAATACCTAAATTGTTTATTTAATTATAGACCATATAAGTAAGAATATTAAATACGCATAAAAAACATTGCAATAAAAGTTAAAACATCACGACAGGTTTTATTTTCATTTCCGACACTAAATACTCAACAAAAGATTTATAGGGTTATTTAAGCACAACTTTATATAAACAACGGCTATTTATATCTCTCGATCGAAGCCATTACCGCGAAACAAAGACTTACGATGATTACTCTCGTTACACCTAACAAGTTAACCTTCTGTGAACTTAAGTACGATCGTAAATCATTCGGACCGAGTCATATATCTGCTGATATAATCATCCACTCATCCATTGTTCACGACCACGTAAAGCTTTAGCCACACATGGAATAACAGAACGAAGCGAAAGTGGCAATAGATATCCGCTCTGTGATTCCACCAAATAAAAGTTACTCAGATTATGCATTATGTCTAACAATCTTCAAACGTTTTATACGATTTGGTTTATTATAAACGAATTCGCATATCAAACACTTTTGACATGTTTTGGACAGGAAGAAGGATGCAATTAAAAAGTGAAGTCCAAAACTATCGATAGGTATTATTCTCATAGATGTACCCGGATCGGCGAGCGTGGATATTATTTGGCCTTGTACTTATTGTAAGCGATATATGTTAAGTTAGACACATTATGATTTGGCCCTGGGACATCTGGAAAAAAGGTGAGTACGCCCGTGGTTAGATGACTTAAATTTTAAATGAGTTTCAATCCAATTGGATGTAATGTTATCATTTCATTTGTTAAACATCACTATGAATAGAAAACCCTTTGGAGATTATCTAAGTAAAGCTTATAAAAATCTTATGTTTTCTAGAGTTATTTGAAAATCGCCAAATAATGCAATATTACACAGTATGTGCAGGTAGTAATTACAATATGAAACTTTTTTATTTACATATAAAATTTAATCAAGCCTAAATATTATTTAATGTGTTATTTTTTATTTAATACAAAATTAAAATATTGGCAATTAGAACTTATTTTTGTAGATTTTCTATTTTAAGTTTTTTGCTTTGTAATCGGGCTTATGCATATTGCTTAGCTGCTCAGCTTGAATAAAGCTTTTAGTGCCCGGATGCGAAGAAAATGAATAATTCATATACACGTGTCTCATTAGTGATGTTTATATGCGATTATTATTTATGTATTCCTCATTGTATTGATATGTAACATTTTTTTGCACATCATTGACAAAGAAAATTAGAAGCAACCAAAAATCAAAGCTACTAGTCTCATCTGAGGGCATAGCTTCCGGCTCCCCAATTTCAGAACTACTGGTAAAACAGTATTTATCGGTAATGAAATGAGATTAATATAATTACTTGATAAAACTCAAAATAAACAAAAACTGTAACTGTTTCAAATTGGTCGGTAGTATAGCACACTTCTGATTCAAACCAAAACAACTGCATTTAATTGTGCGTATTTTATCACATTACAAAATGGAAGCATGTGACACTTTAGCTGAAGTGCTGCCATTTCTAAAGCTAATTAGCAAAAAAAACTTTAATTATTTCCACCTTTTCTTACCTATCAAAATATGTGTATAAAAGAGTTAATTACAATAAAAAATGGAAACAATTTTTTACAAGACAATTCAATAAATCGTAATCAATTAATAGTTGCAATAAATATTTATTTAAAAACCTTAACGGGAAACGGCAATCGTTTTCTAATTTCAATAAAAAACTAGTATTTGTGATAAAATCAGCACATACATAATACCTTATTCGCCTTATAATTAGTTTAATTGCAGCTTAGGCTCATTTAATGTCCTTGACATTTCGCCAAAAACCAATCAATATGAAGATACTACACATATAAAGCTTATCCCAAAAAATACAGTCAAGCATATGTAAGTACAGTGGTTCAACCAATTTTAAAGACTGGAATATAAACAGACATTTAGATTTGTTTTACTTGGAATATAAAGAATTTAGAAATATGAATTGTGACAATAAAATTGCTTATATATTAAGATCTATAAAATGTACTATATTACTTGCAGAATGAAATTAATTTATTAGATTTTAGGCAGGGCATTACTAGGGCCTAATATCACGTATTTTTCGTAATGTTCGAGTTTTTCGTATATTCATTTTCATCAATTTTGAATAATTTACAAGAGATTATTGGTCATAGAGACATCAATTATTAAAATAAGTATTTGATTTATTTTGCTGAATTAGGTTAATAACATATTTAAAATCATGTGTTTATCATCTTGCTTAAATTCTAAGTTTACAAAACCTTTGAAAGAATTTTGAACTTTGAAAAAAAAAGACATTTTTCCCTTAAAAACTTTATTAATCTTTCAAATTTTATCAGCTATTTCCTGTTTTGATGAAACAATCTCTATAGACATGTAGTTAAACTTTGGCCTAAAGCATAATAACTCTACAACACACAGCACACGTCGTTGCGACTTTAAGACCTCCTATGTGTAAAATGAATGTCATAGGAGGTAATAAAAGGAGGTCATAGGAGGATAATCGATAAAAAGTGTCTACTGAAAAAAATGTGAAGAAGCTAACTCCAACAAATATGTTGGAGTCTACTGAAAAAAATGTGAAGAACTAACTCCAACATATTTGTTGGAGTTAGTTTCTTCAAATTTTTTTCAACACTTTTTATCGATTATCTCGTAAACATGAATTTTACACATAGGAGGTCTTAAAGTCGCAACGGCGATATGGAAAGGTGTGATGAAATAAAACAAAATTGTGATTGCTTTCTATTACTTAACGTGATTTCATAAAAAAAATAAAACGTCGACCTTCGTGCTTAATGCAAAGTCCACATCTCAAAAAGTTTTCTTGATACTAGCTAATGGTTGTCTTCGACAGATTTAATATTGATTTATTACACCATATTAAATCCAATACGCAATAAAAAAACACAATGATGTACTAGTCGAGACAAAATAATAATTCTTTGAACAGCAAATCGAATCGCAAATATTTGTATGATGTCATAGCCAGAAAATATTGAATATGGGTTTTATATGTAAGGACAGCAGCACATATACCTAACACAAACTATTAATTTTTCTTAATTAATATTGAACTCTATGTAGTGGATTTTAACCTGAAAATCTAATGGATAAGTTTTGTATATGTTGATGTACAATACTACACTATATTGTCATTTAAATGTTAAATGTTGTGTCTCCGTTATATATATATATATATATCGCCATCGCAACTTGCGCCTTGTGCACGGGTGCATTGTCGTGCAAAAAGAGCACATCTTTAGTCAATTTTCTCTCACAGCATCTTGCAGACGTTCTAATAGTGCAGCGTAGTACTCTCCAGTGATAGAGACACCCTTTTCTTTATAATCAATAAAGAGGATTCCCTCTGAATCCCAGAAAACAGTAGCCATGAGTTTTTGGCCTGGATCATCTTCGATCGAATCCCTGCCTTGTTTAAACCGGTTGTGCCCCTTGTAAACCATGGTTTTACCAGGGCAAGAGTCCCCGTAAACAGCAGACATCTTTACAAAATAGCCTGGGAAGGTTTTCCTTGTTTGGTTAAGAACTTGATGACTGCGCGAAACTCAATTTTCTCCATGTTGCAAATTTTCTTCCGGATTGACTTGTTGATTGATGTGTAGCTCAGATAATTATGACCTATTTTTTTTTGAAACTTAGTATTTATACTCTTAATGAGTGTCACAACTAGTGCAGGTAGTAAATTAGTCATTAGTCATTCCGCGAACTTTTTGACCCGCCCTCGTACTTTGGGCAAACACTAAATTTACCCCACGACTTCGTTTACTTAGAAGGTGAAATGTTATTTTAAAACTGCGATATCTCTTAAGCTGCGAATTGACGATCAGTTTTTCGCATCAGTTGAACTGACGTCCATCCTAAATTTGATCGTGAATGTCGAATCATCACTCCAGAGTTTTAACTGACGCGCCACGTATTTCCGAGACTATCATAAATCCAACTCGGCGCGTCGCACCAAACTGATCGTGACTGTGTGCGATCGTAAATCCAATGGCGTCAGTTCGCTCGCAGCGCCTGCGGTGAATGAGCGTGTTGTTGTATATACTATTAACTCCGATGCTAAGAAATGAAGAGTGGCAGTCAATCTCTCATGAGGGCAAATAGGTTCTCTCATATTAGTATCCTGTTTAGCAATATATGGAGTTACCTAAAAGCTATTTCAAATTATTATAATAGAAAAATACTTGAAAAATCAAATGAATTCTCAGGCGAGAATCGGACCCACAACCTAAGGTTGACATGAGTGAATTAATCCCTTTTTAGGCCTTTCTTTCTTTCGTTTTTGGTGAGTATAAGGCAACAAACAGTAGCCTCAGTAAGAATTAAAGTTTCTTCTTCGGAATTTCATTTTTTTTTCGACACAAACAGGTAGTACTCCTCCCAACAGCCCGGCCGATCGTAAATTGAAGAGCCGGAGTGACGCCAGTGAAGGCGGAAATTGAGTTGGCCTAATACCATTTGGAGTGACGCCACAGTTTTACGTCTGGACTGACGCGAAAAACTGATCGTCAGTGCCCACTTTAAAGATATTCATTGAAATGGAATGATGTAAAGGGCAATTTTGTTTTAAATTAAACACTTGTGATTAATGACGTATTTAACGTGTTCAAACAAACAAACTCTTCAGCTTTATAATATTAGTATAGATAGAAGTATATCTGCTTCAAAATATAAATTTTATTCCAATTTCGACACTTCAATATAATTTAAAGGTTTATTATATTCTTAATTAAATTCCTATCAATATACCTTTTTTTATCATCGTGAAACTATACATACATAATAAATGCCATTTACACAATTTTGTTCAGACAAGTGGTCCGATGATTTTTCAAACGTGTTTAATCTCGTCAAAAAAAGCTTTCACTTTTATTGAAAAGTACAATGTTTCAGATGGACATAGGTTATTTATTATATTAAGTAGACATTCTGTTTTACCGGAATAAGATCGGAAAGGGACGCTAGTTCTACTTAAACATTTCATATAGATGTACAAATCTAGTATCTACACAAATTTAATAAAGAGGTACATACTTAAAGATTGTTAGTATAGTCGCTGGGGGTAGCATTCGAAACTACCCATCCGATTAAAAAATACCAATATTTAGAAAAGCGTTCAGGGTAAATATAGGCTAAGACTTATATTTAAAAAAATGGTGATACCTAGGAAAATTCTAATAATGTAAGCCCAGGATCTTAAAACAATACCTATATAATATACTAGCTGAACCGGCCACGCGTTGCTGTGCCGACTGCAGCGCCATCTGCCGGACTGATTTGTGAATCTAAACCATTCTCAGATCCCCTTGAACACACACAAAAAATTTCATCAAAATCGGTCCAGCCTTTTAGGAGGAGTTCAGTGACATACACACTCACAGAAGAATTATATATATAACTAGTTGACCCGGCCACGCGTTGCTGTGCCGACTGCAGCGTCATCTGCCGAACTGATTTGTGAATCTAAACCAATCTCAGATCCCCTTGAACACACACAAAAAAATTCATTCAAATCGGTCCAGCCGTTTAGGAGGAGTTCAGTGACATACACACTCACAGAAGAATTATATATATAAAGATATATAATATATAATATCTTTCAAAAATTACTTAACAAAAATGTGTCATAATTAAATGTTTCGGACCAAGACAATATTTGTTCAATCCTAATTTTCTAAATTCTGTGGCCCATATAGTCTTTAATTATGTAGAAGATACACCAAAATGTCTCAATAAAATTGGATAAACAAATATTTGGACGGAACGCATACCAAATCAATGTTGTTTCCAAAATCGAACATACATGCCATGTTAAAGATTATAGAATCACAAAAGAAAATTGTCTGAAAAAAGATGGTCGTCACCGGTCGTACAAAGTAACGATTTCTCTTTTAAACGTATTCAAAATATATTTTTTAAATAACTTGAACCATTATTTCTTAACCTTTTAGCTTCCATACACGGGTTGTGTCTACGTACGGTAAACGGGTCAAGTAACAAAAAACTTTCCTACGCCATACATGAATATTGATGTGAAACTTTTCTTTCATACATTGTGTCAATGATATAATACCTATAATATACAGAGTACGTAGTCAAACTGCCTGTTTTATCAATCAACACTATTAGAAAATTTTTTTGACCTTGACCTAGAACTTACTTACATGAGACTTTACTAGAGATAGTAAATTTTTTTTACTTTGCCTGTACCTCTGCATATTTCTCAGCTTTTCGATTCGTATTAACTTAGCAGCAATTACGTTCTTGTTTTTATTTAATAAGTAATCGACAGTGAGAATTTTTGACGTTACACGTTCTAATCGATATGTGACAATATTTGAAATATTTTTTTCGTGTCAAACTAACACTTCAGAAAAAATCTCACTGACGATAACTGATTTCTAAAAAAACAGAGTTGTAATCACCTGCTAGCAATTGGTTATCAATTACTCATTGTCACCACCCTACCTACCCAACATCCTGACCAACCTTCGTTGGTGTTATGATAAATCATTCAAGTATGATTCTTTGAATCACGAAATAGTTTTGATACATAGATACTTTACTAGATATAGTTAAAATAATGATGATAAAATATAATTGTATTGTTTACTATTTTTTGCACAAGTAATGCCATAAATGATGAACAATTTAAAATATTTATTTATTTAAATATTGCTAATAAAGTCTGAATTTTACACCTACATATTTGAGGCATTTAACAGCAAAATTAAAATATATATTTTCTTGTTTTTATACTTGTACGTATACGTATATACATTATTTATTTATGGTCATTTCATAAATTCTGTGGGTCTATCTGTAGAATATTGCTACCTTATTTCACTTTATGGAAACTGGACAGAAATGTTTGGATTGATTTTGAAAAAAGAACACTAACGCCATCAAATTTAAACAAACATGTTTTATTTTATTTAATAAATGGAATAAAGACAAAACGTCGACAAAGGGACGAATATTGTGCATCATCGCTGTCGTTTCACGCTAACCGAGTTTATGACCAATGGAATAATAAAACTATTTCTTTATTTAGTTAAGATTCAAGCTTCAAAGGCTTATTCTCTTACAATAAGGACAGTGGTTGTTATCAAAGCTTATTATAGTATGCATAAAATTACAAATAAAACAATTGGGCAATAATTGGAGGATAAAAAAATATTAAAAAGTAGTGTGGGCATCAATCCTAATTGGGGTTAAACGTAGCAGAACTACTTATGCTCTAAAAAATGCTAAAGTAAGACGTGCTGCCTTATTCTGTTAATAATGTATTATGTTAATTTTCAAAACTTTTAATTAAAAGAATATCTGAGCCGGAACTTCTCATTGGCGAAGAGCTGGTATTTTGTTAATATACGTTATAAAGGTTTAATTTTTAGAGGTCTAGTCTAAAAAAGTAAAAGGATTAAATTACTTATAAGAATTTTTAAATCCGATAAAAGCCAATAAAATGATAAAATCAGTGCCCAAAATAGAGAACACGAAGCGAGCTATTTATTCCTAGGTTCTGCATTGTCCTTTCTTGTTCCTGATTTGACTTGCTTATAGTCACGCCCAAATGCTTACAAATATATGAAACCTACTACTTAACTTAGATCTGTTACCTTAACCCCTTAACATTGAAGAAGAAATACACACACTAAAATCTCGCGGGAATATGAAATCTCAAAGCATTTCTTGTTAGAACCGCTGTTGATATAGACCTGGGTCTATATAAAATTTTATATACTTTAAACTGGCCTTTGTCAATTCTGAAAAAGATAAAATGTACATAAAACCTTTATAATATTATGTAAAAATATTTAACCTTTCAAATCATCGAAAGGCAACATTACTTTACTGAATAAATATTTACGTCATCAAAACAATGCTCTTTAAACCAGTTTTTTCCTGACCTTGAGGTTCATAGAACTTTGACTGCAAGAAAAAGACAAGATAAAAATTTCTTTACAACCACAAATTGTTTTGAGTGCCTTCTTTTTATTTATATATTTCAGTCAGGTAAGGCTTCACGTTAGCTATTAAGTATTTAGTATCTATTAGTTACATATATTTTCGTCACAAATTATAGATTTTGATCGCTTACGCATATACTTACACATTGGAGCTATGGATGGAATGTTGTGAAAGTATTTATGCACTTGAATAATCGTTTAACCAGCCGGAAATGTTTATTAAAAATGTCAATCCATCTTACTTGGCGATAATTTTAAACTGGCTGTCACTAAATAACAATTGTATCTACTAGATAAGAAAAAAGTATAAAAGTTTTTCGAGTCACTTCTCATTCGATTGACATCGACAACTTTTTTAATTGCGTAATTTCATCAACTTTATACACCATTGACCTATAACATCAACGTTAGCTTTCTTTTCGCCGTATGTTTCATCCTTTTAGTGTACAAAGCATCCCATTCGCAAAATACCTCTGTTGTAAAATATCGCAATGGTTAACTTAAAATTTAAAAATGAATGTTGTAGTAAAACAATTTATTTTTATATAAAAAAATAACCTAACACTTCAACACCGTCTAGGGATATTCTGATATTCTCAATTTATTCAAATTTGTTTTATGTAACATACAACATGTATCATACTTTTATAAAGCCTATTTATCAGACTATACTTTGGTGAAAACAAATATTTATTTTTGGGTAAATAATTTTTTAATTGAAATAAAGTGAAATAATGGTCAAACTAACGATGATGGGGGTTTTTTTAAGAAAAAAATAAAGATAAAGGAAAATTATCAGGTTTTTGCAGTTGCGCGAAAAATTAGTAGTCCACCAGTGGATCGATAACGTAACCACAAGCTTTATATCACGTTTTGTCTTGTTTTAGGGCAATACTCCGTTGAGTAGCCCCAGCTCGGAGCAAACCTACTGCCTATGATATTTTGTCTTTCGTTAAATGGTGCCGCTGCATGATGCATACAGTTGCATAAATTCGAAATTAACCTATAATTCTAATAAAACTTTAATTTGGTACAAAAATACAGGGACAGGTAAATTGAAATCTTCCTAGGTACTTTACTGCAAATTTTGCCGCGCAAATCTTTTGTTTTTAATTTATTTTTCAAATTAACATTTAGGATCATTCAATAAGGTCTACAAAATAAGTTTTCATTAAGAGATTTATAAACCGGCGTTTTATGCGTTTTAGAACTTAATACAAAATATCCTTAGACAGTGTTTATATGTGTATTTTAGTACCTATGTAAATAGTAAAATAAAAAAATCGTTAAAATTAAAAAAAAAGTTTTCTGAAAAAACCTAATTTTCTTAATGTTTATACACTACTTTAGGCTTTATAGCTAAAAATATTTAAAATATAATTCTTGATAATTTTGAAAACAAATAATGTCTTTTTAATATAAATTTCACCACGATGTAATAAGATAAAATAACATACAATAAGATTAAAGGACAACTTTTAAACAAGACACATGAGATAGATAGAAAAATTGCGAAGTGATAGTTTTTATGAACAAGCTGTTTTAAATGACGGAAAGTGTCTTAATGTTGAAAATGAGCGTGGCCCCATTCTTACTACATTAATACATCCTTACTTCAAACAATATCGAAATATGACGATTTCTATGAATATTTTTCAACAAATTTTGCTTTTATAATAAAATTTTCAAAATCTTCTCAGTAAATTAATGACCTTTCTTTAGAAAATTTGGTATTTTATTGGTTGCACACGTATTGCAAAAGGAAATAAACAGGAAAATTGTGTAATTAAATAAAAAAATAATGAAAGTATTAAAGCATCAGTTCTAAGAAAGCAAAAAGAAGCCATAATTATATTATCCAATGTCAATCAATGTTAAAAACTTAATTGTATTTTTCATCTTGAAATTTAAATATAAGGTTTTAAAATCCAAATAAAGCTAAATACATTTAAATTAATACAAATGTTACCGGCTTGTAGGAAAAAACCCACATTTTCATAGGTTCTGAGGTACACAAAACGGTTCATGTATTTACTTTATAAAACGCTAATATGTGTACAAAATATTATATGCAAATGGTTATCCAAACAAGTTGGTTTATAGTCAAGATATTAGTAACTTACTATTTTTTTTCAACTGTATTGAACTCTTTGTATTGGAATTTAAGTTGAAATCTGCAACTTTTGGGTAAATCGATCTGTCATTGGCTGTATTTGAAGTATATGTAAATAAAACCCATTATTAGGACACGGTACCTAGCTGAAGGAACTTAACTGCAATTTGATCTACAGACTGATGTATTAATGATCTATGGTGGATTTTGTCTGTAAGTAAAATTGCTTTTACTTTTGTCAAGTTTTCTCGTGTAGTAAAGTCACAGTACAAAACTGTTAGTCATTTTTCGAGGAGCTCGAAGACGCAACGGTTAGCGCCAAGCGCGTTCGCCCTATGTTTGCAACGCTTAAGTCTTTCGCAAAAACCGGCCATCGGATTGGTGACCAAAAAATTACTATCTCGAACTTATCCGTGTTTCGCAAGGTAATTTAAACATTTTGGCTACATCTGTAGTTGTTAGCACCCTTTTATCGACACTGGGCTCTCGAGATGGATTATGATTATAATGGCATACGTTTTTTATAACATTTTCAACATAAGGCTTGTCTTCTTGTAATGTAGTGAGGACATAAATATATGGTGATGTCGAGTTGCGATTCTATAGTATATGTATATATAGTAATGTTTAGTTAACCGTTGTGAAATGATGAACTTTAAAATGGTCAGATTATGAGATTAGATAAACAATGACAAAGAATACAAGACAAGACAAGCAAAACAGATATTTCAGTGTAGTAACCTAGATAACTCCATGTTTTCTCTTTAAAGATTATGGATTTGTAACCTGTTCTAGCTTTCTCATACCGCTTTTAATAATAGGTAAATACCTTAAATTATTATTATATACATATTATTATATTATAATTTAAGTCTATAAAAAGATATTTGATATGTCCTTTTTTGTGTAGTCTACATCGCATCAAAGTTTACAAAACTATGAAATATCTTTATTTATTAATAAAACTTTTACATATTCAATGTCGAGTTTAATTTAGTTTTTTATATATTTAATCTAGACGTTTCCACTCCTTCTCATCTCTAAGCAAAATATCTTCATTCATTTTTCAGTTTTAAATCCAACATGTTTAATATCAATTGAGAACAGTTGACAATTTGTGGAAGGCTGACATGCTGTTGCAATTAAAATAGTACCTAGTATCTTCCTGTGATTGCCAACATTTAAATGAAAACTTAAATTTATATGATACCTGACACACTTGATAGCGTTTCCTAGCGATCCTAGGGGCTAAAACAAAAATTTTAACTCAAATGTTTACGCTTGTTCCATTTCTATATATTGCAAAGTTCTGAAGATTAATTCTAGCAAGTGACCAACTTGCGAGTAGAGTAGAAAAATTTCAGGGTCTGACAGGTTTAGTTAAATTTCGGTTTTAAATCGTAATAGCGCTTAATTTTTTTAGCTAACGACTAAGAATATCGAAGATTTTAAAGAAAGAAAAATATAAAATCCCTGTAAAACTGATAGAGCTTTTGTCAATATTATATTAAGCATAACTTAAAGAAGAATAACACAATTTGCATTTACTGCTCAATAATGAAATGTGCCTAAAAAAAATGATTTTGAATGAAGGCTTCGTATTGTGAATTTTTAAGTAAAAACACATTGTAATTTATAGAATGATATTTTAAAATGCTGCACTGACTTCCTGCTCATGATTTTAGATCTTTCTTTTTTTCTATTACACACAACCTATTAATTGGAAGAAAAAGAATCTATGTATATACAGCTACGAATATAATGAGTTTTAATAGTTATTGTAACAAAAATAAAAATTATTTAAACCATTATGTATAACTTAAAAACTCTTTTCTTCTTAATCTTTTTTTTATAATGACTTTATGAATGAAAAATATTTAATTGTTGTGTTCATGTTCTATTGATCGCCATAATTCTCTCGGCAGTAGTTATTTTATCACAAAATATCTTCTTGTAAATGTTTTATTATTTCATTTCATTACATTGTTATAATATGATTTTTAACTGTGATCCAATATACTCTACTAATATTTATTTTGTGAACCACCTTTAATAGTAAATAATAAAACTCAGTGCAGTTTATTAAGTCTTTCCTATTTTTTACCGAATCAGTAATTCAGTATTCGTGATCTGTATAGGATTTCAATGCTATTTGGTCCATATGTTTACAACATACAAAAATTAGGCTGTATAGACTTTGTTCCCTTTACCTTTGCCAATGGAAGAAATATACAAAAATAGTCTGTTCGTTTGATTGTGTTCGATGTTTTGTTGTTATTTTTCAACACAATTCTATCTGTTTTTGTTGCATCAAATTACTTATAGTCTTTAGCGTTGAGTTCAGTAATCCTCCATTAAAGCTATACGAGTACTGTGCTTCGATATTGAAAAAAATTTAGGTAAAAATATATGCAATGGCGTCTAATAGCAACCGTTGTATTGTTTTGGTTAAACATCCACGAACATTCCATTCTTTGAATGAGTTCTCCAACCCAATGCTAAATGTTTTAAGTTCATGGATTAACCTAATTTAACGGTATTAATGCACCAGTTATATCTCTGGATGATGTATTTGATGAAGATGTTTAAAATAGATCATTTTAAAAAATCTTTCGTTTTCTTTCCACCCATATATATTTATTTCCTGCTAAAATAACTATTCCGCTAATAAAGTTCTTCAATAAGATTTTCTGTCCAACACTCTTTCACTCGGAAACCTTTTTTTTTTTTTTTTTTTTTTTGTTTTCGCAGAAAATGCCTTACGCATTCACACCGTGTCGGGAGAACACGGTGGATATGTGGGGCTCTCCTCCATGCCTCTACCCGGCCTAGTGCCCGGTAAAGGCTTGGAGGCCTACCCACTAAAAACTGCGGCGTCCCAATACACATTGGAGCGGGTCGCGGGGCCCTTGGCCGGAATCGACCGCAACCCGCTCCAGTGTGGGTCCGCGCTCGTGGGCGGACCTCTCCTATGCTCCGTGAGGGACGGAGCAACGGGGTGAACCGTGACGCCCTGAACACCCCGCACGCCTGAGGGCCAAGTGCAATGCGACTGCCGGTCTCCCGTCCTGACAGCCGCTGGCCCCCTTTCGGTGAGGGAAGGAATAAACCACACCCCCCGACCGACCCCGACCCACACGGGACGAGACTTCCGCGCCCGCGATGATCACCCAAGAACAAGTCTCAAGGACAGGTTCCCGGGCGCCACCGCAGGCGGCGCGGTTGCCCCGCCCCGTGCAGGCCGGAGGCGGCCGAGGTGTGCTAACGGCCTTCCCCCCCCCCACCTCATCGGGATGTGCGTCCGCGGAAGTCCCCCGGAAACAAAAGTTCCCGGAAGGCTTCCGCGGTCGCCATCCCATCGGACCCCCCCTCGGCCACGCCGGGCGATAAAGGAGAAAACTCCGTTATCACCCGTAGTTTCCGAGTGAGGGTCCTACCCTCGGGGGATGCTGTTCCCGAGGGTCCTCCTCAAGCGCTCCGCTCGCGACCCCCGCGAGCGCCCGCGCTACTGGCCTCTTGACCCAACTCTTCCCAGCGGGGAAGGGTGGGAAGAGACCCTCTCCCCCCATTCGCGCGTTTTCGCGTGGGGGGTGGACACCCTCCTTGGGTGCCCCTTCCACCATGGCGTCGACTAGGGAAGGGGGAACGGTCCCACCCTAGATAGGGATGCGGGTGGGGTAACGCCGCCACCTGCCCCCCCGACGCCTGCGCCTTATTAGGGAGGAGTTGAGGTCCTCCTCCCTCCGCCTCTCGGCGGCCTCCTTCTGCAAGAGTACGTCCTCGCAGAAGGAGGCCACCGCCTCCCAGGACCTCTCGCTCGTCGTCATGGCTCGCGCCACGGCGGCGAGCGAGAGGTCGCTCCCTATCGCCGCGACAAGACTGCCGCGCTGAGGAGACCACGCCGCACACACCTCGAGGGTGTGCTGGGCAGTGTCCTCCGCAGCGCCGCAGTGATGGCACGACGGGGTCGGCTCCCTCCGAATCCGGCACAGGTACTTACCGAAGCAACCATGCCCGGTAAACACCTGCGCCAGCCTGAAGGTCACCGACCCATGGCGCCTGGCTCGCCACTCTCGGAGCATTGGACCCAATGCCTCGAGAGTGCGTACACCATATGGTGGGTTGATGAGGGACACCTCCCATTCCCCCATCATTCTCTCCTCGGCATCCAGCCGGAACCGCCGGACCTCCTCGGGTGCGAGCCTATCTCCTCGCACCCCCGCCTCCCTCCTTTGCAAGTACACCTCCCGTAGGACACGAGCCTCCAGGTCCCATGGAGGTGTACCTGCAATGGCACACGCCGCCGCTCGCGACACCGTCCGGTAACACCTTCCGATACGGGTCGCGACCGTTCTTTGGGACCGCCTTAGATTGGCCAGTCCCTCTTCCGCGGCGGCGTCCGCCCACACGGGCGCACCGTAGAGGGCCATACTCTTTATGACTCCTGCATAGAGTCGGCGGCAGTTGGACCCTGGGCCGCCGACATTTGGCAGGAGTCTCGCCAGTGCCTGGGAGGCTTTTAGTAGTCTGGGGGCCAGTTGGCGGAAGTGCTCGCTGAACTTCCAGCGAGCATCCAGCACTAGCCCCAGGTACTTAATGTGGGGCTGCACCGGCAGCCTCACCCCGTCTAGCACCACCTCCCTTGCCCGCACTGGGGGTGCCCTCCTCGGGCCATGGAAATATATGACCTCGGTCTTATCGACCGAGACATTTAGACCCATGGCCCGGATACGCCCGATTGTGGCCTCTGCGGTCTCTCTGGCCCGGCGTCTGGCCTCCTCGTATGTTTTCCCCCTGGCAACGATGAGTGTGTCGTCGGCATAACACACTATCGTTGCACGGGGGAGGAGCCGCCCTCTGAGGAGCCAGTCGTAGGCCATAATCCACAGGAGCGGACCCAGAACCGCCCCCTGTGGAACGCCGCAGACCATTTCCCGCTCCACCATGGCTCCCCGCGAATCGGCGTAGAGCACTACCCTGTCCTTTAGGTAGTGCTCTATAATGAGCCGGAGGTACGGGGGGAGTTGGTGAAACCGGAGGGCCTCCCGTATTACGGCGTAGGGCAGGGAGTTAAAAGCGTTCCGGATGTCCAGGGACACCGCGAAAACCCCCTGCCCCAGCCTCTCCGCCCTCTCGATTTCCTCCCGCAGAGCGAGGACCGCATCCACTGTTGAGCGGCCCCTCCTGAACCCGAACTGTCTATCAGACAGGTTCGGGCCCACCTCCTCCAGGTGCTGCGTCACCCGACCGGCAATGACCCTCTCCAGTCCCTTGCCGGCCTCATCGAGCAGCACCACTGGCCTATAAGCGGACGGCGAGTCCGCCGGGCGCCCCTCCTTCTTCAAAAGGCATAGTCGTCCCCTTTTCCAGACTTTGGGGAACACACCTCTCTCCAGGCACAGACTATATGTGTCCTGGAGGAATTCCCCTAGGTGGTCCGCGGCGATGGGGACGACTTTGCCTGGGACTCCGTCCGGGCCCGGCGCCTTCTTGTGGCCCTTGAGGCGGTTAACGACGGAGGCCATCTCGGCGGCGGTGACCGGCTCGTACCCCGTCGCCTGGTCGGGGGGGACTGGGGGGAGCACCATTCTTGGCGGGAGGACCGGCGGCACGGCAGGGAAGAGACCCGAGATCACTCTCTCCAGCAGCTCCGGCTCCATCGAGTCTGTCGCCGGAGCTTGGCCCTTCATCCTTCCCCTGACCATACGGTAAGGGCGGCCCCACGGGTCCCTGTCAAGGCTTGACAGGAACTCTCCCCAGGCCGCATCCTTCGCCTGCCGGATGGCCAGGTTGAGCCGCCTTTTCGCCTCCCTGTAGGCGGCCTCGAGAGTCCCCTCCTCGCCGTCCACTCTTGTCCGCCGCCGGCGACACCTCTGCAGCGCCCTCCGCGCTCGAATGCATTCGGTTCTGATCGACCCTATTTCGTCTGACCACCAGTAGACGGCGGTCCTACCGGGTCGACCAGTTACCCTGGGCATGGAGGCGCTGCAGACCGCCGTGAAGGCCGTCTTGACTCGCCCCGCCCTCTCCTCCGCCGAACGGTGCCGTCCCCAGTCCTCGTCCTGGATCTTCCAGGACTCCAACACCGCCGCCTCCTCCGCCAGATCCCTATTCAGTCTGGCGAGGGCCCACCTGGGGAAACACAACTGCGTTCCCCCCCCCGGGCTCACTCGGAAACCTACATTTAGAAAAATAGAGCAGACTTAATGTAGGTATTTCTAACACATCATTTAAAAATATTTTTTTATATACTCCTTCATATGTTAATCAAAAGCTCACACTCCTACATGAGCAAAATATGCTTAAAAACAAACATAATTTGTTTTGGTGTTTAATCTACAGCCCTGAAAGAAGTTGCTTACTTAAAACCTTTTTTTTACCAGTTGTTAACCATCTGCCAAATTTTGAGGTAATTATAACCCCAATTTACTACTTTATCATCTGTGATTATGATATGATTTCTCTTAACTTCTACACCATAATGTGATGATATTTTCCCTATATAATTTATAGCTATTTCCTGATTGTATGGTACAAACTTCAATAAGGCGCATTCATGGCCTAACTTTCTATCATTTCTAAAATCTATCATTCTCCTTTACATTACAAGGTTTCTCAGGTCCGCTAGTATTGGAATAAATTTCAAACTAATACGATAACGATAAATGACTATAAAATATCAATCATGCCGGTTACTTCATTCAAAAGCAGTTTTTTTATATCGAAAAACATATTAATGATGATTATTTACTTCCAAACGTTATCTGGTAGTTGGAAGATGCTACTTTTAATCAATGCTTCGGTAATACATGAATGATTGAAGTTTTGCTGCAGGCTTATAATTTATATCCATATAAGGATAAGTCAAGTTTTGCAATAGGTATTTATAGGGTCAGATTATGGCAAAATAGTTGCATAAAAACAAAGAATCTTAAATTTTCATAAATAAAGTTACGTGATGAGCTTGTAGGTACGTAATGTGGCTTGTTCATATCCAGTACAGTAATAAATCAACCTCTGTCTTTATTTATCGCCGATACAAATATAACCTTTACTCAGAGAAGAAGCCCGGCAATGGAATATAATTATGATTAACACTTTCACCGATAAAGCTTAAATTCAACTGCTTAAAATAAAACTAAACATTATTTAGGTCCATCACTCTCATAGGTAAATCAAATATTTACATTACTGATTCACAAAACTTGTGCTAATTAGATAATTCAATTCAGGTTATATAGACACTATAGCTTATCAATAGGATGAATTTAGACCTTCTTTAAAATCATGACTAAGTATTTGAAGTTCTTTATCTATTCTCAATGAAGTATACGTTATTCGGACAGTGTAAAGCTAGCCTTTGCATTAAGTAAGGTTTCGTAAAATGCCGTCCGCCACGATGGACAATGCCGTGACAACCCGCAAGACAAACACTTGTTATCTTATGAATAATGCCGATTTATGTTGAGCAAACAAGCGCACACGAGGTCTATTGCATTTTTCACGAAATCTTATCATTCACAGGGTGTTTATGATATATTACAAATTTTAAACTAATACTGTACATTATGTTTTTTAATTTTATTTTTTTTGCATTCACAATGCAATATTTCTATAAGTTATAAAATACGTGTGTAAAAAAAGCTCAACGGTCAGAGCACCCGCCCGGATTGCGAAAGGACGTAGGTTCGAATCCCACCTTAGAGCTAGGAGGCGTAGTTGTTTTTTACACACGTATTTTATATCTTACAATAATGCAAATTTAACCTGATTACATCAATATAAAATTTAGATTTTGCTATTTTGCCTAGATTCTGGGTGGCTCTGGATAAGTGACTGTTTTTTTTTTGTAACTTAAGGGCTGGTTATTATTTTGGGATTGTTTTATTTAAGCCACATTTTTTTTAAATTTAGTTATACAATCACTGATCCAATGGTTATACCTTTTATCTTTCAGGTAATATTTTTTAATAATTTTATAATTTTTATGAGGCGCATTCTAATAAGAACAATAATTATGCTTACATATTTTTAAAATAAACGTCAATAGCTACTTATAGAATCAATAGAACAGACTTGAAAAGTTACGCACAATGAAATTATGCTGTAATATTACTATTTTTAAAAAGGCCTCCTTTTTAAAGTACAGACTTTTGTTTTCGATTGTATTTACCTAGATACATTACTCAATTTCACCTTTTTGACAATACGCAAGTGTGTCTCCGTCGTGAATTCATTACACGGGTGTTACGAGATGGGTGCATGTTGTGCTGAATTACACATACGGATTTGAAACAGCCTGTGCGTGCTGCGACGACGCGGGCACACGACTCACCTAGTTGTCCCACCTATTGTCCACGCGGCTGCAGGGCGAGCCCCTACCTCACCATTACCTCACTCCTCCAATATTGGGTTACGAGAATTTTACTTCAAGGTTCTCTTTTGGAACAAATAAAGTTGGTATAAATACACAGGCGAGCAACAATGGGAGGCAGTTGAAATCCAACGTGTGCGATGATGAACGCATCCGTCGTTATTTTCTTGTGCAGTGTTGTAGGTACGTGAAGTGAAATTGAAATTATCCCTACTTTACTAGTGAATATAAATAGTTAAATATAGTTTTCCGTTTCATACTGCCGTTAATTATAACCAAGTTAATGTTACATATATTTTAGGTAGTACTTTGGGGTACTATGTGCAGAGAGAAGCCCCTTACAACACTGGTCCAAATGATCCGTATCTGGTAGAAGCGAGCCCCTATAATGTTCAGGAACCTTCGCAGAGGCTCTTCTGGGGAAATTCTGGCAGCAACCAGGTCGGTGGGACGGGCTGGTGGGCAATGCTGACGAATAAGTTCCCCTTCTTGAATAACATGTTCGGACGGATGGAACTGCCTTCGCAATATGGTCTTCCTAGCCAACAAATATCCACGCAATACGGAGTGCCCAATCAACAAGTGTCAACCCAATATGAAGTGCCTTCGCGATTCCAACCACAATTTTACCAATCGGTACCATATAACCAACAACAACGGAATCAGTTTATCCCATCTGCTCGTAATATTGCATTAACCGATGACGCCGTTATAATAACTCCTCCTCAAGTGCCCATACAACCTCCCGTCCTACCTGTCCCGGTACCAGCCCCTGTTCCTGTCCCCTCGCCAGAGCCGGCTCCTGGTTATCAATACAACATACCTCAACAAAGATTAGAGCTTCCTACAAAATATTAATTTCCCCAATATTAAAGTTTGACCCTTACATCATTAGTATTACCTACCAATGAAAATAAATTTACTGTGAAGTAACTTTAACTGAATAAATGTGCTTATTTTGCCTCATAGCGCAACTATCAGATATTGGAAGAGTTTACATAACGGGTATTATTAGACGTAAGTAAAATTAAGTTCTAATTGAAAGAAGCTCTCTTTGTGATGGCTACATCAAAATATAGGTATTATTTTATGGAAAATAAATTATACAATCCAAAGATAATATTAACATTTTGTTTAATAAAATTAATCCAATGTTACGTATTTTTTGTATCCACCCTGGCGCAACATTAGAAGATATACATTATTATAATAGTGCATAAAATATTAATCGAAGGAAA
The DNA here is from genome assembly GCA_927399485.1 of Calamotropha paludella. Lineage (NCBI taxonomy): Eukaryota > Metazoa > Arthropoda > Insecta > Lepidoptera > Crambidae > Calamotropha > Calamotropha paludella. The sequence continues at coordinate 16,505,802 of OV656804.1, read as the reverse complement.
TAAAATTATTTTGTGATTTCAACATAAAAAGTATTTTTTTACAAAACTACTAGGCGGCAAAATCGCTATTTACTTTCTGACATAATCAGTTTCCGACAGACGTGTACTGGTCGTAGTAACCAGAACCCGAAGCGTCCAAGCCAACAGAAGAGCTAGCCGTCACAGACCGACCCAGGACTGGTCCTGACTGTCGTCGGGACATCCCAGCACTGGAATAAAACATAGCATTAGAAATTATGCAGTTGACACGGTTTCCATTAAAGTATTACGGTAGCATCCTACGCTACCCTAATACTTTAATGGGCATAAAGATAGGCCTGGGTAGAATATATACATGCTATTCCATAATTAAAATACAAATTAAAAAACTTTTTCAGATGTATTCAAAATGCTAATTACACAATATTTTGAAGTGGTGCATTTTTTAAATATAAAATACATATCATAGTTTTCTAGCCATTTTTATTTAAATGCAAAAAAAAACTTAAATAATAAAGATTATAATGAACCATAATCTTTATTATTTAAGTTTTTTTCAACAAATTTACTCATTCATCAACTCATTAACTATTAGAAAATAAATTTAAAATAAAGAGTTTATGATGTCCGTATTATATATAGAACTAATAGGATTATATAGAACTAATCTAGCCGAGCTCATCGGTCATCATATAGTGTTGCCCAAATGCAAGAATAAGACGAGACTTTGCCAGTCTTTGTCTTGGTCTTGGTTTTGGTATTGCGCTTCCAGTCTTCGTCTTGCAGCAAGTCTCGCAAATAATTATTAGCCTATTGCTGATTAAACGCTACTTTAGATCTTAAAACAACGTAACAGCGTAGGTACATTTTGAGCTTAAATTAACATAGCCATAATAAATGTCTACACGTTTAATTCAAAATTCTAAAAATCAACTGACACCGGGTGGGGTTCGAACCCACGCCCTAAGCGATCTGTGCCGAAGCTCTAACCAACTGAGCTATCTACCACTGGAGTCAGTCTGTTTCTTAATAAACGCTTACATGTGCTAAAACTTGGTTGAAACATATAAAAACAAATTAATGACATTAACTTGACTGTCAAAGAACGTAATCTGTCTAGAAAGAGATTGATAGACCCTCACCTTATATGAAATGGAATAAAAGAGTTATACGATTTATACAATTAACCATATATTTAAATAAAAAATAAAATACAATACAATATAAATAAGAGAACAGTACACAATAGCTTTGATATTACTGTTACTTTATTTTGATTCTTTTGACCAAGGATTAATACAAAGTAACCATCTTTCTGACTCATCACTTAACCTATTTCTTTGTTTTCTAATGATTCATGAATTGATGCTTTAGAAAATAATCTCTCAGTAGGTACTGAAGTTGCAGGTATTGAAAGAAAATCACAGGCCATCAGACGTTTGAGTTATGAAGAATAATAAAAACCTATTAAAGAAAATAATCTTTCTACAGGACCTGATGAGCTAGAAAAACTCGAAACTTATGTGATATTATATGATTTTTTTATAATTTTCCTACCAAAAATACAAATACCAATTAGGTACGTATTTAAACGTGAAGTATGTAATTGAAATACTGACCTTCGTGTACTTGTGTGTACTCTGTGGTATAAATGGCGGAGTCACTTAAACATGGACGGTATAATACGTCAACAATATCCAATTGTTCAGGACATATTTCCCATTTTCATAAATAACAAGAAAAATAAAAGTATTCAGCTAAGTAACACGATTCAGATGCGATGCGAGACAATGAAGAAAAGTTTAAAGAAGTTCTGAAGCTTTCCTATCTACAGTAATTTTTTGTACTACTTATAGTTTTATTTCACGTGTAACCAATATGTTAACTGCCAGTGAACCCTTCAATACTAATAATAATATAATAACAATAATAATATTTTTGACACACACTAATTAGCCTAGTCCAAAGTAAGCACTCTAAGGCTTGTGTTATGAATGCTAGGGTAACGGATAGACATATTTAATATTATGGTACATAGATATAAATACTGGATATATATTTATAAATACCTATGACTCAGGTACAAATACTCGTATTCTACACACAAACATCTACTCCGTCCAGGATTCGAGCCCAGGATCGTTAATGCGAAAGGCAGGATCGCAACCGTTGCACCCAAGGGCCAGACCGATAAAATCAAGTAAAATTCTTGGTTTGGTCTCCTTAAGCTTTTAAGGCGATAAAAAAATAGTTAATAAAATCATGATAATTAAGGAACTTATTTTTCACCATAGCAGAATCAGTTATCAAATGAAAAAAAATTAACCTAAGTAACATAGGAGGGATCTTCTTTAAGTTTCCAAGTAAACATGATCTTACGTTTGCAATTTTAAAAAGTTTTGCCACTTTTTCCTTTAAAGCATTTTAAAATTTATCTTTAACTCCTTAACACTTGGCATAAAAGTTGTTTTAAGAAAAGTTATTTGTTCTGCTAAATAGCTTGGAGGAAAAATGCTTCACTTTTTACACAATTTATTTCTTCTCGGAGTGATTAAATATTAATTCCACGTAACAACATGTGTTCGTAGGTCACAGTTCAAAAACCCAACAGTGAACGGATCGAATCCGGCTATATTTTTTGTTTTATACATTAAAACGTATGTACCATTCATAAATAGCAAACTATTGTTGAATCATACTATGAAGTCAACGTCTTTAGTTTTTTTGCCCGCCCTTTTTACGTTAACTTATTTTACAGAAACATAAGTATACGCTACGGAGTTGACTAAGCAGTAATTAATTTATTTAAATAACTCTATGTTCTCATACCATTTTTTTAAATGATAGGGAAAAATATATAAATTTTACTGTCTTCTACACTAATATTATAAAGAGGAAAGATTTGTATTTTTGTATGTTTGCAATGAATAAACTCAAAAAAATACTAAGCCGATTTCAAAAATTCTTTCACCATTGGAAAGCTACATTTACGCTTAGTAACATAGGCTATATTTAATGCTAGAAAAAAATTAAAGAATTTTGTCCACCCGTGCGAAGCCGGGACGGGCCGCTATTCTGTAATATGATTACATGAGTGACTCGTTGGTGCACTAAATCCGTTGGCGCACTCGTCCTACTATTGCGAATGATATAAAACTTTAACAAGGATAAGAGTGGTCAAAAAGTGTTTATCTTAAAATCCTTAGGGCACATTAAGTCGTCGCAACAGTTTGCAAGCACAGTCTTTAGCACCTATCAACCCGCGCTGGGCCCTCGTGACGCATCACACACATTTCTCTACACTGTTTTTAATCAATAGGGAAATGGATCCCCAGCCTGATGTCCGTAATACGTTGATAAGCTAATGGTAGTATGCTTCTGCTTTTTTATTTATAATCCCAAATGTTTTCCAATATTTAGTCAAAGTGTGTAAATTAATGTGCTGTCAACTATAACAGAAGCACCTGTCACTTTGCGTTAATTTTAAAACTATGGATCTAAGCCAGGTGGGTGGAAATTCCCATACATTACAATATATTACAAAAACAGTGGTGATATATATTTCATTTCTCAGACTTCTTTTAGTAAGTGTTAGTTATTATAAAATACTTTAGATTTCTCTATTATAACTGTTACGGACACATAGGAAACTAACTACGACTAACACTAAACAGCCAAATAGGAGCAGCTTCATAGTAATACGCTGAAAAAAAATATGTTTCTCTTCAGCAAATTGAAAAAGAAGTGTAATGATTGTACAAAAATAAGTATAGATATCGAAAATATAGTTTTTATATAATTGTCGTCAGGACATCCGCAATGGAGGATGACAATGTTCCTTTGTTTCGTAGTTTCTTTATTCTTGTGCTTTAGATTGCTACACAATCACAAAAGTAATAAAACCGTTTTGGGCATATTAAAAGAAAACTGTACGTTACCTAATTGTCTTTTAAAACTTTTTAAGAGGTTTTAAAAATGAGGCGTATCAAATTTTAAAGTGGCTGTGATACTAGTATGTAGGTACTTATACAGATGTGCATATAATTTGTTAATTGAAGAAATTAAGTGCAGATGTCGCTTCAAAGTCATTTATCACATAATACACGCAAGAGGGTGGGTGCTTTTTTAAAAGATAATACTTCAATATAGTCTTTACAAGGCTTTTAACTGATTGTACGGCTTGATTGTGCATTAATAGAATTTACTTCTCACACACCATTTATAAGCCCAGGTATAGTGAAGTCAGTAACCATTACGCGATACGTGCCGTTCGCTGCACCATGTACCGATATATATTATTTTCATTATTAGTAGTTATTCTAAGTTTAAATAATATAAACGAAACATTCTCAATGAAAAATCTGACACACTACCGACCCAAAGATCAAAGTGAAATCATTGATTGTGTGACAAAAGTAATAAACCAAACACCGATAAAAAAAAAACCTTTCAATTATGTGACGCTTATTAACGTCTCTAATTCAATGACAAAAGCTCTCGAGAATACAAACCGCAGCTTTGTACCTCGATCTTTCCTTTGGAACGACTCATCTCTCTACAATTCGATGTATTTGATTATGATACACAGTTACACAGAATTTAAAAACGGTATGAAGCTTATCAGAAAGGATATGTTCTGGAATCCCAAAGCATATTTTATTATATTATTTGACGAAATTGATGTTATTGACTTGAAACGTATACCTTTTCTGTTAAATAAATATCATGTTCGTAATATCGCAGTAATTTGGAATAGTGAAAATTCTTTAATATATACTCTCAACACGTCGCTCGACACTTGCAGCAGGCTTATTACGATGACTTTAAAGCCTTACTCATATTGTTCTAATTACACAGATGGAGTAATATTTAATTATAAACCATTAAAAAGGCTCGCAAACTGCTACTTCAAATTTGTTTCCCATGATTATTGGCCATTCGTGGACTTATATTTGGAGACAAAGATAGGATTTGAAGAATTTTTTTTTAGAATATGGAAAAAATTCTACAATATAACCGTTGAACTGCTAGATTATGGAGAAGTTGGCGAATTTGGAGGCATTTTCGATAACGGTTCATATTACGGGATGTTGAGTTGGATACAAAAAAGAGAATTAGATGGAGCCATGGGAGGATATATAATCGATTTACAACGCTCGAAAAGTTTAGATTATTCTTATCCTTACGTCCTCGACCATCAAAAAATTGTCATAAGAACCGCTAAGGTGTATAGAATTTGGCGAGCGATGCTAACTAGATTTTCCATATCGACTGTAGGCAGTTTTCTCAGCGTTTTTTTGTTATTAGCGGTAATAATTACATGTTCTTCAAGCAAGAAGTTTTGCCTTTTGAATGGCATTATAATTGTGTTGGGATATTTAACGAATAACATCCAAAAAATAAAAACGAAATCGAAATATGGCTTTCGTTTTGTTGTGATAAACCTACTAATATTTACAATTTTGATTTCTAATATATTCCAAGCATATCTGTCAAGTGTGAAAACTCATCCACCACAAAAACAGCAAATCGATGACTTAGGCCTCGTATTACAAACGTACAACGCCTATCTGTATAACAAATGGCAGATGTCTTTCGATGTAAATAATTATACAGAGTGTATTTCAAAGTTAGATTGTTTGATAAAAGTGAAAAACTCGGATCGTCAAATATACACGGTTGTATCTGACACAGAATTTGATTTTTTTATATGGAATATAACAGACGACGACGTCAAGCAACCTCTATTTAGATTACGCGAACGCGTTGGCACGTTGTTAAGAACAGTGATATTTGTAAAGGGATCACCCTTAAAGGAACCTTTTGACATTATAATAGAGCGACTATCATCAGCAGGCATTATTGAGAAACATATGGGCGATATTATATATGAAAAGAAAATAAAAGCTCTCTACTTGAAAAACAATCAAAGTGATAAATTGGAGTATTTTACAATGAAGGACATGAAAGAACCATTTATATTTCTGGTTATAGGACACTGTGTTTCATTCGCAACTTTTATATATGAAATAGCCTATAGTAAAAAGAGAATCGTGGGAAAAAAAGGAAGGAAGATTGACAGAGAACATTAAAAAATAATGAAACTACACTCGAGAGCAATGAATCCGGGTCACTTAAAGAATGTTAAAAATCTCGGAAACTAAAAATGATAGGTTAATGCAATAAATTGTATTTAATAGACAATGTAATACTCCTTAAATGAAAGTAAAAAAAATATGAGTCACCATACATTTTATTAACACAAAATTACATAAAGAAAAAAACTGCTGATCTCTCCTTAAAACAAAAATAGGAAACATGAAATGTTTGAACTTTATTACGATTTTCTTGAATTTTAATACTTCGTATTGCCTCCTCGTGCTTCCATTACTGCGTTTACGCGGTTTGGCATGCTGTACACCAAGTTCCTTATACGATTTTGGGGAATATTCTCCCATTCCTCTGTGAGAGCAATTTTGAGCTCACGAAGCGTGATTGGGGGAGGGTTTCGTTGTTTTACGCATCTGCCTAGCTCGTCCCAAGCATGCTCGATCGGGTTGATATCCGGGCTGCGCGCTGGCCACTCCATACGAGTAATGTTCATCTCTTGAAGGTAGTCATTCACAATCCTACCTGTATGAGGTCGGGCATTGTCATGCATAAATATAGCATCCTCACCTAAATTGACCATAAATGGACCAACGTGATCATTGAGGATTTTTTCCACATATCTTACGCTAGTTAAAGAGCCGTTTTCTATGATCACCAGCTCTGTGCGACTTTCAGAAGAAATTCCGGCCCACACAAGTACAGACCCTCCACCGTAGGCTACTTTTTCTTCGATGCATGCTTGCTTGAATCTTTCCCCTGGTCTTCGATACACTCTGTGTCTTCCATCGTGCTTGTAGAGCATAAATTTTGATTCGTCGGAGAACATAACTTTTGACCAATCTTCAATACTCCAATTTACGTGGCTCTGGGCATATCTTAGTCTTGAAATACGATGCCCACGCTCCAGTTTAGGGCCGTTTGCAGGTCTAAGGGGTTTTAAGGTAGATTCAGCAAGCCGACGTCTTACTGTCCATGCACTTGGGTTACTTCCTCCGAGGCGTCGAAACTGATTGGTGAGTTCAGTTCCTGTGAGAAAGCGATTTCGAAGCATGGTGTTCACCAAGTATCGGTCTTCTCGTGCTGTGGTACACCTGGTTCTGCCCGTTCCTGGCCTGCGTAGGTTAGAACCAGTTTCTTCGTAACGTCGGAGAACTCTTTGTACTGTTGACAGCGACACACCGACAGTCCTGGCTGTATCGCGCTGACTCCGGCCGGTTTCCAGCATTGTAAGTATTCTGGTGCATTCTTCAGGCGTAAGCGACATAATTTCAGCTTGAATAATGAATATAGAGCACTATCAACATGGTTTATGTACCCACATAAATGACAGATTACAAACAAAAGCAAAACCAAATGCTGTAATTTCGTAGTTCCATTTTCGAAAGTGGCCCTTTTTCAAATTTGATTTTTTTATGATATAACTTTACAATAACTAAGAAGTTTTAATACCTTCATTTAAGGAGTATTACATTGTCTATTAAATACAATTTATTGCATTAACCTAGCATTTTTAGTTTCCGAGATTTTTAGGATTCTTTAAGTGACCCGGATTCATTGCTCTCGAGTGTATTATGAATAGGTATAGTAATAGAGTAGGGTAGGGTGGGTCTAGTTGGGCAATTTTTGACTAAATGTGTTACAGTTAGAAATGTATTTGATGTAGAGATATGATGTTTGCACCGTTTTATCAAGCATTTATTCTAATTATAAAGAAACCTTATACTATCTATCAGATATTTTAAAATTTCAAGGTATTTCAATTTTTCTGACATTTGTCAACATTGCTCAACATGCCCCTACGGTGGGGTAAGTTGAGCATCGGTATGGGGTACATTGAGCAAGGATTAGTGTGAGTGACTTTATGATATGAATAGGATTGTATAAAACAATATTATTGTTATTTGTATATTTATTTTTTATTTATAATCAGACCTAGATGTTTTCATAATTCTTGATCCGTTACCCAACCACTGGCATTGCCGGAACTAATACAATCTAGTAGACCGCCGTTGACAAAATATATCTTAAATATATTTTTCGTGGAAATACAAACATAGGAGGCACAGTATTTCCAGATGCTGATGCAGCACATACCAGTGTTTCGTTTGTACCTCGTTCGCCTGATGTCATAGCGCCATCATTCCTTTTACCCTTTGCAGCGTTTATTTTATTAGGTCTTAAAACAGTAGAAACGCCTTTCTCGTCAACGTTCCAAATCCTTGATGATGTGAACTTATGTTTGTCCATAACATCTGCTAGTTTTTTGAAAAATGGCTTCACGTTTTCTTTATTGAAAGAAGTTGCACGACCAAGACTCGTAGCTTCCGGTTTCGAGATTGACAATTCTTGGTTTCTTTTTAAAAAATTATTTAGCCACTCTTTACATGCCATTTTGTTCTGTGTCCAAGTCTCTGGTACTTTAAGATTATATTTTTCGGCGCAATCGTATGCTAATCGACGAACATCTTTTGGACACAACCCATGAAATATGGAAGCCATTTCAAGTAAATATTTCTACAAACTTTCCTCTTGTTCCCTTAAAAATATTTGTCAAGGTGTCTTATAACTCATTGTTGGTAGATCATGATCATTTTCCTTTTGAGCTTTTACCTTAGCAATATACCTTGACGGCGTCATTCTTTTAAAATTAAATTCTTAAGACGCGGCGTTCACACTTTTTCCTTCATCCATAACGGCCTTTGCTGCATCGTGTAGTTTTTCATTTGATGCCGACCCCCTATTCATTTTTCTCTTATACGTCCGCATCCTAGAAAAATAAAATAATTAAACGTCACCATACTTTCAATCTGTTATTATGACGGGGTAAGTTGAGCAATTGTTGCCCAACTAGCCCCATACCCACTTAATGAAATAAAATGTTAGTTAAAAAAAAAACAATACAAACTGCAAATAAAGTGTTGCTAGATATAAAAACTAGAATAACTAGAAAAGATATTTTCACTTACTTGATATTCGTAGATCCAAATTATTGTTGTGTAGAAAAAAAGTAAGGAAGTTAAATATTTTTACTTTTTTGCTGTAAAAACAAAAAATCGTTCCTACGTCTTACTCGTGTGTCGGCCGGCAACTGGTCACTACTTTTTCATTCCCTCCTCGCGCCCGCTCCCCACTGTTCATACAGCTGGGAACTGTGCGAAGTTTAGTTTCCAAGATATTGCTGTTGAGTACTAAAAGACCCTAAGTTAGACATTCTAGCACGTGATGCGGCTTCCGTGCTGTCGCACAGTTGGTACCCCGCATCCGCTGCCATTCTCGACAAGCAGCGCCCCCTAGTAAATCGCAAGAAACGTTCTGTTTGCTTTTGAACGTGAGTTAGAAGCGACGTCGTAACGCCGTGCGTTAAAAATATTAAGAAAAAACAAGTTTTCATGAGTGTTGAGTGGTGCAACCGGTTGTGGAGACAGTCATTCCTAACCCAGAAGAAGAAATACAGCTGCTGCAGACGAATTTCGGTGAGTCGTACTCCCTTGGTTTTTTTGTTAGGATTGTCTAACTCGGGTCAATCAACTTTGTTACCCCATTTCCAGCATTCAGAATAGATTACTTATTCAGTCCATCAAACATTCTGGTCCTTGAGAGCCCAAATCGAAAGAATTAGTGACAAAAACCACTTTGCAAATTAAAACTTTTGTAAAATCAAAATGGCGTTAGCGGCTTCAGTTCCCGCGATGAAAGATTTAGAAGTTAGAAGAGATGCGTTAATTTGTAAAAAACAGTACTTATTTACGAAATTACAAAAATTATACGATGTTTCCAAAACAATTGATAGGAATTTACATCATTTACCAATTTTTTTAGTGCAAATGTCCGAAATGGAAAGTGTCCGTAATAAATTTGAGGCGGCCATTTTTGAATTAGTCGAAATAGATAGCCAAATACATCCTACTAAAAGAATATCGCTAAGTGATCTTGAATCGTTTGATACGATGTATACTGCATGTCAATTGGTCGTGAAAAATCATAGTGATACTACAAATAAAGCGGAAAAACAAGATTTAGTGGTCCCAGCCTTGCCTAAATTGTCATTGTTTGAATTTGATGGTAAAATCGAAGATTGGATAACTTTTTATGACACGTTCGTATGATTAGTACATAATAGAAACTTCTCTAATATCGATAAATTCCATTACTTATTATCATGTTTAAAGGGATCCGCTTTGAATATTGCAAAAAAACTACCTATTACTGCCGCTAACTACGCGTTAGTTTGGCAAAGTCTAATTGATAAGTACCATGACAATAGAACGTTGGCATGTAGGTATTTTGATAAAATGTTGAACTTTTCGCCGCTCACAAAAGATACGATTTCGAACCTTAATTTATTTATCGAAACCTTTGATCACTCACTTAAAGCTATTCAAGCGTTAAATATAAAAAACTTGGACGATTTTTTATTTTGTCATTTAGCGTTGCGAAGACTCGATCCTCATACTAGAAGGCTATTTGAGGAAGAAAGAGATCCAAATTCTATACCTACCTTTTCTGAACTCATAACTTTTGTAAACAAACAGATAAAAGTTTTGGAACATAGTACAGTTTCTAATATATCTAACTCATTTAACTCGCCAAGTTTACAAAAACCTACTGGTAATTATAATAATACTTATAAAAGTAGTACAAATAAACAGTCTTCTTTTAAATCTGTGTTGGCTACAACGCGAACTCAGAATAATTACAATCGTAAAGTCAACACAAACGTAGTATGTTCTCATTGTAAACAAAACCATATGATCTATCGATGTGATCAATTTCGTAAATTATCTCTCGATGCAAGAAAGGACCGTGTCCATTCATTAAATCTGTGCACAAATTGCCTTAAACCCGACCATGACTTTAATGCATGTAAAAGTTTGATTACTTGTGGAGTTTGTGCATTACCGCATCATTATCTATTACATCAAGACACTGCACATTCCAAGGGAACAGCCGTGCCGTCGCCCGAGCAGTCGTCCTTTGTAAACGTGCAGCAAGCGCTTGTTACGTCTCATTCCGTGAGTGAGTCGATACCTAGGCAAGAGGCCGCGCTCGGCAAATTACCTAATGTCGATAATTCCGACTACGGAGTGATTTTAGGCACTGCTCTTATACACCTTCGTGATAGTGACGAACAATATCAAAACTGCCGTGCAGTCATAGATTCAGGAGCTCAGAGCTCTTTTATAACTACCGAATGTGCACAAAGGTTAGGTTTACCTTGCAGAAAATGTCCATTTATCGTGAACGGCTTAGGCGGTGGGCTTATTAAAGATCAAGGTATGATAACGTGCACTTTGAAACCGATTAACTCCGACGGTCCGACGTTCGACGTTAATTTAGTTGTCGTTTCCAAAGTATCAGCTGATATGCCAAATATTAATTTACCTGAGCAGGTTATTACAGAATATAATTCGTTTAATTTAGCGGATCCATTATTTTTCAAACGTTCTCGAATAGACGTTTTATTAGGTAATGATATCGTACCATTACTTATTACAAACAAACCGTTTATAATTAATATCAATATTCCCAGTGTAATTGAAACTATATTTGGGTATGTTATCAGCGGTAGATTGTGCCCACTTGAAAATAATATCTCTCAAAATCTTCATTTATCGATATCCTTTGAAAAGGAACAGTCATTAGAAAAAACATTACGCGCCTTTTGGGAGGTCGAGGAAGTACCGTGTACACCAGTATACAATCCCATAGACCAGTTAGCAGAGCAAATATTTACAAAAGAACACACCCGGGAATCGAACGGGCGATATATCGTTCCACTCCCATTCGTACCGAACCATCCGCCCCTCGGCGAGACGCGTGCGGCGGCCGAACGTAGGTTATTTTATACGGAACGTAAACTCGCTCGCACTCCTGAGTTGCAACATAAATATATTGAGTTTATGCGTGATTATGAAAGTCTCGGCCACATGCAATTGTATCAGGGTGACACGCCTAGTAAGTTTATCATTCCACATCATAGTATTTTGCGCCCTAGTAGTACATCGACGCCGGTTCGTGTTGTGTTTGACGGATCTGCTAAAAGTAGTAATAATGTTTCATTAAATGACATTCTTCTTGTCGGACCGAAATTGTACCGTGACATTGTAGCTATTTTATTAAATTTTCGACTTTTCGAGTTTTGTCTAGTTAGTGATGTTTGTAAAATGTATCGTGCTATTGGCTTAAAAAAGGAAGATCGTATTTATCAACATATACTGTTTAGAGAATCGGTTAATGACCCTATAAAAGTATACGAATTGAACACCGTTACTTACGGGCTTAGTTGTTCGCCGTTTTTGGCCATACGGACATTGCTACAGTTAGCAATGGATGAGGGGAAACGTTTTCCACTCGCTGCTCAGGTCCTCCGTGAGGGAGTGTATATGGATGATGTGTTGTATTCATGTAACACTTGTGAGCAAGCCTGTATCATACAGGATCAACTAATAGGTATTTTTAAAAGTGCTAACTTTACTTTAAAAAAGTGGATGAGCAATAGTGAGGATTTACTTCAACGCGTACCTATTGAAAATAGGGAAGGCTCCATATCATTTGTAAGGGATGAAAATGATTGTAACATTAAAATTTTGGGGCTTAAATGGGTTCCCACTACAGATCATTTTAGCTTTTCTGTTAATAAAACGGATGAAGTATTTACTAAACGCTCAGTACTTCGGTTATTAGCGTCGGTTTATGATCCCGTAGGCTTTATTGCTCCGTGCACCTTTGTCGCTAAAAGTATCATGCAAGAATTGTGGAAGATGGGGATCGGTTGGGATGAGAAGTTGCCGGACCACGTGAGAGAAAGGTGGCAAAAGTATATCGGGGAACTGCTTTTATTGGCTAAACTGAGAAAAGAACGTCACATGTTATTGCCGGGTCAAACGGAATGCGAGTTGGTCGGGTTTAGTGACGCGTCTTGTCGTGGTTACCCGGCGTGCGTGTATGTTATTAGTCGAGACGAAAAAAGTAATGTTAATGTGCGTTTGGTAACTGCAAAGTCGAAGGTTGCACCAATAAAGCAAATTACCATCCCTCGGCTGGAGTTAATGGGTGCAGTTTTACTGAGTAAGTTAATAGGATTTGTCTGTAATACATTCACACGAGCGACAATAAAAAAAATTACTGCTTTATCTGATTCGACAGTCGTACTGTCATGGCTCCAAACGGAACCCTATAAACTAAAAACTTTCGTCAGTCACCGTGTGACTCAAATTATTGAAGTGTTACCTCCTCACTATTGGCGGCACGTGTCTAGTGAAAATAATTTAGCAGATATTTGTTCTCGCGGAGCATATCCAGCGCAACTTGTTAACTGTAGTCAACAGTGGTTGATGGGTGCCGACTGGATGCATCAAGATTATAATGATTGGCCCATTTCAGTCGTTACTAACGAAAGTAATCTCAAGTTACCGGAACTTAAAACATCTATTATCCTTCTAATGCATGAGAATGGGTCTGAGGAATCCGCCCAGGAGTTTTGCGAACGTATATTTAAACCTTTTTCATCGTTTTCAAAATTGCACCGCACCTTTGCATGGATTATAAAATGGTCAAGGGAAAAGAATCATTTTATTGGCCAGTCGACACTTTTAACCACTGAGATATTGAATGTCACTCTGAACGCGTTAATAAAATTAGTTCAACTTGCTTATTTTGAACATGAAATTAAACTACTCAAACTTAATAAATATGTGCCTTCCTTGCGAAAGTTATCTCCGTTTCTCGATGCAGATGGCTTTCTCAGGGTAGGGGGTCGTTTGAGTTGTTCTGAGTTGCCTTACAATGCGAAACATCCGCGTTTGCTTCCTCAAAATAGCATATTCACTAGACTACTGATAAATTACTTGCATAGAAAATACTTGCACGCAGGTCCACGTACTTTACATAGCATCATAAATGAAAATTATTGGATTCCATCCGCTCGTAGCGTGATTCGATCCGTGTTATCTAAATGTCAAATTTGTTTCAAAAACAGACCGTCGTTGTTACAACCAGAAATGGCATCTCTGCCACCTACACGTGTGACACCTAACAAAGTATTTACTGACGTCGGAGTAGATCTCGGCGGCCCGTTCTGGATAAAGGAAAGCTTGCGACGAAATGCAAAGGTTTCAAAAGCTTATCTGGCCTTGTTTGTATGCTTCTCAACGAAAGCAGTGCACATTGAGGTATTGTCCTCTCTCTCCGCGGACGGTTTCCTTGCGTGTTTGGACCGTTTTATCGCTCGTAGAGGTATGTGCTCCGTTCTCTATTCGGACTGCGGCACTAACTTCATTGCCGCTAGTAAACATCTCACTGAAATTCAAAGGTTCATGCGCGATAGTCAAAATGATATTTCGGATGGATGCGCCAAAAGACAACTAATTTGGAAATTTAACGTTCCAAGTGCTCCCCACATGGGTGGACTTTGGGAAGCTGGCATTAAGGCTGCGAAATATCATTTAACACGTAGTGTAGGTGAGAAATCTTTTACTTTTGAGGAGCTTTACACTGTTCTTTGTAAGGCAGAGGCTATTTTAAATTCGCGTCCGTTATGTCCGTTACCGGCTAGTGACAACCCTAATGAATTTAACGTACTAACGGCCGGACACTTTCTCATTGGTAGAAGTTTGACCGCTATACCTGAGTACGATGTTCATGACTTAAACATGAATAGATTATCGCGTTGGCAATATGTGCAAAGGTGCTCTCAGATGTTTTGGAAGCGTTGGAGTCGGGAATATTTGAATACACTACAACAACGAGCAAAGTGGTTTACTTCTTCATCCAATTTGAAAATTGGTGACTTAGTCCTCATTAAAACGGATAATAGTCCTTCCTGTAAATGGCCCTTAGGCAAAGTAGAAAAGTTACACCCAGGCCAGGACGGTTTAGTTCGCTGTGTAACGCTACGTACTGAAAAGAACGTCTTACAAAGACCTGTCAATAAGCTCAGTCCTTTACCATACAGTAATTAACCTTTCTACAATACCTATTATACATAGTTCCATTATTAGTTAGTTTATAAAATATAATTTAAATTTAAAATAATATATTACAAGTTAATTATTTACGTATTTCTGTTTTACTTAAATTGGCTCTTACAGTAGGCCTACCTTATATCTATATTTTTTCTCTTAGTGGAAACCATCATACTGGTTTCGGTAGGGGGTAATGTTGAGTACTAAAAGACCCTAAGTTAGACATTCTAGCATTTAAATCACGTGATGCGGCTTCCGTGCTGTCGCACAGTTGGTACCCCGCATCCGCTGCCATTCTCGACAAGCAGCGCCCCCTAGTAAATCGCAAGAAACGTTCTGTTTGCTTTTGAACGTGAGTTAGAAGCGACGTCGTAACGCCGTGCGTTAAAAATATTAAGAAAAAACAAGTTTTCATGAGTGTTGAGTGGTGCAACCGGTTGTGGAGACAGTCATTCCTAACCCAGAAGAAGAAATACAGCTGCTGCAGACGAATTTCGGTGAGTCGTACTCCCTTGGTTTTTTTGTTAGGATTGTCTAACTCGGGTCAATCAACTTTGTTACCCCATTTCCAGCATTCAGAATAGATTACTTATTCAGTCCATCAAACAATTGCGATTGCTCAACTTGCCCCGTTGCTCAACTAGACCCACCCTACCCTACATAACGCGAAATTTTTGTGATGAGTGTTCCTTTACATTAACTTTAATTCAAAAAGAAAAGGTCTGGTTACGTCGTGAACCAATCACAATAGAGATATAAATCAGTTAGACATTATTAAAACTTAAAATCCTTATTCTTGATACAAACTCATACAGGTATTATGCGAACGTCATAGTACAATATCTGTTCTATTGTAGACCGGGCGCGTAGTAACGCCCTAGAATTGTGTGTATACAATATAGTTGTTTGGCTCTTAGATATAAATAAATTTCCCAATTTCATTAAACTGTAGTAAAATCATTAATTTGTAGTTTTATTTTTATAGTTTCTATTTGTTTTTTAAGCATAAACTGCTAGATTTTTACATAAAAAAAAATTGTTGTCTCAAAAGTCGGTTTATGGACGATAATTTTACGTGGTAACGTCATAAGAAAACATTGATGAAAAATTGCATACTATTATGAATTGAATTGAATTATTGTCAATGAATTATCATTATTTTGTATTCGAAAAGAAAGAGTTAATTAAAAATTACAATTTTCTCTATAAATTAACATTTATTTGCATTTGTTAATGCAAACGTTTTCTTAAATTATACAGATTAATTACAAGTAACGATGTGCTATAAACAATTTATTTAAAACTTATATACATTTGTGATATTTAAGATCCAGTTGACTTTTTAAACGATCGTTTAGGTATATGAGTCATAATATTTTTTTAGTCAAAATTATAACATAACCTATTATTACTGCACTCGCCGATCGATGCTACTTTTTTGTTAATAATCAAAGAACAAATATATAAGATTATATCGCTATTCAAATTCTTAAAATGCAAGAATTAATTACCTTTTTGTAATTAACAATGGAAACCACATTAACTTTGTATTTCACTTAATAAACAGTTGACAAAACAGTTCACATGTAGGTTGTGTGCTGCCACTGTCTCTCTTCTACTCAGACGCATCGGCCGATGAAGTGGAAGAGAGATAGATGCGTCACAATCCGAACGCTTAGGCCGATCGTGCCTCTCTATCGCTTGTTCCGTGCTCTCGCTTGCACGCTCGGCTCAGGCGGAATTTGACAATGAGTTATGCTTTTTCGTGCGTGCAGCCGACGTTCATCGATTTATAAGACGTTATCAAGTCAAAATAATATTACTAGAAAAAAATTCAACTTGTCTCAGGTGTCAGATAGGACAAACGCTATCCGGGCAAGAACTCTTCCAATAGTGCTACCAAATTTTGACATACCCGATAAATTTTTCCAAGTATTTCTTAAGCTGACGCCAGTACCCCATTTTCCCTCCTTTAGACCTGAGGCGACAATTTCTTTCAGATAGATTTACCTTTAAAGTCTTGCAACTTGAGTCACACCCACTGTGCTCACGCCTTCAGAGTTTATCTGAATTATTTCCTGATCCTCCAAATTCGTCCCGTAGACCCCTCCCCCGGATAGTTACTAGCTACAGGAAGTTAACAACTCTGTCACACCCTATTGTAAAATTTGACTCCCATCCTTTATTCCCAACAAATTTCGATGCTCTCACTTTTTTCCTAACATTATATTGGATTTTGGAATACAAAATAATGACCCTTTGGCAAACAATAATTTCATGAGCATACTGGGCGAGGATTGGCAGCATTGCCTCCCAATTTTCACCGACGCATCAAAAGTTTCTCCAGATGGAAATGTTGGGGCTGCAGTATGGGTTGGAAACGGAAGCATCCGTTTTCACAGGGGAAGCAGTGGCCATACTAGAGGCTAATGTTCTGATACTCTCCCACCGACTTGATAAGGCTGTGGTTGTTTAGAAGCCCTCGCCTCTAATCTTTTTAAATACAAATCCTCCTCTCCTATTATATATCAAATAAAAATCCTACTCTTCCAGTGCCACTCTAGTAATATTGGATGCGTTATCCACCTTAGCGTGGATTCCGGGTCATAGTGGTATACAAGGCAATGAGGCAGTTGACGCATGGGCTAGGGACGCTACGGTAACAGGCAATCCTTCTCGACTGCAAAACTATGTAAACGATGTCCTCCAAATAGCCAAAAACGATCTTGAAGCTGTATGGCAGTCGAGATGGTCCCGTAATTCCAAAATCATAGGTCGTCATTATGGCAGAATCCAAACGCATATACCTAAAAAACCAAGGTTTTGGAAATACCGCCACTTACCAAAGCAAGCTACTTCGACCATTTGCCGCCTCCGTCTTGGACATGTTACTACCCCTGTATTCCTATACAAAATTCGTATTTTAACTAGTCCCCTATGTGAATGTTGCATTCAAGAAGAGGGTACTACTGACCACATCTTTTTTAACTGCTTGAAATACCCATCCTTTTACGACCAACTTCCTACCAACATTCCCCGTCCAGTTAACCTTAACACTCTCCTATCCACTTCTAACAAATCGGGCTTTTTATGTATATGTAAACATGTTAAAAAAAATAACATAAAACTCTAACCCATCCCCTATAGCCCTTTACTGTACCTACATTTATTAATAACCATAACAAATCATATTTTAATAACCCTTTGTGTTGTGACGTGTTGTATTGTGTTGTTTTTAGGACCCAGAAAGAGTTTACTCAAGAAAGAAAGTAGCCATCGAAAGTTAACCAATTCCTTGGATATTTTAAAGCAGTACTCCGTGTATCTCTCACTACAGGACACTGGTGAAATTTCTGTGAGAAACGGAAAAAGCCAGATAACAAAAAAAAAATACCCCATTTTTTCATATCCAGAGAATAAGAAATATACACCGAAGAACGATTGTTGTATACTACAATGAATAGAATAGATTACTTAATATTAATAATCCGTGTTCGCCTGGATATTTGAGTGTGTATGTATTTTTTGAAATATACTTTTGTAGACCGGGCGCGTAGTATTTTCGAGCTACGGACTTAAATACTCGGATTTTGACATTTTAACTACACGAATTTCAGTTTGTTTTTGGAAAATAGGCTACAAACTCGAATTTAGAGTTGAGTATGTATCGCAAATATATTGACAGATGACTCTGATAGGTAAATACTATTTTTTTCAATTGGTTGCAGTATGGTGATGAGTATTATATTGCACCAACCCTCCATATTTAAGGGAGTCGTACGATTATAAACCTCTAGTATAGCACAAAATGGGTAGAAGCGTTTTCCGAATTCTGGTTCTCTACGATTTCTAAAGCGCCTTTCAATGACCCACGCAAAAAGTACTCCGGTTTGCGTACATTTTGTATGGTATCAGGAGCTCTTCCTATATATGACATTTCTAATAGTAAATAGTAACTTTTGTTCCAAAATGAAATAAACCTTAATACAGATTAAGAACTTCTTCAACCGTTTTTTGCCTCGCATTAAGCTTCCAAAATCTGTCAATTATTCCCAATTGATATTGAACTCTGTACGATAGATATGAGGTCGTAATTAGAATGAAGAAATTTGACGATGTGGAAAACTTGATGCGAGGCCCCATATTTGTATTAGTGTTTGTGTGTGTGTTTGTTGTTTCCCGGCATCATTTAAATTTACACCATTTGCACTTGGATCTCCATTCACATTAAAAAATACAAGGTGTTTGGCAAACACTCTAACATGCCGAAACATACCTACCCATAAGATATAAAATGCGCTTGTAAAAACAACTACGCCTTTCAGCCCTCGGGTGGAATCCCTCCATCACAGGTGGAGGTGGCCTCCACCTTCACATAATATAAATATGTTATTGTGGATATACCTAACATCTATATAGAGATGTTCACGTGGATACGTTTTTGCTTGTTTGGGTAAATACCCTGTATAATTTTAAGTACAATTAATCTAAAACTGGCAAATTGCCATTGTCATTTGGGAAATTCGCGAGTTTGTGGTAATATGCTGTTATTTGTACTCATTCCCTTTTGAACGTATGCTTACTAGAGGGCGCCAGGGTAATGATTGCACACGGGTGTTTCATGGGCTAGAGATGCCTCTGGCAGTAGACGTCTTTCGGCTGAGACGATGGTGCTGGCGGTAACACAAACCTGTAGGATACAAAATGGGCAACAGAGTTTTTTGGATTATATTCTTGTACTCCTACTCTTATCCAGTCAACCTGCCAAGCGTGGAGCTAATGGCAAAGTTCACCATTCTGGGGGAGGCTTCCGTCCAGCAGTGAGCGCCTTTAACACAAGAGTAGAGGACGAGAATTTAATTTCTTCCGCAAGCAGGCACAGGCACATAAAAATCTACGCGTGAAAAGCCACGTTAAGCTAGTTTTTAATAATAATATTTTAATTTATATTGCTGCTAGAAACCTGTGATAGTACCATTTTAAAAACAAGAAAATTGAAACTGTCAATATAAATGACATTGATGTTATAAATCTATACATAAAGAGAGAAAAAAATGTCAAAGTGAATGTAACAATAGTACGTGGTTATTTTTTGATCCAGAGGAAATTCTTTTTGAATTTGACCCGCCGCACATTGGATGGAAATCCAATAAAAATGGACATAGGGTTTTTTCTTCGAAAATAAAACTTTTTTTTTATTTCACTAATATCATTCAGACCTAATATATAACTTTTTTTTTAAACTAATACTTTACGAGATATCACGAGATTTTTTTTGTTTGGAACGTCTTCAACCATGGTCTGGTTCGCCCATGTTTTGGGCCATCCCCTTTTCGGACCACATTGGTATCATTATATGAGCGTTTCTTAATCGTATGATGCGATAAATATGTGCCCTTAAGTGCAACCTTGCCTGATATACTTCTTCGAAAAGTGACACTTTTACTAATTTTAAAAGTTAGCGCTTGGCAAATTCTGTGATCCAAATATCACAAATCTTATTGAAAGCAATACAATATTTAATAGTAAATACATTGTTGAAGTATTGTAATGTAAAAAAGTATCTACATTATTACTTGGTCTGTTTTTTAAAACGGGTTGTCAACTAAAAATAATCAATGTTTATGACCAATTATTGATATAGATCAATTTTATATATTTTTCATTCAAAACAGGCGTAGTAGTTATATTTCTCTTTTTTTCAATACACTTTCTTAGAAACCTGTTGTTGTGAAAAATTACTGAAAGTTTATAAAGTAAGTAGTATAAAAATGCTTTATATACAACTACCATCCTCTCACGTATTATCATCCTAATACGTATTCACTGTGTCAACCGCGTCCGTATTAACTTCGATAAATATGGAATCTCTTGTGAATAATCTTGATATGTTTATGTTGTTGAGGGAAGAACTGAAATCGTTATCGAATAGCAAAAAGCGAAATACATTTGGAACTAAATTAAGAAAATTACCAGCAAGTGGATGACTGCCAGACGCAGTATCACCAAGTTTTTAAAGCGAAATGAAAATTGTTTCGATAGCCCCATGGATGGAGTAACTGAACATTGAATGTTCTGCAAATCTGGAAATCAGTAGTCTCAAAGCTTCCATGTCCTTTCCACCCCGAAAACCATTTGAAGAGATCTCCTCTAAACAAAAAAAGAATTGTTTAGATCTTTTTAATCAGCCGATGTCCGCTGATGAATTACTTGGTGCTACATTAAAAAGTTTGAAATATGCAGACCAAATAAGTGCAATAGTGAGCCATTTATTAAAACATCCAAAAGATATTCCAAAAGTTCATGCGTGTATCAATCAAGAGGAATTTAATAAAATTTCGCCCGATAAAGCAGGAGCTCTGATGACGTTCCTGATATCATCGAAGTATAGCGATGAGGGATTCAACATATTATCACGGAAATAAAGTATATTTTTCCGTATTGCAAGGTGCAAAAAGCGAAAAAAGAATGTTATCCTGTTAGTGAGTACATTAAACTTGATGAGGAAAGAGCAAATATCAATTAGCAAGCTTTGCTGGACCTAATAGTAGCGAGACTCGCAAGAGCAAACAATTTGCTCTGTGGTGCTGATGCTGCCGTTAAATTGGTCAGCAAGTAGGGCAGCAAGTATCGTCTGGAGAATTGATAGATATTTCAAAATTTTCACAGTTTTGTCATGAAACAGCAGACCTTTATGTTGAATGTATCCGTGATATTTTATGCTTTCGTGAGTCCTTAAATTGCTCATATATGGAGCGGTTGAATTATACTCAACAGTTTGGTTTGCTGCCTATTGGCAAACTTTCAGAAGAAGCAGCAGAGGCTCAAAAAATATATTTTAGAAATTACAGAAAGATATTGTATAAGTTATGTATAGTTATAGTTATGTTATTAAGGATACATAAGTGAGTGGTCGGTAGTTGTAGATAAATCATTTTTATGCTACAACTTTATAAACTTTCAGTAAATTTATCAGTAATGGTAAGTGTAATGAAATAGTGATAAATATAACTACTACGCCTGTTTTAAATAAAAAATATAAAATTTATCTATATCAATAATGGGTCATAAGCATTGATCATTTTTAGTTGATTACCTGTTTTAAAAACATTTCTAAGTAATAATGTAGATATTTTTAACATTAAAATACTTTTAATAAAATTTGTGATATTTTGTCTCCAAGGACCACAGAATTTGCCAAGGGCTAACTTTTCAAATACGAAAAAGACTCACATTTCGTAGCAGTATATCGGGCAAGGTTGCACTTAAGGGAACATATTTATTGCATCATCCGATAAATAAACGCTCATATCATTATATGATATAATATAATATAATATCTTTTTTCCCCCTTTCACACCAACGTGGTCCGAAAGGGGGATGGCCCAAAACATGGGGGAACCAGACCATGGTTGAAGACGTTCCATACAAAAAAAATCTCGTGATATCTCGTAAAGTATTCGTTTTTAAAAAAAAATGTTATATAATAGTTCTGAATGATATTGGTGCGCTCTATAGATTGGCATAAAAAAAGTTTTATTTTCGAAAACAAAATTCTATGTCCATTTTTATTGGATTTCGATCCAATTTGTGCGCCGCGGGTTGACGACAAGAATATGTAAGTCTCTCTGTAGTCCAGTCATTACGTCGGAAAAATCGGGAAATAAATGAAAATGAACCGAGAAAGCCAAATTTTGGATATTACGTGGGGGATGGCAAGAAAAGCTTAAGTTCAAATTGTCGACCAAAATAACCTTGTGCAATTTCCGCCATCTTGAAAAAACCCTTAATTCAGTTTTTTCATCATAACTCGGTTCCCCGTTGAGATACGAAAATTTTTATAGAATACTTTTTTGTTGCTCTTCTTGCGATCTACAATTAAGGTCCCATGCATTTTTCACGTATCGATCGTCGTTTTCGAGATATCGATCAAAAATATCAAAAGTTTTCTATGTTTGTTACGCGATAACTCCGCCAATTATGAACCCATTTGAACAAATCTTCTTTCGGCGTATAGGTAATATCTCAAGGGTGGTCCCATTTAAATTTAATAATAAAGAAAAAACAACCCCCAAGGGTGGA
Source organism: Calamotropha paludella (assembly GCA_927399485.1). Classification (NCBI taxonomy): domain Eukaryota; kingdom Metazoa; phylum Arthropoda; class Insecta; order Lepidoptera; family Crambidae; genus Calamotropha; species Calamotropha paludella. Next base: position 16,482,667 of record OV656804.1, on the reverse strand, counting down.
AAATAAGTGATGAACTTTTTTATACGCAATAACTCCGCCGATTATAAACCAATTTGAACGATTCTTTTTTGTTGAATAGGTATTATCGAAAGAGTGGTTTCATGCGAATTTGAAGAAAATATTTCACCCCCAAGGGTGGAAAATTGGGGATGAACTTTTTTATACGCAATATCTCCGCCGAATATGAACCCTAAAAATTTAACACACACTAAAAAACACACTAAAAAGTAACACTAAAAATTTTAAAATAAAATAATTAACTTTTTAAAAAAAAAAACCGACTTCAAATGCGTGAACACAAAAAAAAACAAAATTAAAAAATAATTTCTAATATCTATTACCTAATACTATAATTTTCCTAAACTATGTCAAAGTAATTAAAGTTAAACCAGCTAAATATCTTACAATAGTAATACTTATATACCTATTGTTTTTTGTATGATCGATATCTCGAAAACGACGATCGATACGTGAAAAATGCATGGGACCTTAATTGTAGATCGCGAGAAGAGCAACAAAAAAGTATTCTATAAAAAATTTCGTATCTCAACGGAGAATCGAGTTATGATGAAAAAACTGAATTTAAGGGTTTTTTCAAGATGGCGGAAATTGCACAAGGTTATTTTGGTCGACAATTTGAACTTAAGCTTTTCTAGCTACCCCCCACGTGATATCCAAAATTTGGCTTTCTCGGTTCATTTTCACTTTTAAATGTATATAATCACTGGACTACTGCCATAGCGCACATAGCGTAGGCGAGGTATACCATAATTTTAGAATCGTACGCAGACCCTAAGTTATAAATATAAACAGCAGGTAAGTTTTTAGTAAATTATATTTATTACCCTTAATAAATAATAAGAATATATTTTGGGTCTTCCGACAGTAGCACGGTAGTGCGCCGGTGCAAGCGGTCGCTGCGTGCTACTGGTGGAAAAGTCGCAGCCAGGACGGATGGATGAGCCGACACCGAGTAGTTAGTCTAGGTTACATCACAGCCGCATTTATTGCCTACAAATAAAAACAAAAAACAGTTAATCACTCATGAGTTTTTAGTACCGACTTGTTATAAAATAATATTAACTTAGGCCTAACAATATGCGAATCAAGACAAATACGAATTACTTTTATCAAGTTAACACTTGAATTGAAAGGAAAACAACTGTTCTATACAAAGATAAGTACTTTGGCCCATTGAGTAGATATATATGTATATGATTATTTTTTGGTTCGAAATGAAAAGTTGGTTAATTTGTAAAAGCAATTCATTTTTATATTTTTCCTATAACCAGAATTGATATAATTTACATGGAACAAACATTTCAGTATTTTGATATTATAGTTTTGTAATGTCGTAATATATCTGCAAAACATCATTATTATTGTTGTTCTTACCTAAAACATGTTTTTCGGAAAATACCTACGTAAATTATAACAATCACAAACCCATTAAATGATTCTACGAACTTCAGTTTTACAATTTAACTATTTTAACTTAATAGAATATTAGAACCAAAAGAAAATGGAACGAAAACACGATTTATTATCCCTTTGACAGTCGTTATTATTGATTACGATAAGATTGAATAAAAAATGTAATGACAGAATGTACTTTGGTTTATCAGTGTTAATAAATCTAAGTATTTCTTTTGGTATTTCATAAATATCATTGTCTGCTGACTTTTCATATCCAAAGTTAAACCTTATTGCTCCAGAATCCAGCATTAAATAAGTTCCTTTTTAATTTTTTTTCCGATTGTAAACAACTATCAAATCTTTTTTCTAATCCTGTCTTTCCCTATGTCCTGATTACTTTGACAAAAAAAAACTATGCTTTAGCATAATTGTCTAATTTTAAACAATATTGTTTATATATTGTTTTAAACTTTCATGGTCACTAACATTATAGTAATATAAGTTATTTACGGGATTGCTACCATGTACCTTGTTTTTGAGTTTCCGATATTTCAGTCGCTCAGTCGCTCCGTGATCATGGCACTTGCAACAGTGCCGAAATATCGGAAACTCAAAAACAAGGTACATGGTAGCAATCCCGTAAATAACTTATATTACTATAATATTGTTTATATTGAAACTAGAAAGGACAGAAAAAAATATTATAAGTTAATAGTAACTAATTAGTGATTGTAAATAGTTACAATCACTTATATAATAGGGCCTAGTATTAAGAATGATAATTAATATAGCGTAAATAATACACTCATGGAGCACAATATTTATATTATACTGCTGAAATCGTTTCTCGACTTCTATTTAATCGAATGCTATTCAGCTGTATAAAAGCTCTTTTGTCAAATGGACTCTTTCCAATCAAAGCTCGCAAAATGAGATGCTTATCATATATCATTAGCAGCAAACCAGCTTTTAAGTTGATGAAAATCTATTCGGTTATATAAAATCTATTATATTATTTCAAATCTACACATCATTAAAAATCTATGTGCGGACATCAACCTACCTAAACTATATATTACAATAAAAAAAACTTTTGCCGGTGTAATCAATATAATATACCTTATCTGCGGCCACTAAACTAAAGAACCATCAAAAATACGTTTGTTACGTTACGAACTATAAATTGTGCGGCAAATGTTTTATTGATACCAGACTTTACTATTGAGCACGCACTCTCGGGGATGTTTTAATGTCAGTGGTGACATTATGAGTAGAATTTTTTTACCGCAAGCGATGTTCTATATGTCAGGGGCTAGAGTTAAAATGACAAGACTAGTGAAACTCACCTCATTACGTTAGGGTTGGATGCACCGTATCCCCCAATTGCCGGACGACCCCAGCTCCCACCCGATCGCGCATTAGCATTTGCAGTCGCACTACCACCACCAGCTGCAAAAGAAAATCACAATAGTCTTAACCAGCTGCAAAAGAAAATCACAATAGTCTTAACTATCCGGGCGGTTGTAGCAACAACATCTTATTAAATTGTAGTTATTCGTTTTAGACACAAAAATATAAAAGATTATTTTTGATACACTATTTTTGAACCCAAAATTGTACTTATTATGCGTGGTTCGCTATTATGGTGTCTTAGAATAATGAAATATAGACCCGTTTATAATTGAACTTTCCTTAACCCTCAATTCGGTGTTAATATTTGATTAGTTTTTGATTACTGATAAAGAATTTTATAAATTTTACAAACATTCATAACACCTAGTAACCTTAAGCTCCAAAAACTGTATCTGTATTGTGTCTTTATTCGTCATTACATTAAATATTGCTTTAAAGCCAACGACTCTTCGCAACCTTCACGAGGTCGGCGATCCAACTCCGTTACCTTTTCCAGTTCGCGGTTGCCATTCCACAATTTTTTGCTATCCTATATCTTTAGTTGTACGTCCAATAGGTACTTATTTTTTACATAGACTCTCTTTGTTCTGTTTCCGTCACCATTTAATTTTCATAGCTTTTTTTCGAATATATAGCTACTTCCGTACCTACCTACGTACCTGCTCTGGAGAAATTAATACCAGCAAAAATGCAGTAACAACATACGTTGGTGATGTCGCAAACAAATAATGTGTGAGGTAAACAAATAATGTCGTAGAAATGTCAAAAATCTATGGGTAAAGCGTAGTTCTAATTATATTATTGCTGCTGGACAAGATAAGTTTGTGGCACTGTAACATCATTGAAATCGGGAAGATTCGTGATGTCTATTACAATACAACTATTACAACTTGCTAAATGATACATAAAAAAACTAAGCAATTGTTTTCCTCTCCCGATAAAGGACGATTGTGTTAAGTTATGACAATCTGGTGCATTTAACTCGTATACGTACATGATAAACTTGCGCCGGGTATTTCTTATAAAAAAATAAGTGTGTACTTCAATAATGTAATACGAGTAGAATGTTAACAGAGATCTAACGGTTCAGCTTTTTAATTCAAAACTTAAAGTAGAACCTACTTTTAAATGTTGTAATGAAAGTAGTTGTGATAGATTACTTTTTGTAAGCGTAATTTAACGTCTCGAGAGGAACCGTTAGGTGAACGGAATAAAATCTACTGTATGTCCAACCAAACGTAGGGTTATCAACTTCTGTTGATAAGTTAATTCAAATTCAGCTTCTGTAATTTCGTTTTTCATTTAATTTGATAACGGTTTTCAAACCTTTCAATCCAATATTTGCAAAGCTATTGACTAAATAGTTGATAATTGGAAATCGTGAACATGGAAAAGCACCAAGTATTAACAGCTTTAATGCTTTGAAAGCTGCTGTTATAATATAACTTACAGTTAATATAGCATCATAATAGTAGTTTATGATACTGTTGCATAATAAGGGTTCTTATAACATGAGTGAGTTTTAAAAAAACGAGCCGTAGGCATTATGTACAGTGTCATACACTACTTTATCTACTCTCATACTATAATACTTAAAACAATATTGCAAACAAAACCAAACTTTGTTTTAATATTAAAAAGATTTTTAAAATGTCAAATGTTGGCGCCAAGCTGCAAACATCAATTGCGCTTGCGTGTTGCGTCGTAGCGGACTCGTTCATTGAAACCTTTTTAAAGTAGAGGTTCAACCTCCTTGGTCCAGCTGGAGGTTGTATAGGTGTATCGTTATGATTAAAAAGTTATATTATGTTACAGGTGTCCATACAAGACCTGTATCGTAATTAAACTTTTTTTTTATTATTTTTGGCCTGTACGTAATGTTTGTCATAAGCATTTTGTTTTCAGTTTTAGAATCTTTGTATTATAGTATCAGAGTAGATAAAATAAATTATGATGCCTTAACTATAATTATATATAGTTAACTGTAAGTTGGTAACCATAGTTGATGGTAGAGATAGTCCCGTACCACTGTTACGGTGATCTACATAAAAGCTCCAGTTCCCGCATACCAATGATTTTCCCAGAGTATATACTTCGCAATTCGTATGCGCAAGAGTAAGTTTTGTATAGTGTATGTTCATATGTATATGCACTCTGCGCGACGCATAATGAAATTAAATAGTTCTTAAACTGGCACGATGTATGTGATTTTTTTATTATGGGAATAGGACCTTTCTTATGTCATCATGATATTGAACGGTGATAAATTATGATTGTACTGATCAGGGCTGTAGCTAGAGTCTAATTTGAGGTAGGGCACCATTGGTTACAGGTAGGTCGGAAGTAGTAAATTTATCATAATTGGTCTGCCCTCGAAGCACGGGCTCCTAAATCAAACACTATGTATATCACTGACTTCTAGGTCAAGCATTGGAGCGGATTTCCAAAGGTTGCGGGTTCGATTCCCGCCTGAGAATTCACTTGTGACCCAAGTCGATTTTTCTACACTACTGGAAAAAGGATTAAAGGATCAAAAAAAAAATCCAAATTTTTGGGCAATATTCAACAGGCCGTAACTTCGAGAGAAATGGTCGTACATGAAATAAAAAAAAGTAAATTGTAGCTCCAAGTGTCTAGTTTTTGGATTAGAACTTTAAAATGTTGTATCCTACGCGGTTTTTGAGTAATCTTAGAAAAACCAACAACAAAAAAAAATTCAATGTTTTTTTTAGTTTTTATTTTTAGTCTACGGGCGTAAAAAAAATTGTTTTGCTTACCCACTATAAGGATCAGACACTTTGTTTATTTAGCTTTAATTTATTTTTTTATACACCTTGATACGTCCACTTCTCGACGAGATATCGGTCTTCAAATGGAAAAGGATCCTTTTGTCTTTGATTATCGATATCTCAGCAACCAATAATCGCACAGAAAGTTAAAGGTGAGTTTCAAGAACTTGAATGAATTTTCTTTAACGACAAGCCATTGCTTTTCCGAAAAAAAATTGTTTAATTTTTGTCACATGAATTTGAAAATGCAACAAAATAAGGGCTGTTGGTGATTTTTTGGAAAATCAAGCGCTGGATCGAAAATATTGAGGAAACCGCTAATGTTAAGTGTGCCTTTTACAGTTCAATGTGTCCACAAAAACCCTAAAAAGAACTAAACTAATCCATCCAGCCGTTTTTCTGTTTCACTTGATCGCATTTTTGAAAAAATTAAAGTATCACGTTTTTTGCTCTGAAAAGCTTATAACTTTTAAAAATGAGAAAAAAATGTTTTTCCGAGCTTTTTCCACATTTTTGTTTCAGAAAGTGCTTAAATTTTATTGACGAAAGGTTGTTGTCGAACTTCTCTAATAACTGCCCGATCATCGCGGGCATTAGTGACTCGATGACGACATTGTCCGAAGCAACGATTGTATTGGTTCGTCTCTGGTTATCTGTTTTTTTTTTTTGTTGCTGGTTTTTCTAAGACTACTCAAAAACAGCGGAGGGTACAAAATTTTAAAGTTCTAATTCAAAAACTAGACACTTAGAGCTACTATTTTTTTTTTTATTTCCTGTACGACCATTTCTCTCGAAGTTACGGCCTGTTGAAAATTTCCCAAAAATTTGGATTTTTTTTGATCCCTCAATTTTCTCCAGTAGTGTAGTATTTTTCTATTATGATAATTTATCTTATAAGATCGCATAGAAAAATGCATAAAATATATAAAAATTATAAAACAATTTAATTATACTAATTTATCTTAGTATTTTGGTATTGGTATTTTTAAGGTAGGGCATTGTGATTTCGAGGTAGGGCATTGCCCCACAATGCCCCCCCCTAGCTACGGCCTTGGTACTGATTCAAGGTAACTGGATTATAGTCAATATAAAGATTGACACTAAGGTTAACATTAAATCACATTAAAAAAATATTATCTATTGTCCTATTCATCCATTCATATACAAGTAACTACTGTGTGATGCAAGTTGCATATATTTTTATAAACAACATTGATCATTCAAGGTCTCACAAAAACTTACTGCCTTTGTAAGTTTGTTGCCTTTGATTATCAAACTAATCATTCATACAAGTACAGTTACTATGGGCTAACTTTGATACTCTAAACGAACATGATTTTATATTACTGCGACGTAAACATAAATAACTGTGCTCTATCTCTAATAATGATAATCGTGAGTATGAAACACGTACCGTGATATCATAACAATTATTCTTGTCTTTCGAAATAAAAATTACGCTTTGAGATTAAACTATGTATTTTTGCAAATAACCAAGACTAAATTAAAGGATTTCATAAGAGTATAATTTATTAGGACATTTTTGTAACATAAATTTTATATAGAATCGAAATAATAGTGAAAAATTATTACATATCCCTACCAATATTATAAATGTGAATGTAAGTTTGTTTGTTATGCTTTCACGCAAAAACTACTAAACCGATCATCATGAAACTACGTACAATTATTCTTGGAGGTATTAGAAGTAACATAGGATACTTTTTATTGAAAAACAACTTTTTTTAGCTAGTACTATATAAAATTTAATAGAAAAAAGTACCCATAATCAGAAATTAAATTGTTTCGAATCAATAAGTTGTTTTTATAACGATATATGGTTCACGCCACTACTGGGTCCCGGGTTCTGTCACCGACAGGCTCAATGTAGACAATAGACTTTTCTACATATATTGACTCAAGTCTGGAATCTGTGGTACAGACATTCTTTCTGTCTTCCGTAACACTATTACTTTAGCTACTTAGCTTGTTTTCATTTTTAGAGATAAAAGAATAAGGTACTTAGATCATCTTTTCATATCTATGGTAATTTCACTGGTAATGAATATATCAGCATAATGCAGTACCTGACGCCCTATATTATTTAACCCTACTACAGTCTTTTAAAGGTTACATAAGCCTCTTAAACCGATGCTACTATAAGTAACAAGGAAGAATGACTTAATACACAGTAGTTATTGGAACATTTAAAATCTAATAAGCGATCAGAATAATATGACATATATATATATATAAACGGAAAATATCACTTGTTTAAATAAAAAAATATTATTATGTTTAATAAATGTTAAATAAAATTTATATTTTAATAAAAAGTAATGTCATAACTTATACGCTGTCGAGCAAAACTAACTAGTCGCTTGTATTATATGTATTTCAAAAACTTGTACTATATTTCAAAAACATCATGGAACAAAAAAAAATCTAAAAGGAGTTTTATTTTACACAATTTACCTTGAGAATTTACTAGTGTAAAACCTATAATATACTCACAAGCTTCGGCGTTAGCATTCGCGTTGGCATCACCACCGTTGGCGTAAGGGTAAGGGTTGAAAGAGCGACGCAAACGACGTAATGGCACCGGCGGCGAGGCGTGGCCTTCAGGGTCGATGGTGTAGTATGCGCGAGGCACGTAGTACTGGCCCTCTGAAAATTTAATATCAATCTTTTATGCACTAGGCTTTGCATAGGTACCAATTGAAACTATGAAAACACTACGTAATTACACTGGTCAACACTGGTTTTGCCACACGAACTTTGATAGCTAATTTTGTTTTATCAATCTACCCTCATTATTAAATCACAGTTGCCATATGTCAATTAGCCTCCTATTTGTTGTGATACGGTAATACTCATAATTAGTACTACGGCAGTAAATTAACAGAAACGCTTACAAGTAAATCGTTATAAAAATATTTATCGTTGAATTTGAACACTTTTTTGGGATTTATTAACCCTGTGAGCAAGTCAAGGAAGTGTATTAATGATCCTAACTCTTTTTGTTATGTCTGCGGAGAACTTACATTCAAAAAACAACGACGAAATTTTACAAATCTTGTGATGGAGTGTTATCACCAATGTTTTGATTTTCTGTCGCCCATCAAGACAAATCCTGGGCCCCTCATATCTGTTGCATAACGTGTGTGAAAAATTTAACTGACTGGAAAAAAGGTGCACGACCTATGCCGTTTGCTGTACCCATGATATGGACTGAACAGCGAGATCACGTTTCAGATTGCTATTTTTGTCTCACTGACGTAAAAGGTATAAATTACAAGAAAAAAAACACAGTTATTTACCCTAACTTATCTTCGGCTATAAGACCAGTCTCTCATTGTAAAAAATTGCCAGAACTAATACCAGTTGCAACTACGTCTGTTGAGAACGACAATTCACAACCGTCTACTTCAAGTGTATGTGTTGACGAGGACGATGACTTTGAGTTTGAAGAAATTGCAAAGGAGCCACATTTGATAACTCAAGGAGACCTAAATGATTTGGTTCGAGATTTAAATTTGTCAAAAAAACAGTCAGAACTATTAGGATCTCGTCTAAAAGAATGGAATTTGCTACATCATAATACAAAAGTTAGCTATTTTCGAAACCGTGATCAACACTTCAGAACGTTTTTTTCTCAGGATGGAGATTTGGTGTTTTGCAATAACATAAATGAGCTTATGAAAATGTTGGACATAGATTTTGATCTCTCTCGGTGGCGTTTATTCATTGATTCTTCGAAAGCAAGTCTAAAAGCAGTTTTATTGCATAATGGAAATAAGCTTCCGTCTGTACCTGTGGCCCATGCTGCAAATATGAAAGAAACTTATGAAAATATAAAACTTTTACTTGAAAAAATAAATTACAGTACATATTCCTTCAAAATCTGCGGTGATCTTAAAGTTGTTGCACTATTACTTAGACTTCAGCTGGGTTATACAAAGTTTTGCTGCTTTTTATGTGAATGGGATAGCCGAGACAGAACTAATCACTATATAAAAAAAACATGGCCTACGCGTGCATCGTTGGTTCCTGGGCAAAAAAACGTAAAGTATTTACCCCTTGTACAGCCAAATAATGTGCTTCTATCACCATTGCATATCAAATTAGGATTAATAAAACATTTTGTGAAGGCAATGGATCGCAATGGGAGTGGATTTTTGTATCTAAAAGAAAAATTCCCTAAAATAAGTGATGCAAAGATAAAAGAGGGTATTTTTGTTGGCCCTCAAATTAGGGAATTAATAAAAGATTCAAGATTTGAAGAAAAATTCAGCGATTTAGAAAAATCAGCACGGAAGTCTTTTAAAAATGTCGTTGCAAATTTTTTGGGTAACCACAAGAGTGACAGCTACAGAGAGTTGGTTAGCGAGCTGTTATTGTCATATCAAGCATTAGGTTGCAACATGTCACTTAAGATCCATCTTTTACACGAGCACCTGGATTTTTTTCCTGACAATTTAAGGGGCTGTCAGTGACGAGCACGGCGAGAGGTTCCATCAGGATATTTCTGATATGGAAAAGCGGTACCAGGGCAAATGGAGCCCAAATATGTTACCAGATTACTGCTGGACAATTAAAAGGGACCAACCAGAAGCTAAATATTCAAGAAAATCTTAGATTTTCGAAGTCATTTATAAAAAAATAAACTTTTGATTTACGAGATCCGTATTTTTTCTTAATATTTTAAATTACTCAATAGAATAAAATCTTTGTCTAGCAAATTTTTTTTAACTGTTTATTTTTTATTACAATCACCAATTAAAGTAAAAAATATCAAAAAAGTCCGTGTGGCACGACAAAGTTGAAATTTTGTTGACCAGTGTTAGTATTATTACGAAAGTATTCCAGTAAACAACCATTGTAACCTCATAATACAGCCTCTGGATTCTGTAACGTACATCTCACAGTCGAGTCAATAATTCCAATTTTTACTATATTCCAACATCCATTTCTGGCTACTTGAAAGATCATTGTTACACTTTGCTCTGCAAAGTAGAAATGGATATTTGACGCTAGGTGGTTAGTTGATGGTGAGATTGTATACGTTAGAGGATTAACACACAGGTTAGACGAAGATTTGTTAATGATATGGTTGTGCCAGTTAAGAAAGTCTCCACAAGAGGAAGTAGGTATAAGAATAAGAAATAAATATAACCATTATAAGAAGTATCGTTTTATTTAAGAATATGCGCATATTTCGTGGGATGTGTAGGAAAGAAAGCAGCATTTTAGCAATTTCAGTAATTATATCATATTATGTGAGATCATGTACTTTTTATAAAAGTAAAGTGGGATGAGATAGTCAAACGTAATTATTTAACAATACATTTTTCGTATATAAGTTAGAGACAAAGGAAGAGCCCAAAAAACCATTTACCTATATCCGCAATATTTCTTTCCAATTCAGTAAATCTGTGTTGCACCATACTAATATAATCACTCAAAGGTATCCTTTTTTACATTAAAATATTTTTATATCGAATTATCAATTAGAAAATTCATTACAAATTAAAGTGCATTCGTTTATAAAATAATAAAATCAGCCCATAAAATTATGAACTGATGGCATTAAATAGCACTCTAGAATGTAATATTGGCAGAATATCCAAAGCTCCTAATAAGTTAAGCGATTTTATTAAACTATATAACCTGTAAATCTGGAATATTAAGCTGAATAAAGTATCTTCTTAACCTTGAGGGCTTGTCATTTCAGCAGGTTATTGTATCGATACAAGTAAAGACTAAGATAATCTTTGTCATTTAATCCCGAGTTAGAATGTTAAAATTGATATGATAACTACATACCAATGCTTTTGTCTTCTGTTACTAACTAATAGGTCTGATATAACGGTCTTAAAGTAGTTTTCTTTATTAATTAATTTAATAAACTCCTGACAGGTTCACACTGTAAAGAACACTCCAGCAAGCAAGTTCATGAAAATTTAAACATTTTATTCTAACCAATATTATTCGAAATATTTAGGAATAAATAATTAAATATAGAGAGAAATCTTAAATATTATCCATTGTATGTCATATTTCAAAGAAATTATAATATACATCTAGTGATTTTTTATAATTTAATTTATAGATATTTTTTTAAATAATATAGAGATAAAATAATCGTATTAATATTTGAACTTTTTACTACCAGGGATCATTATAAGTTACATTTGACAAGTTTAGATCAAATGGCATAGCTTAAAATAATATTTTGTATTATAACTAAACTAACTTTTACATAGTAAAACAGCTTATCAGCCTACAAAGATATAATATTTATCCGACCGATTTCCAGTTTTAAATCTAATATATAGAGCTCAATATCACTTGAAAAATGTGCAGTTTGTATTAGATTGAAGTGCTGTTATCGTGCATACTTTGCTATCTGTCCAAAATTATAAATAATAACTGTTTTAAAGGAAAAACTTATTCGTCGCATCAAAAATAAATCGGGCATGATGTATAAAATATGGAGTAATTTAAGTTTTCAAGATAATTACAAAAAATCGCAATTCACGGAAAAGGTTGAGATCATCGATTTCATCATTAAAATGTTTTTGAAAAGTGCCTCAAGCAAGCGGCCTCCGAGAATCGTGACCAGCTACCATGAATACAGTCCTTACAAGCTTGGAAGCGATAGTTCCGCCTAATCATTTGATGAATAATACCTAAATATGAAATGAATTTTATACTATATATATTCTTGATATGGTGTGATTAAAGTTTATGTCATATAATATCGGGAACAAGAAAAATCGTAACGAAAACTGAAATAAGCTAAGAACGTTAACGTCTACATTAAGCAATTAGTAAAGAAGCACAACCTACAACAATATATAGTGCGTTTAATGTATTTCAGTATTTATGCATTGCTAATAACATAGCATAACAATAACATAACAATTTACAAATGTCAACAAAAAAGCACCTTCACTTAAATCATTCACAATAACATTACACGAGACGAAGTAAGATTACAATAAATAAATTAATAAAAAAAAATCCTAATTTGAGTGTTATCAAAACAGTTTTAAGAATTTTAATAATAGCCTAAAGAATAGTAATAATAGCCTACAATGATCCCTTTAAAACACCTTACTATTTGAATTCAAAATGAATTTTATTATTTTTTGTACAAACCACATAGCCTCAAAATCAAAACAACACTTTTTTATTTGAATTGAATGAACAACCAAACAAAACTTAATGATGTCACGTCTGTTACAAGAAAACGAAATGATTATGTAGAAGCTTCAAACAGAACTGATGGAAAATTACTGGAGGGATGTTGTTTCGAAATGCAACCTCAATTAGGGATGGTAACAAAAAACTTCAAGGCACTAACCTGCCAGAACCACGGCAGTCAATGCCACCAAGACGAAAAGAATTGTACTCTGCATACTGAACGGTGTTTCTCGGACGACGTCGTAGAAAACTGGCTTTGCCCAGTCCGTGAGCACGCTTATAAAGGTATGGCAAAATGTTTCGCCCGCGTGCATCGCCAATATAACGGTCTCAAATGCAAAAACCCGTCATCTATCTGAATAGACATCAAAAATTGGCAATTTGCAGTTTGTAAATAAAAGTCACCTATGTACAGCCTACAGATCATAAGTACAACAAAAAATTCACAGTGAATATTTAACTCTATTATTTGTATTTAACTCGAAAGTAGCTTAAGGGCTTTCGATTTTGTGAAGAGCTTAGCTTGCCGGTGATTATGCTACTAGGCTCAGGTAAAATAAACTTAATTTGAAGTGGTATCATTTATGTGTCTACACGGTTTAAGAGCTCTTAGCACTTACAGTTCGTAGAGATGTTTTCCCTCAATATACAAAGGAAAACTATTTCAGTTCGGACTAGCGGCCCGACCCCACTCCGTCCTCGTTAAAAATAGATTAATATATAGCATATAGGCATCTGGATCAATGAACATGGACTTTTAAATAATGATAAAATTTTTCGAATTCGAAATTCGAATTCGAATTTCGAAATTTAGCAGTTCCAAGGATTATACATATAAACAAAGCCAAATCTGCTCTTTCTGTTTATAATAATAATAAAGATAATAATAATGATATTTCTTACATTTATATCAATTAATCTAGCCATAAGCACTGTAAGGCTTTTATGGATACTAGGGTGACGTAAACACACATTTGATAAATAAATTAATGAATTTTCGAAGACAGCGCTATTCCAGCTTGACAATAATTTAATAGTTAATCATGTATACTTTGTTTAAAGTATAAAGTGAAAATATATTGGGTATAGCCAAAAATAGACAATTTGATATTGTACGTTTTTGTAAAGAGCATTACATTATATAGATAACTCATAGAATACCTAACTTTGCAATGGCTGGTTTGTTATGACTAGGTGCCAATTTACGTTCGATAAGTAGTAAAAATCGTAATTAACTATTTAAATTATGTATGTCATTTAACACTCATATCTATAGCCAAGTCCACAAAAAAACACTAAGCATATTTTTCTAGTATTTTTCTATTATAATAATTTATCGTATAAGATCGCATTAAAAATGCATAAAATATATAAAATTATAAAAACTAAAATGTCTGTTTCATCTTAATCGATTGACCAAACATTTGTAAAAATGTTTCTTTCGAATACGAGAGGATGTTCCTCTCATTGATGAAACAACGCTGGCCTACAGCGTAAAATCAGGAAAGTACTAGAAAATTTCGACGAGTGTTCACAAGGCTCGCTAGCTCAATTGGGAGAGCATTGGACCGGATTTCCAAAGGTTGCGGGTTCGATTCCTGCCTGAGAATTCACTTGTGACCCGAATCGATTTTTCTAGTATTTTTCTATTATAATAATTTATCTTATAAGATCGCATGGAAAATGCATAAAATATATAAAATTATAAAAACTAAGCATTGTTGAAACGATGTTATTCCAAGATTCGATTATTTTAAAATCGTTCTGTTTTGTATTATGGGTAAAGCACCTTAATCGGTTGGTAAACGACGTCATCAAAAAAAATAGCTTAGAGCAACACAACAATATATTATCAACTCCACAAAAAATATGCCCAAGCTGTGCTGTGAGTAATATGGGCTAAAATCGACTCAAAACAACATAATTATATAATTTAGGACAGCATTGAAAATGCAAAAATATAAAAATGATAAACGAAACAGAATTTATTTGTGAAATGTAAAAAAAATTTTTTTTTTTAATTATAATCATTTATTTACATCAAACATGGTATAAAAATGGTGGTACATTAATTTAAGTAACAGAGAGTGCTCATGTTTTACTATTTTAAATACTTAGATTTAAATTCAGAAAGCAGCGAATTTTATACAAAGATCTCGAATTATATTTGAGTAATAATAATTAATAAGTCAACAGTTAATAATAAATGTCACCTATTTTTTGTCATTAAAAATATTTAATCACTTAAAATAAATATAATGTAAAAATTACCAATAAAAAATAAGTATGTAGTATCATTCTGAATTTAATTCCAGCTAAAAATTCAATTATAGAAACAACACATAAATGCAATAATATTATTATTTTATTGCAAAAATGACTTATTATTATGATTGAGTACGATCTGTTTTTTAAATTATTACATTGCGAAACCCAATAAAGTATAGCATATCATTACAGGATATATTATCAACTGGTAACCTTGGAAATCATAAATGGGACGGTATTTAGATAAATCTTATAGACGAATGAGACAAATGACGAATGAAATGACGATTTGTTAGGTAGGTACTTGAAGTGACTTGATATTCAGAGTATTAAGCTCGGTAGAGAGTATATATGTTCTGTGGTATTAAGTAACAGTAAAAAATACTGTGGCTTGAGTGATATCTTGGTACGTAGTATGTTGGGCACCAGGTTGTCAGACATCGACAAAATATGGCTCTCTTATTTCGTACAACTTATTAGTTAATAATAAAATAAGCAAAACAAAATGATGAGTCTCATATTTGAGTACTTATTTGGGGCTTACATAAAAATAGCATTATCAATACCTATAAAATGTACCATATCCGAAACAAAGGGCTGTGGCGCGGCTGCCAATCAAGAATAAATCAAGGCATTATCATCAAAGGAACGCAGCCTTAAAACATTCACATAGTTCTCCTACTTTTTACACTTTCACTGTCTTCACTTCACTCACTGTCTATTGAACGTCTACATAAAATATATTTTTAGTTACTCGGTAAATTTTAATATGTGTAGAACTATTTGTATGCAGGGGAAGCTACTGCTATATATACAGACTCACAAAATGTTTCTCCTCTTTAATAATAAAATCTATAGATATAAAAATTCCCTGTGACAGTGTTTGAGTGTGATCAACTCCGAAGCTACTGAAACGATTTTGATAATTTTTGTTTTCATTTTGCTGGATTATTTCCGATTTAAGACATAGGATAGGTTTTATTGTAGTATTTTGTAGTGTAGCCAGATAACGCATGGCCGGGACAGCTAGTATAGATAAAAATCCAGTTACAACGGATTCTAATATCTTATTTAATTTGCTATAGTAAAAAATATTTCAATGTTTTTTCTGTATGTATATAAAGTAGTCTCCCTGGTTTGATGTAAGCGCAAGGACACTGAATATAGATACGCATATGCATATGTTTATCTTTATGATACCACAATGATGGAATATTTTGAAAGTATTCACAAAGTTATGTCGACAAACAGTGTGATTCAATTCAAAAGGCTAGCCTATGTAAATCTCCCCAAAAGAGCTAGTGATCAGGCCTCATCCTACTATGCAATTTTTCCTATCTGTAAAAATATAGTGTTATCTGATCATAAAAGTATAACTTTTTTGATTTTGTTCAACATTACAATTTCTCAATATAGAAGATATCAACGCGTTCGTACAAGTAATTAGCACTTTCTTTCGCGCTTTAAGATGGCTCAGTTTCTTGGTGTATTTTACATAGAGAATTGGAAAATCTAGGTGGAGAAAACAATATCTTAAGTTAAGATTGAAATTGTAAACTAAAAGCCAGTAACAAAAATTTAAAAATTTGGCAAGGATACTAACGAAATACCGTAATACCGTTAAGATTCTTAAAAGTCATAAGTCACAAGCAGATAAAATGTTATCAAACATACTTTTTAAATCAAACAATATATTTTGTATAACCACGTATTTTATTAATTTAATTTAAAAATAGCAATATATTACTTCACTTTTAATTTTTAATTATTAAATTTCGTAAACTCTTGTAGGGAAAATTCCCTTCACCATTAGACATTTACGTTAGTTAAAAATGTATTTCACAAGTTAAATAATTATTTATTACCTTTCATTTGCTTCATTAAGCTAAATATTGTAATTCTCCATTTACCGAAGTTCAGTAATACCTGAAGAAAGGCCCATAATTTTAACGTATTGTACTTTGATTAAATAAAAGCAAATAAAATGACTACGTTGCAAAAATCAGTGGACAGTTATGGGATTTGTAATCCGATGAAGGTTTTTTTTAATTTTTTATAATAAAAGTAATGACGATACTTTTGTTCCTATTGCAGTTTTAAACAGCATTTACAAAAAAATAATTTTATCTAAATAATTTTGTACTTTAAAAGCTATACATAAGTTCTATGTTTATTCGATTTTTACCTTTAAATAACATAGATACTCGACATTAAACATATATCTAAAAATTGTGGATACACCATAGCACCATAAGTGCTAAATTCTAGGATCAAGCCATGACATGGACACAAGGCAGCTATATGTACTGGTATTTATATAATTAGTAACTGATATTTTCTGTAAATTATGGATTTGTCTCAAGTATCAAACTACAAAACAATTAACTGTAAATATTATGTTAGTTCAACTATATTGTCTGTCTCCGACATTTTACTATTGTTTGTTTCTATGTACAGTTAAGAACCGTACTAAATGTCGTGAAAAATATTGGTTGTTACACTATAATTCGATGAATTCTCAATTAATTAAACTTAATGTATTGGACTTTAAGTTAAAAATCAAATGCAGTAATTTGACAATAGTCCCTCATACTTGACTTAAAATTTAAAAGTAAACTAATTTAATTAGCATAAAATATTAGAAGTATAACTTCAATAATTTAGTCGGTCCTGGGAAAATTGTTTTAACATTCAATATCTGTAAAATTTGTGTACTTTATGTACATTCCGATTAGCTTTTCTCGCCAAAAACAGATGACATAAGAGAATATATGTAGGTATAACTGATTGGAACGGAAGAATGTATTTTGACGATAAAACATATCGACCGTAACAAGAGAAACTACATATTATATCTCGTATTTCATCATCATCTCAGTTGAAAGACGTCTACAGCTGGACGGAAGCATAGCCCCAAAAATAAGAGGAATTTTGCTTGATGATTTCCACGCTTGACAGGCGGGTTGGAGGTCGCCGTAAGACAGTCGGGAAACGCTAATGCACATTTTGTGTTATATGGTGGAGATTTTTTGTTATATGGTGGAGATGTACTCTGATTACCAGTACATATTATTAGTTATCATATGACATCCATTAAATGTGACGGTTTGATGCTATTCAAACGTGTAGGTAGACACCTATCGCCACATCTCTTCCCCTTAAAACAGGGAAGGGTAGTACATGTGAGAATAGGAACAGGCGTCAGAGCTTGCAAGTGCCAGTGTCCTGCAGAATGCCCCATTCTGCGGGGAGTCAAGACGTGTGGGATGAAGGCGCGTCTCCAGTGGCGCAGGGAACGCTCCTGTCTTCAGCGAGTGGAAACAGGTGGAGCATGACGGTGGGTCCGTGCTTATGTTAAAAGATACCTCGCTGGAGAGTTGCAGTCGGAGGCCGCTTAGACCAGGTTGGAATGATGCCGTCCAATGTTGCCGCAGGAACCAGGATGCGTCGTCTGAAATGCTGAGTTGGAACTTTAAGACTTGCTGGCTGTGTGGCTGCTGAAAATAGGATACGAAGGGTTGATGTCTGCGCTGCGATGGTGAATGTTACTCACTGTGCTCGGGGACACCACTGTGCTCCGTTGGAGTCACCACTGTCAACAACACCTAGCCTGGTGGAAGACCGTCCCTTTGACCTTTCATAAAGTTGTTGATGACCTACAAATACACGTCTCGAGATAGCAGTTATCACCATCTCGTCATCTGCAGCACGCAAAAATACACACTCGTTATTTTTCAGCCAGCAGTAAAGTGTATTCTGGTAGGAAATGAGTTTAACGAATTTGCTGTAAATATACGCCAAAAAAATTGTTTAGGAATAAAAGCAGAAAATTGGTTCTAAAATAAGTAACTGTCAGGGGGAAAACATGGTACACTGGCTGATAGCTTGTACCTATTTGTGGCTAAATGTGCGCCAAATATAGGTATTTGTGCGACTTTTGGTTCCAAAGATATTTTATTTCCTTTTGTAGAATCTCAGATCTCGGAAACTGCTGAAAGTGCGATCATAGATCAAGATAGTACCTAGGTACTCTTGTGCGAATTTTCTGTTTCAGGGGTGTCAATATGTACCTACCTTCACAACGTTGCACATAATATCACTTGAACTCAAAACAATAACATTGAAACTTCGCTTTACAAATGGCTAGCTCCAAAAAAGTTCGTATGGGAACTTATATCTCTCTATAAGAGTATCTAAGACATATGCACAAAATATACCTACAAAATTCAAGCCTCATCATTTGAACTGCGGCCTCCTTTTTTCCTTTGTACCTTTTAAAAAGTTATAAGTTTTCGTAAATTGATGATTGCGATAACCCGCTCAACGTGTCCAAGTTCAAATAAAAAATATTGACAGCCATAGCATAGTCAAATTTGGCAGACCACTTTCGCTCTCCAAATCTTTATCGATTGAAACATATAATGATTTTGGCTAGTGACAGGCTTTTGTCAATTTTTGTTACAAAGGAGATGTATTTTTTCCAAATGAAAATTCCATGTTTAAGAAAAAAGCAGAGCATAAGAGCATCAAACCGTCACATTTAACGGGTGTCTTAAAACAACTAATAATATGTACTGGTAATCAGAATACATCTCCACCATATACCACAAAATGTGTATAAGCGTTTCCCGAATTGTGGTCTTTTTACGGCGATTTCCAACCAACCTGTCAAGCGTCAAATTTATAGCAAAATCCCTGCTATTTTTGGAGATGGCTTCCGTCCAGCAGAAGAAGTCTTTCGGCTGACATGATGATGAAAGACAAGATATAATGTGTACTTAGTTTTACGGTCGATATGTTTTATCGTCATTAATTCAAATTAGGGGAAACCGGACAGAACGAAATACTTAAGAAAAAATAAGCCTATAAAGAAAATTAAACCCTTTATTTAACCTATAGTCTGTAACCCAATGTTTCAGAATCTAGCCGAGGAGTAGTGACAAAAAATCTATTGTACCTATAGGTTTTTCATTGATGAAAAATCGTAACTAAAAGCTTATTTAGTTCTTACACTTCCGCGCACATTACACATCAGAATAAAACACTTTTTTACGGATTTTTGCGCATGTTTTATTGTATTTTATATTTAATCCTGACGTTTCGACTCCTTTACAGGAGCCGTGATCACAGGATGACTAAGATGATGGTTGTCCTAACAACTACAACTAACAACTACAACCTAACAACTAAAAGCTTGTTTTTTTAATAAAAGACTATATTATAAACAATGGATTATATATTATTATAACAGCACCTAAGTAGTTAAGGATAGTCATTCTATCAATCAATCATTTATTCGTTACAAAGGTTTACAACATCATAGATGACCCTCATGTTAGACCTCATGTAAACATAAAATTTTCGAGACAGCGCTATACAAAGCTGTCATTTTCGTATGGAGCTTACAAAATAACATACTTAGAGCGAGACTTACAAGATCGATAGAATAAGTAAGATAATATTATTTTACGTAAACATTACAAAAAATACCATAAGTTTGTAGGTACTATATAACCCCGTGGATGTTTTTTTTACCTCTTCCTGTAAGGCAAAAAATAAAAGAATCCACCCGCCTAGGCAGCATTTGGTCCAAAATAGTCAACCTCCTCTATATCTTTAAATAGCCGAGCAATAGGGTATCAACATTATGTCGTAAAGCCCGTTTTATACTTATTAAGGGAAAAGTGTTAAGGACGTCAAGATGTCAACCTATCACTGTAAAATATGGAAAACTATTTTAAACAAATAACCAAAACACTTATAATATACTCATAAAGCCAATTTCGAAAGATACAAAAAGGGCCGAGCTAATAATATCAATTAAACATTAATGACACAATTTTCTTTAACGTTTCGAAATTGTCGTTAAATAGTGCGTCATGATTATTTAATACTTATTTTTATTAATTAAATAATTATCTTAACTTGCGATAAGTCAATCAAATTTCATTCAAAATCAAAAGTAGGTAGAGGATTATCTAGTAATTGGGTTTTTATATTATTATTTTAGAATTTAGTTATTCAAAGTACATATTTTAGCAAAAGCTATCAAGTCACAAATCCGCGTAAACCAGAATACATAGTGTAAAACATGTAATAACGTTTTACCCCAGCTGAACATATCTCTATAACTATTAGTTCCACTAATTTTATATACGGCGTACATTTACTCACTAATATAAGCTACCCAGTGTTCTTACATTTTTTTCTCTTTGTTACCGCTACGGTTACTTCAGCATGAATCTTTTTCCAGCAGGATTTTTCAGTTATATTCTAAAACGACAAGTCGTATATTTTTAGTTCTTTAACTTTTGCGCACATCACACATTAAAAAAAAAAACTATTTTTATTGGATAAATTGCGCATAATTTATATTTAATCCTGACCTTTCTACCTTTCGATTCCTTTACAGGAGCCGTGACCACAGGATGACTATGGCAATGGTCGTCATACCTTCACAATATTTCAATCGGTCACGTTCCTGGCTGTTAAATTATACAAATCAAAATTGGTGATATTTTACATTTTATTTAGTATATAGTATTGATATTGATGGGATCCCAAGCAGGTGGAATGCTACAACCTTCATCTGTATAGAAATTAGGATGTTTTTTGATTTCATAGCCTCACGTGGCAATCCAGGAGCAAATCGATTGATAAACCACAAATTCTGGCTAGAGAACAAAGTTTGCTAATGGTTATTGGCTATTGATATCAGGAAACATCCTAATTTTATAAACCCATAATAGGTGGTGGCGGAAATAAAAGAAGGTATTCTTACAAAATTTATTTGAAATAAAAATAACATCAAGCTTTTAAAATTGACAATTCTCACGAAAATTATATAATAATTTATGAGCACAATTTTACGTTAGGAAGAATAATTTGATTTGAGAGACCGTAATAATATACATGGATTGAATCTCATGATCTAACACAACACTTGGCCAATCTTATTTCCATAATAAAATGAAGAGTAATTTAAAAATAATAAAATTGGAGAGCACCAAAAGATTGTCAGATAAGAAAATAATTGTTAAATATATAATAAATTTCAGATAATAAAAATATAGTAACTATATTAAAATAAATTATTTTTCAAGTGTTATCTGTATTGTTTGTACTGGAATATATAAAATCATTACATTAAGTTGAAATGCAAAATAAAAATGGAATTTTTCATCATTTAATGTGTATGAACACACAGTACTTCATAATCCTTATTCAATATATTTATATAAACAACATTTTAACCTAGACTTTTAACTTTAGGAGATATTTTACAACCCTGTATCCACTATACTTTAAATGACATTATTATGTTACGCAGTCTAAACGGGTGTAGTTTTCAATAGTATCATCACATCGACTATTTCATTTATGCAAAGATAAACACTGTCGATAAATTATATCATGTACATACAGAGACCCTCGTATCTATTTTAATCGGATAATAGCACAATTGGGAATGGGAAACTAAATGTTGCAATGCCATTATTGGCAAGGAAGGGAGAGTAGAACACAACTCATTTTATACGCAGGTACATTCGCGAATCCTATTGTTTGGCTGCCCAGCCTGTTTGTGAATATTTTACGTTTTGAATGATTGTTGTGAAATTGCACACATTATCAAATGCGTGTTATTGTAAACGAGCTATACTCTAGTATAGGTCGCGCCAAGTAACGTGAGCCAAACAATAAACTAGCGCAGCAATTGAATAATGTACCTAAACTTGCTACTACGCATGTTACGTGATTTCAAAATCAAGTTTAACTTATATGCCGGGAACTATATCTGTGGTTATTTTTATTACCCACTCTCCTCTAACAGTTTGTGCTTGGACATGGGAGGAAGAGAGAAGGAAGAAATAATAGTTTAGTGGAAAGACTGAATAGCGAAGAGAGACTACGTTATTGTGGCGCGAGGTGCACTCACTTGGCCTTGGCGGCCGTCTGTCGCTGTCGAAGCGTCTTGTTGGTGTTTTGGTCTACTTCGGGCAGGTCCGACTCCTCCACCGGTGCTTTCTTGACTATATCATGAAAAAAAAAGTTATTACCTTTCGTTTCTTATAGCATAAAGAGCAATATTTTGACGACCGTTTGGTGCAACGGTAGCGATCCTACCGTTTGTATGATGAATACGAGCATTTATTTGTAACTGAGTAATATAACATATTTTTGTATTCATATATATGTCTTGTCGTTACCCTAGTATCCATAACTCAAGCCTTACAGTGCTTGATTTGGGCTAGGCTAATTTGTGTGAATATAAGAAATTATTTGATGTTTATTTGTGTTTGTTTTGTTTAAAGAATAATTGTAATATTACCAGGTGGGTCGAGTACTAATTTATAAAACTGTTATAAAAAGCTACCAAAAAATCCTTCTTTAAGTCAATGACTATTGTGAATTTATAGTTTGAATAAATTCACAATGGTTCCCTAGTTATCGCCAATATGCATCAAAATGTATCGAACTTTTTAATTGTTTTTTAAATGTCACCGATACCGCAATATCATGATATTTTAGTACTAAGCTGATACTGTAATACTCTCTAATATAATAACATGAAGATAACACTTTTTTTACAATAATCTTCCTTATTGTTCAGATGTGTAAATACTTGATACACAATATTTCATCAATATTACATAATTATTAACTATTATGTAACATATTGAGGATAACTAAAGGGCTCAATTCCATGATACGCGAAGTATTATGTCTTCAATTCTAAAAGGTTCATAAAAGGAATGTCCTTGTATTTAAGGTGAAGAGGCAAGTTACCTTTTTCCTTTTTAGGCTTTTCTTTCTTTTCCTTCTTGGGTCTAGTCTGCGCCTGTTGGCGTGACTCCTGCCTCTGCTTAATGGTCTCCGAAATGAAGTTATACATTAGGTACACCTGTTGAGTTAAAATTAAACTTCTTATAATTTTTAATCAGATAATCTATTTATACCGAAGGAAATCATGTATGGCCCATGATAAATAAATATTATTTTATCATTGGCAATCGCAGTGGTTGTGATTCCGTCTCAAGTTTCTCTATGTACCGTTGTCTTAGTTTGACATATTCACATCGTATAAATACATCTACGGAGATAGTATCTATGTAATGGTATCAATATTATTATTTATATTTAAATGCAGAATGCTCCAAAATTCTTCATCCAATCTAAAAGTGTATAGGGCACGGTACCTGGAAGGTGACGAGTACGGCTAGTGCGCCGTAGCGCAGCGGCAATGGTGCGACGCCCGCCAGCCCAAAGTAGAACGTGAGCACGCCCAGCACTAATGAGCACAGCCGCACGCTCACGAATACGCTGCCGTTCACGACACTGAAAACTGTATATGGACATAAAAGTATGGGGTTTGTTTATCACATAAATTGTCAACAGTTATACTTTATTCGAAACGGCTAGCTAGCTTCTTATATCAATATCTTATAAAATTTGTGTAACATAATTGGGATTTATTTAAATGGCCATAATTAAGGGTATTTTTAACAAACGAATCTGTCTTCTATGGAGTTCTATTGATGATGCAACTTTGGAGACCTAAAAGATTCATTTAAGGGTAATATAGTAACGATTTAAAAAAATAACAAAAAGTAATAAATACGATGTAGTGTTGTCATAGGAGTAAGCTTGAGAACTACGAGTTCATTTACGAAAAGACAACGTAAAAATCAATTGTAAATCGTATACAATAGATTATCATTATTGTGTTTGTAATATTTTTTTTTAATTTTTGAAAATCCACAACAATACAAAAAAATATAATAATGCAGAAGTCCAATACTACGTAACTGAAACTAATTGGGGCTCTCCCAAAAAAAGTAATGCATGAAATGCAATCCAGCTGTAATCAGGTTGATCAAGGCACTTTTAATGACTTAAATGCCTGTGCATGGCTGGAAGATTCTGTGCTGATACCAGTTCATACTCAGATGATAAGTGTCAATCGAAGGCAATATATACAACAGAGGTACGTTACTAACGAAAACATGAATCAATTCAGCCATCCATTGGCCCTTACTGAAACTTGTAGCAACATCTGTTTGTTTTAACTCCTTACTAAATCTAAAATGTATGGAATTGACCCTACAGGCAGGCAGTCAGGACAAGATTGTGTATCTCTCACCACAGACCTATGTGTTTTTTCAGTTAGCAAACAAAAAGGTCACCATATAAAAAATATTGCAAGGTTGACAAGTTGAGTTTCATAGATATTTACATATCAAATACACTTTACCACTCAATCTATATCTAGTGATCTCTAAATAGACCATATAAATAATTGTCTAAAGCACATGGTAAAAATAGGCCTAAATGGTTTTCCTTCAATAAATGTCAGTTCAATTGATATATATATTGAAATCAACAAACTATATAACCTTTAGGAAAGATTACAACCATATCCATGACAAATAAATTCATATATCCACCAAAAGTACTTTTAAGATTTTTAAAAATACCTTATTTAACAGCCTTAATATTTTTAAATTAAAAAAAAAGATATTCTAAAATAACTTACATTTGTCTAAGAAATCCTCCCGTTCTCCCCTGAGGATAGTGTTAAGGCGGTAGCTGTGTGCTACAAATTCGCCAAGTGAGTGAAGCACTACCAAGCTCACACCAACACGTTGGAATCTAATAAAACAATGTATAAATCCTTATTATACATATATTTACAAAAAATAGAACAATATTCAATTACAAATACATTAATACTACTTATATTGTCTCACTAGTTGACCACTTACACTGAAACTCATACTTTCTATAGTGAAAATACACATTTCATTCTTACCAATTCCATTGGTAAAAACATGAATTTTACTTAAAACTATATGTTACAAGCACAACTATTTCTTCAATCCTTTTATTTACAAACTACCCAGTTTGCATACAAGAATTAATATGTGAATAATTTATTATTAAAGTCCCCTCAAGTATTAATGTTCAGGAGAAAGCTGTTACATTATTTTAATAATGTGCACACTTACTTAAATCCATAAGCAACGGCTACAAAGGTAAAAGCAGCAGCTGCATGTCTAATACGGCCAGCCCACTCATCTTTCTTAATACGTTGGAAGTACAGCTCTGGTATAGTGTGCAACCAGTAGGCAGCTTGGACAATCCACCATAACTTCAGCAGGAAACTTATAGGATGATCGGGGTAGCCTTGTTAAAATTAATTATTGCAACTTATTACATGATACAATGTAACTATTCCATATACTGTAAATGCAACTTTATGTAAGAGTGATAAGCACTAGTTTATTATTAATTAGACAAAGAATTTAAATAACTTGTTGCTTTATTTACATTAAGCTTATATGATAAGATAAATGAAATACCAATGTATATTATACAATAATTATGAAAGAGATAAGTTGTATCACTGGGCAAATTAAGTAAAAAGTTTATTTTTATGTCCAAGTTACAAAAATAGAACATTTGTAAAAGTGAAGGTATAATTTTCAACCCTTAACCCTTTCTGTATTAGTTGCTCATAATGAAAGTCTCAAAAATGTACCATTAGTATTCTCCCTAGTCCAACAGAGTATAAATAATAATGGTGATTTGTATGCAATAGGGGTTTAAGCTTGAGTTACTCTTTTAATAAAACCTGACACATTTTAAACCATAATGACAAACTTTATATAAAAGAAATTTCGTCAACAGCAGGATGTAATTTTTGGGTAGGTTAATGTGTGTGGTGTGTAACTGTACTTAAATAATTTAGTATGTATACTCACCATCCCATAATTTTGATATGTTGAAGACAAACCCTTCACGCAGAATAGCATCACCACCCCACAGTAGAGTCACCAAATGGAAAACAACTAGCTGTCCAGATTCATTAAGAGCACTCAGCCTTGATTTTGATAAGTGAAATTTTTTCGATATTTTCTGTAAAATTTATTAACATATTGTTATTGTGACAAAATTGTATTAGTATATTTTAACTATATTAAAGGAAGGATAACTTACATCAAGGAAGTATTCCTGAAGTATGGCATGCATAACAATACAAACTAGAGAGTAAAAGATGACAGCACAAGCATCTTTCCAGCCTGCCTCATATGTGAAAGGTTCTCCTTTTGGCGTTTCCCTTGTAGGCTCCACTCCACTGACATTATGATGAAGACTGATAAATAAACTCGCAATGGGGCTCGTAGACTGTAAACCAAATGGTCGTGGTTACGAAAAAATGTTATTATACCATCTTCACCAATATTGACGCGTGTACGTGGCATCCACTGCTTGCTTACCTGTACCATCAACCCGACTAAAAAAACCATAACCACACAAGATACTATATCCGCATGGTTCTGGATTACAAACTCATGACTTAAAATAGGTGGGTTCTTGTTAGATTTCCTTCCAATCGCTGGTTTTACACCCATTATTCCGGCAATAACCTAAATCTGAAATATTATTATTAATTCCGCAGTAGATCCTAATAACACTTGAATGTCATAAATGAAAACTCCCACATACAACTAAATGGGAATTGAAAATAGAAACATTCACGTACCAATAAGTAGATTTAAGATTTTACACTGAAACCAAAATATTTCCAATCTCACAGAAGATGTACCGACGTGACACTTTCACTCGCTACGCGACGAAACGTCACGTCAACCCACGGCCGAAGTTTGTTGTTGTGTTGGCAAGCGGATGTGTGAACTGACTGTTTATTAAATGTATGTATTCTATAAATTCTAAGTACATGTACTATATTTACTTACAAAATCGTTTAATTAATAATAAAATACAATTATGCTCTATAATTTTAATTTGACATTGAGACACTGTTTACATAAAATTAAGATCAAGTTTGAACTGACCGGAAGATGTTACCAAAGTTCATAAACGCATCGCAAAGCCAAGACATCTTCAAAACGCTATGCTACTATTTTTTCTCTGACCTAAAACGACAAAATTATTTAATGTAAAATGATTTAGGTTCACCAAAGTATGAATTTGTAATGAACGCTTGAAATTATGGGTAAAGGTTGAGTAAACACTTCAAATAGTTATTTCATCGAAAAACCTAAATATCGTTGTCCTAGTGGTTTATGAGAAGTTGCAAGTTGATTAGACCCGTTAGTAGGGATCCGCAAAAAGCAACGATTCCTGAGTATACTCGATGCTTTGGTTACAATACCAAGTAATTTAGTATTCGATACTTTCTAATACGATACTGAGCAAGAATCGATACTTTTCATGATATTCGATACTTTTTTCGTCGTATTCATCCTCAGAGTAAACAGGACTGGAGTAGCCTTTGCCTAACATTACCCCTCTGCCAAATGCACAAGCGTCGGAATCCTGTGCGTTATATAAAACTAGTTGAGCCGCCATTTTAAAACCACAATAATCAGAACGTCTTACCGTGCAGAGCTCCCACGAAAATGCCTGCCTGTGCTGTTTTCTACTGTAAAAAAAATTCGAAAATATCTGGTATGCAAAAAGATGGCGTCACCTTTTATTTGTAAGCATAATTTTTAGGTTTTGATTATTATTTAATTCATAATTTCATGTTTTAGCAAACTACAATTTCAAATTTCGCGCTTAAAGTTCGTTTGATGACGTCATGGCTGCACTCCCCACGAGACTACCTAGGGTTGACCATTATCGCATTTCAATTAATTAAGACAAAAATTAGAAATAGTTTGTTGGTAATAAATAACTGTAATTTTGTATTAATTAATTACCAATTATAATTTCGTTTTAACAATGTACGTTGCGTGTTTATTTTTAGTTCAGTATTAAGTACATACCTACAATTTTGCGGCTGCTTGAAGCCTATTCTTTGCTACACAACATGGAAATATAAAATAATAAATAAAATAATTAATTAAAATAATAATCAAACTATTTGCCCTTTTATTCATGCTGGGCGGCGCTCATAAACATTAAGAGTACTAATGCTGTATATACCTACAGTGTCCCTGACTTCATAAAAAAGCACGGTTAAAAGGGTACCATCGCCTAACCAGCACACCCGATCATTTCCGAGAAACCAAAATTTTTTTTCGAGCCACAGGACAAATAGTTTTTATTTTGTAATCAGCAACCCTTATTAATTTGTACAATATTAATTTGCACAATAGTGATGTCAACTTCATCGATATTGTGATTTTACGAGTGAGTAATGAATGAGTGAATGAATGCTTTTTCTTAACGATACTAAAAAACAGCTTAGATAAATTACAGTTTGTTTCAGTAATTATTACCAGGTATTAATGATGATTTCAAATAAGAATAAGATATGTGATTTTGAACTGATGACGCCGTATGTAAAGTGCGGAATTATACTATTTACCTGCGATATTATACATACGAGAATAAAACTGTAAAGATATAGAATAAAACAGGTCAAGTCCACCTTAAACCAAATGGCTAGTAATGAGAGTAGAGGAAGCGAAATCACTAATTTTTGAACATTTTGTCTGTCTGTATGTATGTTTGAGCACGCATCACGCAAAAACTACTCGACGGATTTTGATGACATTTTAGTATGGTAATAGCTAAATGTCATCGTCAACATTTAAGTTAAGTTTTTTTATTAATATTGTAGCATTTATAGCTCTTTTTAAAAACCGGCTTGTCCAACTGCAATACTTCAAGATACTAGGAGTAAGGTATGTGGTGCCAAAAGTCATTTGTACATAAATGAAAGCTATTGGAAGATAGTATTGCAGTATTAAAATTAGAAATGATCGGTATGTGTAGTTCAGGCAAATATACTCTGCCCCTAGGCGGTATACTAATTGTTGGTATTTATACTTTAAGCTTTGACATGCCCGGAAACATCTAATTTTTCATATCCAGTTTTCCTAAAGAATACAGCATACGAAAAAAATGGATTCATGCTTGTAATAGGTAATAGGGCATCTTGGGCATCTTCAAGAACAAGTACTATATTTTCCATACATTTTGAGCCGTCTCAGTTTCAAAAATTATTTAACAATAGAAGAAGATTAGTTGCCCATGCTGTGCCAACGTTATGCTTGAATGATCCTCTTAGTTTATTATATAACTAGTTATGTTTCAAATAGATATTAACAGTTTTAGTTTATTACATTTAAATGTATTAATTTTAGGTTAAAGAATAAGTTGAAAAGGAAATACCTGCAAAAAGTGATGTAAGCAAATCGCAAAAAAATACAAATAATCAATCGGTCAAAGTAAAAATCTGAGAATTATAACTATATACGCTTTGTTAAAAATAATGTTTCAGAGTTCCTCTTTTCCATTATGGTTATACGCGAAAGGGTCCACAGTAAATTCTATATATATAATAACACCTATTGTAAATATCTCTTAAATGCAATAAACTATTAAGTTTCAATTTGTATTTTATGGATGTAGCCTTCGAAACTGACTGTTGTAGCGTGTAATATCATCATTAATTTAATTTAATTTTTAATACATAATGTAGGAATACTAACGCAAAGTTAATACATTCATTCATTAAACGAAACTGATTTATCGATATCGATATTCTCGTGCTATGTCATGTCACTTCTCACACAATGACATTCGTGTGTTTGAATAGAACGTTAACACACTATTTTAGGCACGTGTGCGTGTATTTTAAATATGTTTGTCGTATTATGCATGTGTGCGTTTGTAAACACGCATGAGTTTTTGTTCCTGTGTGCTGGCATTGAATGTAGTAGTAACCTCACCCCCCGCAAAAAATGGCAGAAAAATATGTACGAGAAATTGACTAATGGCTACTCCAGTCCTGTTTACTCTGAGTATTCATCCCTATAACAGTTCTATTTTGATATTACGCCTATAGACTCTATGACCAGAGGAAGTCCCCGTCATTATTAAGAGAAGATGTCATACTCATACACTGCATGAGCCTTATGACCTAGAAAATATGCAGTGATGTGACTTATCTTAGATAAAAGTATCTGAAATACAGATACAAGATACAAAATACGTATTTGCATCTTGTATTTGAAATACTTTCTAAATATTTTATTTTGTATCTTATATTAAGATACATTTTCCTGGTATCTTAGTATTTTAAAGATACTTTGTTCCCTAAGATACTTTTACTAAAATGAACTTCGCAGGTTTTCTTTCCGAACGCAACTGAACGCAACGCGTCGTTTCTTTAGTCGACATTGGACTTTTTGGCGGGATCACAAAGCGTCACTTTAATGGTTTTGGTTTTCTTGTTAAATTTTGTGTTGAGGTTGATATTAGTGTGTAATAATGGCGTGTTATTAACCACTGATTGTTTCTGAATATGCATGAGTGTTGGCAAGTGAAACAAAACAGGTTGAAAGGTTCGCGCTCTCTCAAGAAGGCCACGAGGAGGTTTCAGTAAAACCCCACTTCTTTACTGAAACCTCGGAAATTAGTCAAGAACATCGAAGAAAGATTATACTTACTTGACACTGGCTAAATGCACAAATTGTGCAAGTCATAAATAAAGAAAATAGCCGATATTGTCGGGAACTTAATGACAGATGGCGACACTATCTTTCTACAAATGTCATCGGCTAAGATGTCCCACCCACCGTCACTCGTGTCGGTCCTGTCTGACCTCGGTATTGGTATCTTGGCTATGCTGTACCTGGTAACTCATTCTGGAGGGTAGTGGGATCCGAAGCACGGTTTTAGCCGCTGGCCGACCGCAGTTAGTAGGAGGCCAAACTAACGAGCAAGCCACGCGTGAAAGGCTGCCCCGCCAACTCGCGAAAAATCCTGAAATGCTCCTTCGTGCCAGTTGGCGACTGGACGGGAGGATCCGATGGCCATTTCGGGGGGGTTCAGGCGTCCCCGCAGTCTCCAGGTGAGTTCCCTTTTTTGGTCAGCTTAGCCCAAGGAAACTTCCAATGATCGACTAAGTAGCGTCTCGACTAAAAATCCTACCCCCTCAACATTCACCATCATGAAAAGAAGGATTAGGAAGAATTTTAAACAACGGCTGCACTTCCTCCCATTTATAGTTCACCTTGCGAACATTAGAGGACTGCACATCAATCTCCATACGGTCCATCACCATCTGGAGACCGAGAAGCCGCACCTGTTCTTCTTGACGGACGTCCCAAAATCCTGGAAGCTTGCCAATGTGCAACCAGTACCCAAAAAGGGTAGTCGTGCTGACCCATGCAATTACCGACCGATCACCATCACTTCCATACTCTGTAAGGTTATGGAAAAAGTGCTGAACAGCAAGTTGCTCTCATACCTAGAAGATAGCGATCGCGATTTTCTAGTTTATGTGACGCATTTCTGGGGCGAGACCCTCGAGATGCACGGCGAAGCACTTGCCGTGTCACTTGACATCTCGCAGGCTTTTGACAGGTTCTGGCACGCAAGTCTGTTGCGTAAGCTTCCTTCGTACGGTATCCCCGCTGACTTTTGTAGTTGGATAGCCGATTTCTTGACTGAATGATCGATCAGAGTAGTTGTCGATGGCTGCTCCTCTGACTCAGTGGCTATTGATGCCGGAGTTCCCCAGGGGTCTGGTCTTTCTGCGACGACTTTCCTGCTATACATCAATGACCTGTGATTGTTGGGTATTGAAACCAGGAATTGTTGGGTATGCAGACGACAGTACTGTTGTTAAGAGATACCTGTCTACCGCAAAAGCCAGCGGTGACGGCGTGATGTTCATGAGAGAGGCCATGGTTTAGCGAATAAACTAAACAGAGGCTAAACTATGTTTCCCAGTGGGGCGACAGTAACCTCGTTAATTTCAACGCCTCAAAAACACAAGCGTGTCTTTTCACAGCAAAAAGGAATTCCTTCCACCTAACTCTTACATTCCGAGATACATCTGTACCTGTGACCTGACTGTAGCCTCAGTGTCCCATCCCATGTTTAAACTGAAATGGGTACCAAAAGCGCGAAAGGAATATGTAAAAGAACTTGTCCTGTTTGAAACAAGAAAGATCAATCGATCTGAAAAACAATAATCGGAAGTTTTAAACAACATTGAAGGTAATATAAAAAAAAAAAACAAAAGATGACTCTTATTATATGTTTCTAGAGAACTCCGATTCCTCTAATGCTAGTGGCGAAAACACAAGTAGCACCAGTGATTTTGAGACACTCCAGTACGTAAACAATAAAGATGCTCATTCTTACAATTAAAATAATATTTCTAAAATATAACACCTGTTTGCCCAGCTCTGCCCCTGTGGAGAGACTCTTCTCCTTTGGGGGCATGATAATGAGGCCTCATCGAAGGAATATGAGCGACAATATGTATGAGGAATTAGTTTTACTCAAATGTCAACTAAAACATAAAAACTCTCAATTTTAATACCTTCATATTTTGTCTTGCCACATTTTCCTGATCCTTGTTATCAACGCGATCTATTCGAAAATTTTTTCTCGAACAAATAAACTTAAATTCAATTAAATGTTGTTTTCTTACAAAAGTATTTTATCTTAAAAAAGTAGTTGAAAGATAGGTATTTTGTATCAGTATTATTTCAGATACCTTTTCAGAAAATTATTTGTATCTGGTATCTGAAATACTTATTTTTAAAGTATCTTGCATCTAGTATTTCATATACTTTGTATAGGGTATCTTATACATCACTGAAAATATGCGTTATTATTTTTCGCTTTCATTCAATTCATTTGTTTGATTCATTCCTTATTCGTTCGCGTTCAAAT
Organism: Calamotropha paludella; assembly: GCA_927399485.1. NCBI lineage: Eukaryota > Metazoa > Arthropoda > Insecta > Lepidoptera > Crambidae > Calamotropha > Calamotropha paludella. The sequence goes on along the minus strand of OV656804.1, from coordinate 16,448,903 downwards.
CGTATCGTATGTCCATTAAGTTCTTATTAGTCAAATAATTATTGCTTGTGGTTTCTATAGAAAGATTTTTTATAAAATCATTTGGGGTCATCCCAAATTATATGAGAACACCAGAATCCTCTTCGATAGCAAGTCGGTTCTACAAATTCCGTGTCACTACCGAGTCACTTCGAGCCTGTTTAATGAATCTCGTCTAGACCTAAATGCAACAGGCGTAGGGTCAAGGCGGCAACAGTGGGTCACTTTTTTTTTCCAGTGATGTAACTTGATGTGGGTGAGTGTTTGGAAAGATGTAAAAGGATTAGTATTATAGCGTAACTAATGTATATTGATTATTCCAATCGATTTAGTTAAGCAAGGTAATATTTTAGAAAATAAACAGTATTTAAAAAAACATCTCATTTGAGCCACTGTGTACTGGGGGTGGGATACAGTGAATCGGCCCTCAGTTTACAGTGAATCAGGCAAGTTCACAGTGGATCATCTATAATATAACTCAAATAAAAAAGTTTTTTTTTTGCTTTTTATCGATCTTTATTTTTTGTTTTAATCAAACAATAAGTTTTACATCGAAAAAAAGTTTTTTTTTTACTACTTCACTTCAAAGTGACTGTTCAGTCTTACACATTTAAAATTTACTAAATTATCTTATTTTTTTTTTGACTTAGTTAATCATCAACAGAAAACTTTTTCTTTATCTTGCATAAAGTATAAAACAAAATGATTTTTTATCCTTAAAATGAATAATCAGGTAACTTTTTGACTACTTCAGTCTCAAAGTGACTTTTCATTCACACATAAGAAATATAATTTTGCTTTTTTCATGACAGCTATGTGTTTCCCTATTTTACGGGGCCTTGATGGTCAAGTCATCCTAAAAGGGAAAATTAAGAAAAAATATTACGTCTTGATTTTTGCTAAACTAATGTCCGGGTAGTTATTATCCAGTACCAGTAGTACACAGTGGATCCTGAACCACTGTGAACTCAAATGATTTGAGCCACTGTGTACAAAACTGCCATTTTGGATTTAACTCATTTCACGTGTGATGGTTTTACGTAAATCGAAGTGCAGTATACGCCAAAATGACCTCAACGAAGTTTGTTACTTAGCAAAAATATAAGTTCATTGGTGAAACAAGAGGTTTGTGAAAAAATACCAAGTATATCTCACCTGAAAATTCACTTTTTCTTCCGTCAAAACAAAGAAAACACTTAAACACGGGTTTGTTACATGGTTGACCCAGGGAAACTGGTTGTGACCAGTATCTATCAGGAGACCTTCCGAAGAGTGAGAGATAGAAAAAGATACCTATAATACTTTTGATACAACGACCAGTGCGCCACTGTTGCCGCTATAACCACTGTTGCCGCCTTGACCCTACTTAATAGTCACGAGGTAATGAGACATCTGATCAGTTGCCACGGAGGGGCTCTGACACCATGCTAATCAACCCAGAGCCTGTCATCACCTTTTAGTTAGTTCAGCAACAGAATCTGTGAACACACATTATTTTTGCATCAGCAACACTGGGACTCTCTAGAGACATGAAGACAAGCAAAACTCTCAATGCCATGGGAGAATGTTTGTCTCTCCAGATCTCTACCACAGCTAAGTTGATGAGAACTACGCATGGTAACAGGTGCCATTACTGTTCACGGCAATTTTAAAAGGCACCTTTTAAATCTAGTTATCCCGACAGCCCTTTATATTACTAGGGTTATGGTATCGAAACCATAGTATCATGAATACATACAATAACAGAAATGTAATCGATACTGGCATAGTACTTGCATCAAAAGTATCGAGTTACTCAGGTATCGAGCACTTTTTGTTTGACATTCAGTATAAAAAAGCATGTGTGCACTTCACAGGTGGTAGAAGTGAAACCTTTAAAAAAAAAAAGTACACGTATACAAAATACTACGGTTGTTGTGATGCCTTCTCCTCAAGCTTTGAGTACAAAGCTTGTAGCGTATGTACGTAGCGTACGTACGTATACGCATGCGTACACAAACACGTATTAACACACGTACATAAAGCTTCCTCTCTCATTTTCTCCTACGTTAAATCTTATGAATTTATGCGTCTGTCTCTTTTTACTGTCGCTGTTTCATTTCATCGACTTTCAAACCACAAAGATGCTAGACTAAAGAAATTTTCCCCTTCAAAAACCCGTTATGTGTACTTATGTACACACGTAAGAAGTTATACTTCTTTATCTAACTAAACAAAGATAACTAAAATTTTCCTCCCGGCTGCCAGTACTTACTCTTTGTTTATGAAAAGAAAGGTAAATTTATAAATTATACAGTTTTCAGTAAGAAGCATCAAAAGATTAATAGATTTTCTACATATCTGTGTACAGAATCAAGTAATATATCAAAAGCCATTAAAATAAACCGTTTAAAATAAACGTCAGCGTAGTTCTGATCAACTTAGCTGTAGTATGGATCTGGAGAGACAAGCATTCACTCATGGCATTGAGAGTTTTGCTTGTATTCACGTCTCTAGAGATTTAGGCAACCATCCATAACTATTAAAGATATTCTAATCTTTTTTTTATGCCTATCGATCCTATTTCATGTAGAGATCAAGACTCTATGGGACCATTTACTTTTCTCATACATTTTGTATGGGAAATCCTCCGACCCTATTTCTTACGGTGATCTCTATATGAATCCTATTTTATGCTTTTAGCGGAACTGTAATTTAGATAAAAAATAAATTAAATCCTTTTATTATTGAAACAAACGCAAATATATCTAATTATCTGAACTACACTGGTCAAACTTTTTCTTGTGGCTAGGACTGGCTGAAAAATTTTAAAGTAAAATGAACTTATTACTTTTAAATTTCTTTTTTTTTAATAATTAAATAGTTATTTTTTTTTGCTATCTTAGCAATTTTTTTGGTGACTGCAACTTTTTTCCAAAATCTGTGAATGCAGATCAGAGTATCTTAAAAAGTTATCGATGGTTGCCAAACAAATTTTTCTTGTAACTATAATAGATTATGTACCTGCCCTTCAAATCCCATCTCAAAAATCCACCCTGTATCCATACCATTACCACATACACCATTAAGATTGCTTCTTAAAATCCTTAAGTAAAGGAAAAATTTCCAAAAATTAAATTTCTATAGCCAAAATCAATCTACTTTATTTACTTGATTTTAATAATCTGCTATAAACACAGTGAGTTACAACATTTATAATTCCCATATATTTTCTATAAACATACATTTATATATTTCATAATTGCAATAATTTTAAAAAGTAAAAAATACTGTTAGTAATCTTACAAAAATAAAAATCTCAAGTTGTTTATAAGATATATCTTTAGACATGGTATAATTTGAGGATTAATAAGGATTAGAAAACAAGATTTCTCAATTTATTTACGATTCACATATTGTTTTAATATCAATTTGTATTCTTAAAATAGATAAAACACTTATTACATCCATATTTTCTTACCAAAATAAAATATGGCTTGACAAAAAAATAAATAAATTGATCTAAAAACAACATACACAGTCATTCCACAGCCGCATGGATAGTTTTATAATTTATATTAGCTATTAACAGAAATGTTATAAATAATTATTATTGCTATAAACAACCACTGATTCACTTCAAAAATTGACTTATATCTAAGGATACGAGTATATTTAGGTTTATCATTGGTTCCTGCCCATTGATATTTAATTTGTTGGTGAATCATAGGTAAATATGATATTTCTAAATAATATTCTGAAATAGTATTCCAACAATAAAATATCTAGTCAAATTAATTCTAAGCCTACTACTAAAATGCAAAATATAAGTTTGATTTACTAATTGCGTCAAACAGACTTTCGTACATAAACCTACAAGATAAATGTCATAGACTTAAATATTAAACACGACATATATAATAAAATATAGCAAAAAAAAGGCATTCATTACGGAAAAGAAAACGTCGTAAAATACACAACATGGTTGTAGTAAATAATGTCCTTAAGAAAACTTAAATTTGATATAAATTTGACTGTTCAAAATGTTTTTCTTAAAACCACATATCTTGTAGTTTTACAATGAAGTATTAAAACTAAGAGTTTAGCTAAAAGCGCTTAAGCTGCTGAAAAGATTAAGTGTTTAAATAACATTTTCGGAGTCAATCTCGCCTTGCTCGACCGTCATGTACATGCCCTCTTCCTCATAGGTAGAGTCGTGCTTGGCTAAGATACGCAACAATGGGCGCAGTTTCATCCACCACTGCTGTTTCGGTATTCTCTGTCTGTAAAAATATCGATAATTTATGAATAGGTACATTAATATACAAGGTGTTCCGGTTGGAAGTCCAGAGGTGTAGCATCACTAGAGCTACACGAATCACATAAGGATGTAGGTATGTACCGAGATTTTTCGTAATTTTCGAGTTAACAATTATTTTTCATAATTTTTGACTATGATTTAGAAGAGATAATTGGTCACAAAGACATAAATAAGGGTGGGAATGGTATTTATATTATTCTTTTTCTAATATAGATTTTTCAATTAAAAATATGACAATTAACTTTTTAAAAGCGGAGTAAAAATTACCACGCGTTAATTTTTTTGTCAATGTCAATTGTGACTGGCGCGACGTCATCGTATTCCATTCTCTCGTTTAGTTTAGTTAGAACGGGTCGCGCGTGCAACATCTTAATATTTGGAATTAAAATTATGTATATTCTGTTTTTAAAAGTAAATTAAATATTATTAAGTACTATTATCATTAAATTCAAAGAAAATAAAAATCTTTTGTTCAGACACTAGTAATTTACGAAAACCCTTAACACATGATAATGAGATTAACCTTAAACAGATAAATCACATCGCGCCAAAACACCAAGCACTTTTCAGACAAAAAAACATTATTTTGTGCTTTTTGGTACAAATCATTGGTTTACTATGCTAGTGAATTGTTCTCAAAGACTACATTAATATACATGTATTTTTTTATTTGATTAGAGACTATTGAATGTGTTTACATTACTTACGCGAAATTAGTTTGTGCTTTAAGATCCTCAAGCGGGGTAAACTTGTACTGACGCTTGACGATGCCGAGTAGGCAAGCAGTGTCAGGCGCGTTGGCAGGGCCTCTTTGCAATGCTTCTACCAACCAATGGAGACATTTGGCCGCCATCTTGGTCCCCATATTGCGGTCGAATGGTGTGGGAGAACCGCCCTGTTGCATGTGACCTGACGAAAATAATTGAGTTTATTGGTGGTGTAGTTAGATTTCTTATGGGGAGATGTCCCGTAAAATAAATTTAACGGGGCATAGGAACTAATACAGCGATATTAGTACATTGTTTGGAACCTAATTGTTCATCATCATCTCAGCCGAAAGACATCCACTGCCAGCGTGTCCACATCTACTGGACGGATCACATGGTGTCACGTTTACATAGTTTTCACCCAAAACAGAATTAATAATGTTCACAAAATCAAATTTAGATTAATCGATAGCTCTAATCCGACATTACTCATACATACTATCGATAGCGCTATTGTTAGTGACAATACTATCGATACCGACATAACTAATAATACTGTTGTGGTATAAAAATTATAAAAATTAGAACAAAGATAATACTGTTACGTGCTAGGGTTCGCTGGATTTGGAGAGAAAGACCTGCTGACTCTTTTGAAGACTTTATTCCCGAAGCACTAGGTCCAACACAAAGCACTAGGTCCAAACACTAAGCACTAACGATGTCCTAGGTCGTAGCCAAGTCGTAGGTTTCACTAGTATCACTCTTGAACACTGGTTTTCACTTCGAAGTCGCCTCGAAGGTAGCTCAAACTGAACTGACTAGCTCGCCTCTCAGCGGTTATTTATATGGGCCGAGACGAGCCCCAGACCATTCCAGTAAGTTCCTTTCTGGAACGTACCCGACTCGCGCGAACGTGATCGGCCGTGTCTGGAAAGTTCGCGCATGTACCCGGTTTTCGAGACTATACTTCTATGTAGTGCCGCGCTTGTTTGTTTGCGCTTTGTGTGTTCGTAACAATACCAATGAAAATATGCATGAATGAATGAAAATAAAAAATACTTTATTTTTACACACAGAGATATACACATAGCTTATAAAATAGAGAACGATAGGGTGCTACAATAGGCGGCCTTATCGCTTAGATCGATCTCTACCATATTTTTGTGAATTCCTACTCACCAAGTACATTCATTCTGGCCGTAAACAATCCTTTGCCCTCCTCTGAGTACAGGCGGTATATAAACTCCGTGTTGTAGTTATCGTTGGCTTTCTCGTTACGCAGAATCAGACCGCGTTGAATACCACCTGTCATCTTCGACGCCATATGATATACGTCTTGTTGCAGATCTTTGATGGAAAACTTCTCTTCATAAATGTACGCAGCGTCCGCACCTCCCGCCAAACCTTATGGGAATATGTGCTTTTTACTTATTTCATGAACTTTATAGTAATGGAAAGGGAGCACATTACAAATTTAAGTGTTACATTTAGATAATTTCAATTAATTAATTTTCCACATCGTTACTTACGGCGGATAGGTATATAATAGGTTCTGGGAAATAATTACAAAAATTATGATTAAAAAATATGTCACTTAAATAAATACGTTCTTCTATTTTCACAGAATTTCAAGGTTTCGAAAAATGTATGTCAAATTAATATACCTGCCAGAGTAGCCAAGTAGCCGCAGTAACCACCCATGGTTTCAATGACGAAGACACGGCGTTTGGTACCCTGAGAAAATGGTTTTATTAGCAAAGATGTACAAAATTTTCAAATTTAAACAAAAATGTAAGTAAAAAATTATACTAGATTTAAAAAATCTAAAAATCCCACGTTTTTCAATGTCCTAAAAAGAATAAAATAACCCTGCGGGGCAAAGCGAGGGGCCACTCAAAACGTGGGGGCGCATATTACTAAGAGGAGATTTTAAAGAGATGAATGACATGCATTGATGCCGATTATTGTAAAGATGCGCCCCCACGTTTTGAGTGGCCCCTCGCTTTGCCCCGCAGGGTTATTTTATTCTTTTTAGGACATTGAAAAACGTGGGATTTTTAGATTTTTTAAATCTAGTATAATTATTTTATTCTTTTTAATTATTAACTCAACGAAGTAACCATGTGTTACGCAACAATCGGATAAGCCCCATACAAAAGTGAAAGTTGCCGAAAGTGGACCTGAAAGTGCATCTGGAAAGTTGAAAGTTGCTTTACAGTGCATTGTCATCGGGTTCTGAACTATCCTGAAAGTTTCAGCTTTCTAGCTTATCGGAAAGTGCCTCAAATTTAAGTTGCAAGATTTTGCCCGGACAGACAAACAAACAAATAAGAAAAGTGAGATAAGAAAAACGTGGTAAAATGGCGGGCTGTCTTCATCTGCTATTGAATAGTAATGTTACGAGACCAGTCATGAAATGGATATGTGTAATAACAAGCTAAGACACATCATGATGCCCGAATTTAAAAAAAAAGAGTGTTTCCAAACAAAGAGAAGTAACAAGTCTTTTTAATTAAAATAATCTTCACGTTCTTTATAATATCGTTTCACTTTATTACCCGTATAAAACAAAGATGACGAATCAACAAGCCGTAGCAAATGTGTGGACCGCCCTACACTTTTTTTTTTAAAGAAAGGAGATGATGAACTGTAATCAAGCCCTCAACGGAGAGCTAAGCTTACTTGAGCAGACTGACGGATGCGATCGCAAATCTCGGTGATTTCATTAAGAGATGTATCGGCGCCGAGTGAGAAGTCCGTGCCAGGTACATTGTTGCTGATGGTTGAAGGGATCACCACCAGCGGAATGCAGAATTCCGGGAATTGGGACCGAGATTCGTAAAGTTCTAATCCAGCTTGATAAGCCTGTACAAGAAAAATAAAAATAGTTACTATTTTCTACGCAATATATAGTTATTGTTTTTCCAGGTTTACTTTATTACTCCCCGCAAAAATAAGGTGACCTGTATTTTTATATTTGTTTTCATTGCATTTAGTTTTTTCAATATTCTTTTTTTCGAGGATCATTAGACAGAATCATTTTAACATTTTATCTATGACAGAAAAGCAAAAAAGGTCAGTAAAAATAGACATTGTCATGTCAAAATGAAGTTGCTCTGTATGCGACAAAAAAATAATGATTTTGACATTTGATATTTTAATTGTAAATCAAATATTAAACACACAACAACAGAACAAAAACTATGAGCCTTAATTTTGCTACTTAACAAAAACAAACAAAAAAAACTACTGGTTGCACTCCGGGAGTGCCGGCAGATGTGAAAACATGAACATTAACGTTGTGCATTTCTGATATTTTGGAATGGTTAGGGAATAATTTCGCACGAATTGCTTTAAATTATCAGTATAAAAGTACTATAATTTATGTCGTAAAATACAATATTTATTAATTGCTCTATCGTACACAAAAGCCAAACAAAGCGTAACAAAAATTTTTAACACTAATACTCTACTAACTTTTTACACTTCTATATCTTCAAAAACTCCCGTAACCATTTGCTAACGTAGAAAAAGATTGTTGATGAATATTAAATCCTATTGAAAAACTTTTCATTACAGATGGTAAAGACTGGCTACAATTGCGGACGTTAAGAAACTTTATCAATAGGTCACAAGGGTGAGTGACATAAATTTACTATCGTGTGCTCCTCCATGTTTCAGAATCAGAAAGTACATTACACCGATAACGGCACGCATATGCAGTCTTCTCACCGGCGGGTGCCCTGGACACGAGTAATAAGGTTATGGCTCATTCTCTTTTTTGGGTAGGTCTGTGCCATAGCTGTGGGGATATTATTAGGCTAATATTGATGATGAATAGACTTCATATTAAAACTTAGTTTTTGAGGGCCAATTTTTCAATCCTTGGATACAGACTACCAGTCGGGAAATTTGTTACCCAATGGAAAAAACTCCACTCGTACCAAAAACTTAGAAACTATAATGCTTTAGTTTATCAGTATATGTATTATCTCAGACGTATGAGTTTTATCTGGGATTTTAAAAATCAACCCTTATTACATTGAAGCATTTATAAGAGCTTTTGTCTCTTTTACCTCAAACCCTCCAATGATAAGTAATCCTTGAATGTTGAACTGCTTGATGCGAGCAGCGATCTCCTTCTTCTTGTCACCAGGCAAGGTACGTTTGGTACCTAAGAAAGCCCCACCCTGTGCTACCCAGCCAGTCACATCTGACCTAAATATCACAACATTATTTTAATTTTGAATCAAACTGGTGTTTTTATTTAAAAAAAAATAAGTATAACAAATATGGGTAAATAACATGCCTGTAAATCTTTAGACACCTATTACAATATATTTTTATTTACCTACTACTGTCATTTGGTTCATTTGTTTTTAAGTTTTCACAGAGTAAAATTGCATTTCGATTTCATTTAAGGTTATCAAATTGAGAAAATTTAGCAAAGTGCTGTTTTTAAATATTTATTTTAAATAATAACACCCAAATAGATTCACGGTGATATGGAAACAACATTAGGGGAATTTACTCAGTCGTGAAAAACGGTGAAATCTCCGGCCAGCCTTTAATTTGTACTACTAAAGAAAACATCGGAAAGTATGTGAAGATGACCTATTAGGTAAAGTTACAGACGTTTCGTATGAACGAACACAACACATCATAGTCAATGACTTCGGTTGGGCCCTAAATTGCTTTTAGTTGGCAAAGTCGAATACGACTAATGATATTTGTATAATGTAGAAAACTGGGTTCATATCTATACTCCAGAACAAAACGACAATCTAAGCAATGGAAAAAAGGGCAACCCAACATCAAACAAAGCGAAGACAATTTGTGGGCTGAAAAGTTAATACCGTTAGTTTTTTTTTATATGTCAAGGGTATCATTATCATGTATCACCTTGCAAAAGTCAAAACAATAAGCTTTAGAGTATTATTACACTATTTTACGTCGTAAACGTTTACGACATTACTTGAAGAAATCAAAGAGAAAGGCCCCGGTTTAGTCAGAAATAATTTGATGTTTTCAATCTACCCTAATCTATGTGTAATACATAAAGAAACAAGTTCAAACATTTAAATTTAATACAAACTAGAAAGAGTTATCTGATATACTGGATCACTGAAATTAGATGTAAAGAAATATATATAGAAATAGAAAATTCCTGGTTTTCTATTACATCTAATTTCCTCTTTGATCATTCATAGACGTGTTTTATGTATAGATGTAACAATTGTGCCCTGCGTATAGTCATTTTGCACTCTTTCAAGCTGATGATTCCTAATTTTGCTTTTAGCTATTCAAATACTTTATATTAAATATATTGATGATACTTACCAATCCATATTGACGATATTTCCACTGATGAGTCCCTCTATGCCATCGTGGATGCCGAGTACAGTGTCTCCGCGGTAGATACAATTGCGTACAAAAGAACGCACTGCTGCGTTCATACCACACGCGGGCGCGCCCACGTGCATCACCGCCAGTGTGTAGCCTTCCTAATACCATAATAGATAGATACAATTCTTAATTTAAGGCAGCTACCATCTATTTGTATTATACTTACAGCATACCAATATACGTTTAGCTAGATAACTACGAGATAGGTTTTTCTGTTTAACGGCTTAGTACCTAGTCTGCATAAAAATTTGGTTTAACAAAACCTGTGTCCTATAATCAGAAAGTACTTGGGAAAAATGGTAGTAATTGCAATGATGTAAACATCACTGTAAAAGTCAAGAGCACAGTATTTTGTGGATAGTGGAAATAAACATATAAGAGAAAGATCGCGAATTTAGTTGTCTGGCGTCATACCAGAGTCAGATGTGATTATATCTATTTAAGATATTAAGTTTAATTTTGTCATTGTCTTTTGTGTAGAGTATCGCAAGCTATTATATTAATAAGTTATTATTATTATATCATTACAAGCATAAATACGAAAGCTATTTGTCTTTGTCAAAGCTTTTGCAGACTTAATATTTGTATTATTTTAATTTTTTGACGAAAAAGCAGATATGTATATCTACTTTTTCGGTTACGGCCAGGGTTATGTAGAAATCAAACTTTTCTATGGTACTTCTGGTCTAGCCGGTTGTGGTTTCATCATTGAGTGCGATAATGGCAAAATAAGAATTTTAGCTACTGTGGGTAGGTGGGAACAAGGTATATTATGAGAGGTTATCTAAAAAACTTACTGATGGTTTCCCAGATGAATCAAATGCTTCCTTAGGAGGCTTCAGGCGAGTCAACATTTTGTATGTCTCCAGATTACGTGCGAAGCTGCGTCCGCGCAGTTGCACAGCGAGATCCCAGTTTTTATCAGCCATAGCCTACAACAAGCAAAAAAATAGATTTCAAAGCTTATGATTAAATATGATACCTATAAGTTGGCGAAGAATTAGTACCTATAGTACTGCAGAGGCTTTGAAAAGTTGCAGTTCTTGTAAAATGAAACGAATTGTATAAAGGCTGTCTCAAAAAATAGGTAGAGCGAAGTCCAAAGGTAGATCATAACTAAGACTATAATGAATCACTCCCACGTATGTATCGTAATTTTTCATGGGAAATATTTCTGAATTTCGAGATAGCTATTTTAAGTCCATTCTGCGATTCTAAGCATGTATTAATACTGACGAACAATATATTTTCCAGTTTTGTTAATTCCACTCAATCAAAAGGTAACCCATAAGTAAGATAAAGGTAAAGACATATGAATATAAATAAAAATAGATAAGTTTTATCTCTCGTTCATTGACATTATACAACAAGGAATTTAATCATATAGATTTATTCGGTGTCTCGTTGAGAAGTTTAAAAGGCGCATTATTGGAAGAATTGTGCACTAATGACATATAATTAGGTTTGTCTCATTTGTATTGATACCTAGTTTTGTTTTTTTTTTGTTTTTAACTTGCTACACAATTGGCGACACATTAGGTTTTTATTGGCTGTCCAATTCATCCATGTGTATGCTCTGGGTTTATTTGATTTCATTTGTTCGCAATCTATATAAGATCATGCATGTTGGTATTCTCGATAGTGTACTTGTATTACCGCTTCATATCTTAGCTTCATATTAATTTTTGTTCGAAATTCTGAAGTAACTTTCGGTACTCCTTGTCTAAAATGTAATATGTTAAAATTCTATGTAATTATTGTAGTGACTGTTTTGTACCAAAATAAAGAGAAAAAAAAATATAATGGGATGTTCGGAAAAAACAATAATGTATTGCTTTAGGGACACCGGACTTTGGAGTTATTTTATGCCATCTTATATTATTATTAATGTCATAGCGAACGTCTTAGTCGGATCCAATGTGAAGACAGATATCATCACTAAATAGTATAAAACAAAGTTGCTTTCTCTGTCCCTATATCCCTATGTATGTTAAATCTTTTAAAATACGCAACAGATTTTGATGCGGTTTTTTTTAATAGATTAATATATTCAAGAGGAAGGTTTATATGTATAATACATGTATAATATAGTAGAGCATTGCATCCGTGCGAAGCCGGGGCGGGTCGCTAGTAAAATAATAAAAATACAACTATGAAATTAATATCGACTATTTTAATAGACAGACCTGGGCGACAGCTTTAGTCCGACGAACGCACTCCATGAGCGGAAGCCTCACCGCTTGGTTACCGTCCAGCGTTACCACACACGGCTCCGTTTCAGGGGTAGCCTCCATCAGAGCCATCACTGCTTCAGCACCCATGCGACAACCCTTTGAGAAAAAAATTGTTATATCATTTGAGTACTTTTATATCAATTTTCGCTTGGCCGCGCGACTGTGCACGCATAGAATTTTAGTTTTTATATTTTCCAAATTTTCCCGTATCAACCTATCTATTTAACAAGAAATCAAACTTAAGCCATATAACTCTTATTTTAAAGGTGACATATGGGCCAGGTAGAGAAAGCTTATATGAAAAGCTTTAATAATCTTATTAGCACGTTTTAAACGATATTTACCATCTGTCGAGGTATTTACGATAGTACAGTTTTAAAACATCACGCTTTCTGCATATAGCCAAAGTACTATTCTGGCAGGACCTATAAATGGATTTTCGTTGTTACTTTGTTTGTTAATCTGTTAAGTTCGTTTCATGTAACTAAATAAATAAATAAATATTATGAAAAGATTCATCCAAATCCGTTTTGTTGTTTTTGCAAGAGAGCAATCACAAATGTTTGCCTATTGATATCAGTAGGAAGAGTATCAGTGAAATTAAATAAAATTGTGTGAGTACCTATCTAATACACCAAGGCACCTTGCTTCTAGCCTTCCTTTCCAAAACACGATTGTAAAATCTAAACTACTTAAATTTCCCAAGATAAATAAAAATAAATTTAAATATAGCTGTTAGTCATAGTGAACTTATTGTCTCGATTCAGTATATTAAAGTATTACATCCATTTGACGACAATTGTTAGCCAATTGGTATGATTAAAATTAATGAGTGTTATATTGGCCCGTTTAATATACGAATAATTTCTTACCAGAATTCTATCGAAAGCGGAAGGCGATCCACCGCGTTGCACATGACCAAGCACTGTGATGCGGGTGTCTTGCTGCAGATTGTCGACCACCACCTTCTTCACCAGCTCAGCGGTGATCGGCTTACCTTCACGGTCGATCGCACCTTCCGCCACAATGATAATGTTTAGACGCTGACCAGACTTCCTCTCCTATTATAATAAATTAACAATCATCAGACCTCGTCGTACTGATTAGAAACTCATCGGTATTCGTTAACATAGTGAACATAGAGTTAGTTTCGTATTTGTGTTCCGAAATACAATCATGCTTTAGCAGAATTGTGACACCATCATTCCTTTACCAGGCAAAAACATAGAACTAGTGGGACTTTCCCCATTTGTTCTGTATCTGAAATTTCAACGGAAAAATAGTCCCACTAATTACTTATACAAACACATAACCAGTGAAAGCGAAGGAAATGTTTTGGTTATTTGACTTATATCTTTAGTGTGGAATATGATCAGTTCTTAACATTTGAATTATAAAATCAATATCTTGATACCGATTCAAAGGTATGTTGCTAAGAGTTTCAGAAGCCAGTTTGAAATAGTAGTTTAACATATTTTAAATTATTATTAAAGTATTAAAAATTAAAATACTAACACCAAGTCAATATCACAAACATAAAGGGTCTTCCTTTGTAAGCACTAAATGAATATTTTTAATATCCACTAAAATTAGACTTGTAGATGTGAAGTAGTTGATGCGAAATATTGTAAATTCATTTTAGGTACATGCAATAACATAAATCCATAAAAGAAATAAAAGTAAGCACACATGTATACACACACAATCAAAGCAAGAGATTGGATAAAAAGTCAAGTATTGAACAGTACTACAAGCCTTTATGACAGTTGGCGTTATGTGTATTTTAATTTAATTTATGTGCTGGCTACTAAGTAGTAAACATTTTTCACAGAGGTGGCAGCCTGTTATAAATTTACGAAGTTATTTCAACAGACTGTTAAAACTTTAATGGTGATTTATTAAAAATGGTATAACTGTATAGATTGTGTGTTATATTTTCAGTGCCACTCAATTAAGCCTGCGTACCTGTTGCAATCTTTTGCAAAGCTTTTCGACCCAATTATTGGGAACAGGATCCTCTGGAATGAAAACTTGATCTGCCTCGCTAGCCAGAGCGGCTACCAATGCCAGATAACTGCAACAAGCAGTATCCGCGCATAATGGATCATGCATAATGAACCCCATCAATAAGACTGAAAGAAGTGGAATATCTAAGGTGTGATAATTTTTTTACATGAGTACCATAAAATACACCATGGAATAATCCAATCCAGTGAAATGATATGGAAAGTGAACCTGCTCCCATACAAAGGAATAAGATCCTTGCCTCTTTTATTTTCGAACACAATTTTTTTTCCCAATTGGGTGGCGCTGGGTCTTCGCAAATAAAACTATAAGTAGCATCCGTACAAAGGGCTGTGTAAACTGCAAGAAAACTAAAACGAATTTTAAGTTAGGGAAGAAAACAGGAAGAGGAGCACAAAAACTTTAGGTACTAATGTCTTTTTGACAAATAGTTAATGGCATGGCATGGGGTGCAAATCAGGTTTTCTCTTGCCTGTTCTAGCTTATCACACAGTTTCTCTTTCCAGTCAAGAGAAGGTGGTGCTTCAGGTATAAACACAAAATCCGCTTCAGATGCCAAGGCAGTGACCAGAGCAAGATATCTAAATCAATAAACTTTAATTAATTGGTATTAATAACTATTGTAGTGAGAACTGAGTGAAAATCGCATATGGGTCCATTTTAATAATCTATTACACGAAATACATCTTATAATTTATTATGACTAGCTAACCCGGCCACGCGTTGCTGGTATGGTAACAAAAACACAAAGTATTGTCATAATATAATGTATGATTATAAAAACTACGTATTGCTCTGCAGACAAAAAGGTACTCTGATTTTTATTAGAAGGAATAAACTAAATGAGAACGGAATGTCTTATCAACTAGGACTTACCCACAGTGTCTGCCCATGACCTCCATAATGAATGTACGTTGATGAGAGTAGGCAGTGCTTACAATGGCATCAATAGCCTCTATGATCCGATGCAAGGCAGAATCCGTGCCTATTGTCATATCAGTACCACAGAAGTCATTATCAATGGAACCTACCTAAAATACAAAAAGAAAAACAATGTATAGATAAAGTTGTAGTACCTAACCTTCACACGGGGTCAATGCAGCTTAGTATGTGCTCATAAATGCCAACGCACCTGAAACCGGCAGCTATAGTGTCTTCCCAAGCACGGTCGATTTTTAAGTTTTTGGTCACTCATCTGATTACCGGCACTAACGTAATTTACTTAACCCCGCAACGCAACAACATTTCTATTAGCATATAATATGTCTTATAAGGACCAACAGATATATATGAAATTGCTTGATTTGAGAACAGCATATTTTTAATATTGTTTTCACGGGCATACCTAGATTTTGACCTAAGGAGGCATTCGTACCAGAGGTGTCTTTACCTATGGTGCAGGGCGTGCGTTGCACACTAGCCGGGCGCCGCGATCATAGGGTGCGCCGAGCACTTTCAACCACTTTAATGTCCATAGGTGGAAAACATTTAAAAATGGACTCTCCGTACAAAATGATGGTGAATGCCGTTTTGTTTACATTTTTTTTTGACATTGATATACCTCACATTAATGTCAAAAAAAAAATCTATAGAGACACGTTAACATGGATCCGTTTTGACTTGTTTGGATTACCCTGTATATCATTCTAAATACAATCAGTCGGCACATAATGGAATACAAAACAGGCAAATTGTTTTAAACTATTTTCAATTTAATCTTCAAACAATAGAGTTTATTATCTTCTGGGGATTTTGTGAAAAATGACAGTTTGTGGTAATGTGCTGTTATTTTACCCATTCCATTTTGACCACGCGCTAAATAGAGGGCGCTAGAGTAATGACTGCACTCAGATGCCTCTGAATCGTACCCAGATTCTGACTGGTTGACCGAGAGAGGGATCATAATAATTATAACATGATTCTAAATTGTAGTTGTCGCCAACAGCAAGTAGCAAGGCCTGAATTGAAAACCTTTCAATGTAAAAGATAGTACAGAAGCAGGCCCGTGTGGAATTGTGCCATGACATGATTAATAAATTTGCAGCGGGCTCATCTCGACGCGTTTATGACATTGCAACAGAAGACAGGTTAATCTGGTGTCGATTCCCTTACAAAATTAAAGCAGCATTTTTCAGCAGTTAAATGTGTAAATAAAATACACAATATGTATTACATAGCAATTTCTTCTTTATCTATCAGATTTTTATAATGAAGTATAAATGTGTTAAATAACAAACATAAGAGTATTAAAACAATTACCATTCCAGCAATATGCAGATGTTGGTATTTCTCCCTTTGATCTTTAGTAATTTTATTATTTGCAAGAAGCTCATCAAGCAGGGTTGACCATTCTTGACGAAATAGGTTAGCACCAGTAAGTGAACCATCACCACCAATGACCACTAAGTTGGTGATTCCACGGGTCACTAAGTTGTAAGCAGCTTTTAAACGACCCTCGTTCATCCTGATAATAAAATGCATGATTCAGCACAACTAAGAACAGCTACATCATAACTTCATAGTTTGTACAATAAAACAAATTTAAATAATAATAGAGTGTAAGAATACTTACATGAAATCCATACAACGTGCTGATCCAATAATAGTACCGCCTTTGTGAATAATGGAGCTCACAGATGACCAGTTAGCCTCTTCAATATTGTCGCCACCATCCACCATACCCTGGTATCCTTCACGAATAAAATAAACTTTACATCCCAAATAAATGCCCATACGCACAACGGACCGCACAGCGGCATTCATTCCTTGCGAGTCGCCACCACTGGTTAGTACAGCTAGTCCCTTCCCTTTATGGGAACCCCGCTCAATAAATTTTTGAGTACTATTTATGTCCATGGTTTTAGGACTGAAAGTACCCGGTGCCTGAAAAGAAATTTCACAACAAATAAAATCAAAATTTCTTTACTAATTTACGCAACATTATACATTCAAGCACTAAAAATAACACTTAATACTTCTTATCTTGATAAAAACTGTCTAACCCACCAAATAATTATTTTATGTTTTGGACCTCAAATTCTCAGATTTGAATCCGTGAACTCGCCAAGGCTTATCAAGGTGACCTTTCAATGACATGACAGTCAGTCAGTCAGTAGTAGTTTATTTTCGTCATTTTGGGGACAGGCGAAGATTTAAGATATACTGCCATATTTTGAGAATTTCTTTTCTTAAGTAGATTACGATGAATGATGAATAAAGAGTAAAATATCCCTTTCCCTAGGTTTTAGTAAAGGTGTGTTTTACTGAAACCTCTCCGTTTCACTGAAACTTCTGCTGCTTTGTTGCAATTTCTAAATAATTTATAATTATTTTTTTATAAAAAAAACCGTTTTAATCTTTTAATAATTTTGGGGTATTCTTCACAAAAAATAGGTGAATTTATGCTACTGCCACTTGGACCAGGATAAACTTGGCAACACTGGAGCGAGCCCACAATCAGTCTGTGGCGGCTCGCGGAGGAACTGTATTTGAAGAACATTATGGTTAGACGAAGCCTATTATGCTCTTCGATGTATTTTGGCTACAGTTTTTTTATTTAATCCTGACGTTATGTCAACTAAAAATGAAGATCAATTTTCTTCATATTGATATTCAGATTTCGTATTTTAATAACATAATAGTATATAAATTATTTTAATCAATAAATCTAAAATTATTTGTAACATTTTATAATTGAACGTTTTACTGATAGAAAAACATTTGATCTAGACGGGTTTTTGGCGGAAAAATTCACTCACACCAATTAGCTTAGCTCAACAAAGTACTGTAAGGCATGTGTTAAGGGTACTAGAGTTTGTATGTTCCTAATTATGCATTTGTTCCTAATAAATGTTCGTATTCATCACACGCAGATATGATCCCTTCCAGCATTCACATCCAGGATCGTCGGTGCGAAAGGTAGGAACGTAAAATTAAACGAAAGTAATACGAAAGTAAAAAAAAGAGACGGGTTTTTGACGGAAAAATTCACTCGCACCAATTAGCTTAGCTCAACAAAGTACTGTAAGCTCAGAGTACTGTAAGGCATGTGTTAAGGGTACTAAAGTTTGTATGTTCCTAATTATGCATTTTTTCGTAATAAATGTTCGTATTCATCACACGCAGATATGATCCCTTCCAGCATTCACATCCAGGATCGTCGGTACGAAAGGTAGGAACGTAAAATTAAACGAAAGTAATACGAAAGTAAAAAAAAAGAAAGTAAAATTTTCAAATAGTTGTTGGCAACCCTGTTGCCGTTTTTAGAAAGGTTAACACCTCTCGTAGATGCCAAAACAATAGTGTACTAAAGGAAAGGATATTAACAATGTTTTATTATTATTTACAAAACAAGTATGATTTTTATTCTTGAACTAGATTCTAAATACTTATTTTTTATCAAAGCTATAATTCTAAATTTTATTGTTTGACAAAAACTCGATTTGATTTACAAAGACGAATTAGGGCTCAAGATGTCTGCTGAGTCTGATATGGAATATTCGGACAACGATGGCGATGACTACGATTACTACGGAGGCCAAGATGATTGTGACATGGAGACTATTGATCGCAGCAAGTCAGACCCCGAATATTTCCTGTTTTCATGTCTTAAAGTTGAAGAAGTTGAGAAATTGTTAAACGAATCGATTGAACTGCTCAGCAACAACCTTCAAGTCACGCCTTCACTTGCTAAAGTTTGTTGATTTATAGCATTTAAAGTCTGGAAAATATAAGTTATGATTATTGTACAATTGTAAAGATTATGTGCAAATATGTTTGTTTTAGGTAATGTTACATGCATATGAATGGAATGCTCAAGAGATAATAAGTAAATATAAGGAAAATGCAGTTGAAGTTTTGGTGTATAGTCGCGTTAAACCCCGCATACCTACTCTTCAAGCTGGTTCAAGTCGTACAGCTTGTGCTGTTTGCGCCAACAATCTTCCTATTAATAACTATAGTGCTCTTGCTTGTGGACATTATTTTTGCAATGATTGTTGGGCAATGCACTTTGAAGTACAAATTATGCAAGGTACGTTTTTGATTGGGTAGTGACCAAACTCCATTATTAACTTAATCAGCAAAGCTCAGCTTTAGATTATGTAACACCAAATTTTAGGTTTTTTTTTGTAGATACTGTACCCCTTTACTGAAGAGGTGTAATTTACTAAAATATCAAAGTACAGAGTACATTAGTTTATGAGATATTTCTTTTGAAGAAACAGAAACTTAACTATAACTGATGTCGTTTTAAATTTAAAAAGGCAAAGGAGCGTATGCCCATACAGTCAACATTCCATTATTTTTGTTTACTTTTTTGCATTTGTAAATGGAGATTTCGTAAAAAAATTATTAATTTAATTATTTATTATTAATGAAATAATTTAGTGACACTTGAACTCTGTTCTGAACATATGGAAAATGGAGCATATTGTATATATGTTACAGATATTTTAGGTGAGAACAGTAACCATTAATGTGAGATATTTTAGGTTACAACAAAGCCATCCTAACAAAACACGCTGTAAGAAACTTGTTTCTTATAGGATGGCAGAACAGTGAACCATTAACAAACAGATCCCCTATATTGTTGGTGGTGGTTGGTTGGTGGAAACATTATAACAGTATAATGTTTCCTGGTAGTTAATTATTCATTACAGAAATTAGACTAAAATTTAGTAAATGAAAATTAGATCTTCTACCTTCCCAGCCTTCATTCTTAATAATTTTATATAGGTTTTTCTTACTTTGAGGAAGTGGAAACTAACCTTAATAGTAATTTTATTTTTCCTTCCCTAAGAATCATAATGATGAATAAGATTTATCATCCAATTATTAAATCAAACATTTTTAGCTTCTGTATAAAAACAAGCAAGATTGAAGCTAAAGTAGAAAAAAGTTTTTTATTAAGTGAGTATAAACTTTAGCCAAGTGACACCTGATTTGGTTTAGAATTAAAAAAAAAATGTTTAGTTCTTACATTTCCATGCATATCACATATTTAAATAGATCATTTATCACAAACATCCTGCGATCACAGCTCCTGTAAAGGTTTTGAAAATAGGATTGAATATAACGAAATTGGATTTGTCATTACTCTGATAATAGTGGTTTAATTTAAATGTGAATAACTATGTTGAACTTCAAAAGATGTGAAACAAGAGTTATTTTTTCCATTTCTTTAGCTTTGTGTTAAAATTTGTCATTGGTTTGTGTTATCAGTGTGTTATTTTGTGATGATCTGATCAATAAATTATTATAATAGAATAATACTAGAAAAAATCGACTCGGGTCACAAGTGAATTCACTTGTGACCCGAGTCGATTTTTTCTAGTATTATTCTATTATAATAATTTATCTTATAAGATCGCATTGAAAATGCATAAAATATAAAAATTATAAAAGATCTGATCAATGTCTGAAACTCATGATCTGGATTATGCACATTCACCAAGTACACTCTTTTCTAAACTTTGACCAAGCCCCTAAAAAACTTACTTTTCAGTGGCAAGGTTCTATGGAGATTTTCTACAGATTTTAAACTTCCTTGTTTGGTAAAAAGATAGGATATTTTGTAGATATTATTATTGGCAATCACAATTAAAAATAGTAGAATTCTGGAAGAGTTTAAAGTTATTAATTATACTTCTTTTAATCGTTAATTTGCTTTTAATCTATAGCCTAGCTCTTATGAAAAATATTATTTTAGTGCATTCCAACTCCATTTTATCTGTATTTGATTAATTTTTGCATTGCATGTGCATTCTATTTAATGTGCTAATCTGAGATTAAGAGGAATCCTAGTATTTATAGGCAAACCTAAAATAGGTTTTGTGAAGTTAATATGTGCATCTGCACCGAGTGTTCTTTTTTCCAACTTTTAGTAAAAGAAGAGAGATTTATAGGAAATATAGTAAACAATAGTAAAAACTTATAGCATGGGGTCACAAATTTCTAAAACTTGAGTTAAATTTGTTATGACCAAAAAACTGGAACACTCCATCCAGACATGTCAATAAAATTGCATAGTCTAAATCTCAGAAAGTACTAACTCTGTGATAAAAATTATTATTTTAGAATTTAATAAAGAATTTCTTAAATCTTTTAAGAACATACCAATTCGCTAGGTTGTCATATTTTGCAGATTAATGGCGGCTTAAACGGATCACTCAATTCATTACTTGTCTGAACGGAGTGGTCTATAAAATGTGCGTATGATCGGAGAATGACTTAAATATAACATTTTTATCTTGTAGTTTGACTCTTTCGCGAATTCGTAAAATAGAAATAACGGCTCAAAAAGCTTAACCTTGAAAAATAAACGAAATGAGATTTATTTGAAACGTTTGAACTGAGTGTTCCTTATATGCGGCTTTACAGATTGATATAAACCTCTTCCTTTGAAGCAATTTAGATCAATGTATTTTACATTTTTTTATTAAAACATGAAATATCGTCCGTTGCTATAAACTATATACTTTAAGAGAAAATCCATTTATATTTTTTTAAAGGAGGTAATGTTGTAGGGTGACCAGAATTTATCATGTTTAATAAAAGACCTTTATTTAAATTAGAAAATGTGTTTTAGATAGATAGATAGATAATCATAAGACACACACATTTTATTCAAGTACTTACATTAATATAAATGAAAAGTAATAATAAAATGAAAATATGTTTGTATTTTGCTTATAATTTTAGTATTACATTCGATTTTTTTTGTTAAAAATGATTTTACGATTGTCTATTTTCAAAATTAGAATTACTAATTCCATATGACAAGGTATGGATATTAATGGGTTCTTCTCTACTATAATAAATTTTTTGCATCATATCGTCATAGCAATTCATACGGTTGTTTATAAAACCATGCCCCCTATAATGACTGAGATTACCTGGCAACTTCGCTGGAACAAATTCAGTGACACCCAACAATTTGTAACATTTGTTTTTTAAATTGATTGTTTCGGGTAAATCCCTTAAATTAAGTTCTGCTGTCCCATTTAGATCGAATGAGATGAGCATAGAAAGCTCGTAACTAATGACTTCCTGATTAGAATTGCAAGAGACACAAAGGTGTAATTTTTTTCATATCATATATATCTATATCAAAGGTGAACATTTTACTTTCTCCGCTTGCAATTATATTTTCATCTTTGGGAGGATTAATAACTGGGGTTGAAATAGTTGAACTGCGACTCGTATCACCTGATGTTTTTTCGCTGCGATTCTTCATCATTGTAAGCTGCCGGATATGTATTAATTTTTTTAAATGCCATATATAAAGCCATTGGCGTCATTTTGGCACCTAGTTCTATGGCCATATTTGAGAAGATGAGATCATCATACTTGATATTAGGCCCATGTAACGCCTCAGCATATTTTTCAAATATCTTTTTTTGTGTTTTTCTATCCATTTTCGGCTTGCGACCCCGCTGTTTTATAGCTTGGCGCTTCCTGTAAAATAGTCAATACTCTTCCATACTTATATTCAGTTTACATTTTTTACTGACAAAAATATTTTTTTATTTCCTTTTTGATACCTACTTATTATTACCTTATATTATGTTTCAAAATCGAGTTAAGTATTTTTTTTTTCACGCAATAATTTAACCGAATAATGATTTACTTCATAAACATAATCACTAATGTGATAGTTAAAGGATACTTACATGGATATCACAAAACGAAAACACTGATGATAATAATTAATACTGCATTAATGATCACTGCACTATCAAACGATTGTATTGCACATGCATAGAAAACTGAACTGCATTCGACATTAGCACCAACTACAATAGTCGCTTTATAATAAATGCCGTATAAGAGGGTAGTTAAATAAAATGTCTCATAAATAAAAATAATCATGTCTACCCTACAACATTACCTCCTTTAAAAAAATATAAATGGATTTTCTCTTAAAGTATATAGTTTATAGCAACGGACGATATTTCATGTTTTAATAAAAAAAATGTAAAAAACATTGATCTAAATTTCTTCAAAGGAAGAGGTTTATATCAATCTGTAAAGCCGCATATAAGGAACACTCAGTTCAAACGTTTCAAAAAAATCTCCTTTCGTTTATTTTTCAAGGTTAAGCTTTTTGAGCCGTTATTTCTATTTTACGAATTCGCGAAAGAGTCAAGCTTCAAGATAAAAATGTTATATTTAAGTCATTCTTCGATCATACGCACATTTTGTAGACCACTCCGTTCAGACAAGTAATGAATTGAGTGATCCGTTTAAACCGCCATTAATCTGCAAAATATGACATCCTAGCGAATTGGTATTTTCTTAAAAGATTTAAGAAATTCTTTATAAAATTCTAAAATAATAATTTTTATCATAGAGTTAGTACTTTCTGAGATTTAGACTATGCAATTTTATTGACATGTCTGGATGGAGTGTTCCAGTTTTTTGGTCATAACAAATTTAACTCAAGTTTTAGAAATTTGTGACCCCATGCTATAAGTTTTTACTATTGTTTACTATATTTCCTATAAATCTCTCTTCTTTAACTAAAAGTTGGAAAAAAGAACACTCGGTGCAGATGCACATAAGTTAATCTGAACTAGTATATTATTAAAGAAATAAAAACAAGCATGACTCGAATGTACTGTATAATTTAATTTATATTAGCAAATATTATTAAATTATACAGTACATTAGAGTTAAAAAAAAAAACTTAACCATTTTCGATCTAAATTCTGTTTGAAGCAAATAAAGTAAAACATGCACTGACTCATCAACTCATCAGCAATAAGCTAAAAGTTGTGTGGCTTGTAACTTTTTTGTGATGTAAGGTAATGATGTGAGATGACAGTTTGTATGTAGTCCATAATTCCAGAAGTTAGAAAGATCTTCATATAAAAATAATAACAATCCCCACTTCAGTTATTCACCTGTTCAATTTCTTCTTTTAAGAGGGTAAAAAAGGAAATAACAGTATGTATCTACAACTACCATCCTACACAACTATAATGCTATCGTATGCTATTTCACTATCAATACCATGATAGCGCTAGTGATATTTTGAATGATGTCAGGTGCGAATTATTAATTGTTTAATAATTGATTTTTCTGCAACACTACTATTTAGTTTGCACGTTTTTGCATTTAACTAGCTGTGATGCCGGCAATGCGCCGGATTCATCCTTGCCTTCATAAGACCAACCAGTTTGTACTAGATACTTTACACATTACACCTGCTCAAATGTCTGGCATCCAATTTGAAGAAGAATTCGCCAAGATCACCGCGCCGTCTGCCTACCACTTCCGCTTGTTACATACGTGAACAAGCACTTCAATAACAATAATAATAAATACTTTTTTCATTAGACCTTATTTTTCCTTCCTATGGGTATTAAATAATAGATAGAAAATTCATCCAAAATCAATAAATATTGATATTTTTATTGATTTTGGCATAAAATGTTTCCCAATTGAAATTAACAAGATGATTTTGAGAAAAGGCAGTCAATTATTATTTTTAATTTAAGTATCTATTATGCTTAAAAGTTTAAGTAAACAGTTTGTAAATACTTAGCTTTTATAGGAAGAACATTAAAGAAATAAAAATTTTAGGTGTATCCAATACAATACAATGTATGGCGCAAGATTGTGAAGTAAGAGCTCCAGAAGATTTTGTATTATCTCACGTTCCTAAACCTACATTAAGAGAGCGTTACCAGCAGTTCATGTTTAAGGATCATGTGAAGTCACATCCTCAATTAAGATTTTGCCCTGGTCCTAACTGTCAGGTCTGTTATTGAAAATATACTAATTCTTCTTTTAAGACTAAGCATTCAAAGGTAGCCATAAATATTAACTATTCATGGCTTTTATTCCCAGCTTTGTACTGCTCTCTATCCTTGTTCTTCTTTCATGTTAAAAATAAAAGGGGTAGTGCTATTCAATGTAACTTATACAATTTATTTATTATTGTATTTAGCCTGATACTTAGTTAATGCAATTAGGCCATGCATTATTTTTGATTATATTCTCATTATGTATTATGTTATTTTCTGAATTTCTTCAATGTTATCATAACTTTTTTTAGTGGATATTCAGAGCATGGGTTCGAGAAGGAGCTCGACGCGTGGAATGCCGTGGCTGTGAATTGCTCACTTGTTTCTCATGTGGTGCCCCTCACCACGCTCCCACCGACTGCTCCACCATAAGACGTTGGTTAACCAAGTGTGCTGATGATTCTGAAACTGCTAACTATATCAGTGCGCATACTAAAGTGAGAAAATAGTAGTATACTTATATATTCTAATAATGTACTGTGGCTACATTTATTAACTTAAAAAAAAATATTTCATTGTCTTATATAAATTTACCAATGTATATTTTTGTGCTTTTCAAGTAAATAATTTGAATTTACTATTCTGAAACCATTACTATATTATTTCACTTAAATTAAATTTAATAACTTTCGTCATTTCAGGATTGTCCAAAATGTCAAATTTGTATAGAGAAAAACGGTGGCTGCAATCATATGCAGTGTGGTGCTTGCAGACATGACTTCTGTTGGGTGTGCTTGGGGGATTGGAAAGCTCATGGATCTGAGTATTATGAATGCAGTCGTTATAAGGAGGATCCGAATCTGGCTAATGACAGCCAACATGCTCAAGTAATTGTCTTCTGCTTATTTACATAAGAATTAGGAAACGGATATGTATGGTAACTAACATGATGGTCTTAAAGTCGAAGTGAAATTCTTAGAAATGTAATCCATAATAAAGTAACTCGTTCACAATAAATTAAACAATGAACTCTTAAGGTCACAGCTCATTAGAGCCACCCGGCACCCACCCCGCACCGCCTCGTCGCCCGGCGTCCACTCGTTGTCGACAGGTGGTCGACGGGTGGACGCCGCGTTATCTCCAATAAACGTCGCGCGGTCAACCAGTGGACCACGCGCAGTCAATCAGTGGACCTCGCGTAATATAACGTATCGTCCTCGCGTGAATCATTCGCGGGTAGCACGTGGTCCACTCGGAACCCGCGCGTTGGCAATGCGCAGTCAACGCAAGGCAAGCATGCGAGCAACGAGTTGTCATCTAGTGGTCCACCCGCCGTACGCGCGTGGATGGCTTACGATTGAGGCGATCTGGTGACGCTGCGGAGTTGATGTAGTGAGCGCATACGCATACAAATTCATATAAAGAATACTAACCGCACGAGGCGAGGCGGTGCGGAGTGGGTGCCGGGTGGCTCTAGTGAGCTGTGACCTTTATAGTTCCGCCATGTCCGACCGTCTGTCCCCGGCTTAACCATAGAATAAAATGTTGAAAAAATATTTTTATCGGGGTCCCTTCCCGTTTTCTCTTCTACCTCAGTGTGGTAGACGTCTTTTTACGTGCCGTTTTCTCGTCTACTTGTCGTTGGATAGTTACTTCAATAATATTGTAAGTTTGCGAAGACCATTTATCAATTCAGCAATCGATTTGCCAGATATCAAGCTTGAAAGTGTTAAATTTCGTTAGAGTCAAGTTTAAGTATCTAAAGCATATAGGTAGTAATTAGAAGCATAAAAACGTAAAATTGTTTCGTCTCGTATTTTGGAACCCTACAATGCTCGTGGCCCGACACGCACTTGGTCAGTTTTTATTTTAATTTCAGAATATAAATATACAACATTGAAGTGAGACAGACAATTTCGTTGTGCCATGCCAATTTCAATCGTCGCTTTAGAGATAAATTAATTATAGATTATGAACTATTCTGTGTTGTTTAAAATCTCTGGAAGGTTATGGTACCATTATTTTCTTCAATTATTCCATAACAATACCTTTACATATATTAAATATGTGAAATAATTTTAAACTATGCATGATTCTTTAAATCACTTATGTAGGTAATCAAGCTTTGCTTGGGAACTGTATAAAAGAATATGTCTGATCTATTTTGTATTATCTATTAAATTTAGAAGACTAAAATGTCTAACTACCCGTTATTGGATGAGATGAAACTGTATATCTCATTATGCATGTAGTTCTGACACTTCCGTGTACATCACACATTTAAATAAACTAAGGCTTTGACTAAGACCTTACTTACCACGGCTCCTGGCTCCTGTAAAAGTTGTTTTATTTCATTATGCATTCTCATATTATAAATGCGAAAATCCTCCGTCTCTAATTTTTTCAAGGCGAAACAACTGAATCTTGGTTAGAACGTGTGCTTTTTTATCCAAAGATTCAAATGTTAACTCGGATCTTTAAGTAAGAGTGATATATTCTAATTAACGAGAGCGAAGTCGCGGGCAACCGCTAGGATTATATAAATCTTGATTTGTTTTTTTTTTAGGCACGAGAGGCGCTAAAAAAATATTTACATTACTATGAGAGATGGGAGAACCACGCAAGATCTCTAAAATTAGAAGAACAAACTTTAGCCAGCCTGAAAAGTCGCATTAACCAGAAGGTCAGTCAATGTTTATATAGAGCTTGTAATACTTACTTAGACCTTTTTATTGATTATACTCAAAGTAATGAAGTTTTCAGGTAATGGCAGGTGAAGGCACATGGATTGACTGGCAGTATTTATGGGATTCAGCAAAACTTTTAAAACGTTGTCGGTATACCCTTCAGTATACTTACCCATTTGCCTATTACATGGAAGTTGGGCCGCGAAAAGAACTATTCGAATATCAGCAGGTGACATTACTCTTTATTTTGTTTTGTCGTATGTAAACACTTAAAGAAACCATTTGTCATAAAGTCATTGACTATACAGAGCAGTCGCACTCGAGATAAATTGTGTAAGGCATATAATGTCAGAAACACCATACAGTGGTTTTGGAAAACGACGGTAGTCAATAGTGACCATTTAAATTCTGATTATTTTCACTGTTGTCCATTACGGAAATTATTTGGTATTGCCCTCATATTCGATAAAAAAGTTAGTTTATTCCATTTTGTGTTTAGGCCCAGTTAGAAGCAGAAATAGAGAACTTGTCTTGGAAAGTGGAGCGAGCAGAGACAACTGATCGTGGAGATTTAGAAAATCAAATGGATATAGCAGAAAAAAGACGTACAACATTACTTAAAGATTTTCTAGAAATTAATGTTGCCTCTAGTAGCAGTAAAGTATAAGTTGACCTCAAAACTGCATTTATATTTACAAAATGTCATCAATCATTGTGTATAATTATGTACTTGTAAAAGCTAGAGTTTTTGTTCTGCCAAAGTATATTTATTAACACGAGTTTGCAATAAAATAGAGTAATTAGAAGGTGTTTCTTTAACGCCCTTTTGAAACTAGTGTTAGTTCCAAATAATCCTGTTAAATTCCCTTCGTCTATTCTATCCTTATCAATCTAAAATTAACAAAATATCTGCAGTTAAAACTATTTTATATTGTTTTAATTTTTCATGGTCACAAACATTATAGTAATATAAGTTATATTCGGGATTTTCACCGTGTAACTTGTTTTTGTTCAGTTTCCGATATTTCGGCACTGTTGCAAGTGCCATGACCACGGAGCAACTGAAGTAATTGCGGGTAGGCTGTTATTGGCAATATATCGGTCTACCATCCGACGAAGTCCTCTATTGCGTTCGATGCCCGTACCACTGTTCACATTCTCACTATTCACTGGAAATTGTCCTTGACACACAACACTTACAGTATCGGATCGCGACACGACACTTTTTTGATTGTTTCGGTTTTTACACATACGAACCACAGGATTCCAGACATTCGACAATTTAAAACCGTCCTCATGAATTCACGATTAAAATTTTTATGTTTTGTTATTTCAATCGCTTCCCTGACCAATCTTGGAATCTTGAAACTGAATAAAAACAGAACAAGGTACATGGTGAAAATCCCGAATATAACTTATATTACTATAAAACGATTTTGCTGAATACCCCTAAGAGCTCTTAAACACGGGCGGCATGTTGCCAACGACAGTGCCAACTGCAGCCGTCGACACTCGTTGGCGAAAAGCGTCGACGCGTCGACGCGTCGGCGGCAGCCGTCGACACGTATTGGCGGCAGCCGCTGACGCTATAGACAGGGAGCTAGGAAAATTTCAAAATGGATTTGGAAGAAGAAACACTGTTATTATTGTTACGTATAGAGAAACAGATGGATTACGTTAATATTTACGTTTTTATTTAATTTTTTGCATTCACAATGCAATATTTCTATAAGATATAAAATACGTGTGTAAAAAACAACCACGCCTCCGAGCCCTCAGATGGGATTCGAACCCACGACCTTTCGCAATCCGGGCGACTGCTCTGACCGCTGAGCTATCGAGACGCCGGCAAACGTGTCGAATTTTACAAACGTATTCCAACTTCTACTATGAGCTAGTATCGTTCCACCAATGTTGAACGCTAACTACCTTCAACATTGAAAGTAATATTTTTACAAATATTAAACAATCAATTAAGATGGAACCAGCTATAATTACGTTTTTATTTAATTTTTTGCATTCACAATGCAATATTTCTATAAGATATAAAATACGTGTGTAAAAAACAACCACGCCTCCGAGCCCTCAGATGGGATTCGAACCCACGACCTTTCGCAATCCGGGCGACTGCTCTGACCGCTGAGCTACCGAGAAGCCGGCAAACGTGTCGAATTTTACAAACGTATTCCAACTTCTACTATGAGCTAGTATCGTTCCACCAATGTTGATTGCGAAAGGTCGTGGGTTCGAATCCCATCTGAGGGCTCGGAGGCGTGGTTGTTTTTTACACACGTATTTTATATCTTACGTTAATATTTCTTTAACCCACAACGAACGCGTTCTTCTTTTTCGTTTTTGTCGGCAACGATGGAGTCATAGTAATAACAGTGTTTCTTCTTCCAAATCCATTTTGAAACTGGCCTAGCTCCCTGTCTATAGCGTTAGCGGCTGCCGCCGACGCGTGTCGACGGCTGCCATTGTCACTGTCGTCGGCAATGTGCCGTCCGTGTATAAGAGCTCTAATATCACGACACTACTACGACGATACTACTACACTACAATACTTCAAATAACCCATTCGCTGCTGCTCACGTCTAAAGGCGTATTTTTTTCACTTAAGTTGCGGATTACGCCATCGGCGGTCCTCCTATTAAATTGTCCATTACTCAACCAAATATAGTATTAAAATAATGCTTCTAATGATGTAATACCTAACATTCAGATTTTTTTTGACCCAGAGAAAATCTCTATAGATTCACTACCGCGGGTTGACGGCTGTGATATGTGAGGATTACCCTCTGCCATTGCGCTACAGCATAGGTGAGGTATACCACACTAAAACCCCAGGGACGTACCATCTGATTTCCTTTCCTTTAGCTTTCAAATCGCTCATTAATTTACCCGCGCACAGATTGCATTATAAGTAACGCGTTTAACTATAAAACTATAATATGGCTATCTTATATCACATTATGACATTTATAACGCATAGCCCTAACGATTGTAACGGAATATAATATTTGGTATTTTATAAAAAAGTCGATATATGTATTTAAAAGCTGCACGTTTTTAGTCACCACTAATCACAATGAACGATGGATTTAATTTAAACGTCAATGACAAAGTACTCTAACACTACTCTAAAGTGTGTGTATAGACTATAAACATATTCTAATACTATACATTGCATCTACACATACTAATGGACATGCCCTAGCGGTGACAATTATGGCACTACGAAAGAAAGAAATAAAACTAAGTTTCGGATTATATTTATCTCTCTCAAAATATATGCCGTCCCTGTCATGAAAATTGAGAGCCAATCGCCTATAAGAAAAGAAGTAGCATATGCTTCCAGCAGTGATGTGACTTATCTTAGATAAAAGTATCTGAAATACAGATACAAGATACAAAATACGTATTTGCATCTTGTATTTGAAATACTTTCTAAATATTTTATTTTGTATCTTATATTTAGATACATTTTCCTGGTATCTTAGTATTTTAAAGATACTTTGTTCCCTAAGATACGAGGGCCGTTCGGAACTAACCTCCGATTGATTGAAAAAAATACACCAAGTTAAGTAAAAATATTTTAATATATACATCTTACAACTACATCTTTGCACTATTTTTCGACATAGTCTCCATAACGATTGAGGCACTTATCATATCTCTTTACAAGCTTTGAAATTCCTTCTGCATAAAAATCACCCGCTTGTGCCTTGAGCCAGCCTGTGACCGCATCTTTGAGCTCTTCGTCGTCATCAAACCGCTGGGACCCTAGCCATTTCTTCATATGCATGAAGAGGTGATAATCGCTTGGCGCCATCGTTTTTTTGCACGATAACGCCCGTCCTCACTCTGCTCGTAGAACAACAGCCCTTCTTGAGTCCTTCAAGTGGGACGTTTTCAACCATCCACCTTACAGCCCAGATCTGGCGCCAAGCGTCACTCACTTTAATGGTTTTGGTTTTCTTGTTAAATTTTGTGTTGAGGTTGATATTAGTGTGTAATAATGGCGTGTTATTAACCACTGATTGTTTCTGAATATGCATGAGTGTTGGCAAGTGAAACAAAACAGGTTGAAAGGTTCGCGCTCTCTCAAGAAGGCCACAAGGAGGTTTCAGTAAAACCCCACTTCTTTACTGAAACCTCGGAAATTAGTCAAGAACATCGAAGAAAGATTATACTTACTTGACACTGGCTAAATGCACAAATTGTGCAAGTCATAATCATAAATAAAGAAAATAGCCGATATTGTCGGGAACTTAATGACAGATGGCGACACTATCTTTCTACAAATGTCATCGGCTAAGATGTCCCACCCACCGTCACTCGTGTCGGTCCTGTCTGACCTCGGTATTGGTATCTTGGCTATGCTGTACCTGGTAACTCATTCTGAAGGGGAAGTGGGATCCGAAGCACGGTTTTAGCCGCTGGCCGACCGCAGTTAGTAGGAGGCAAAACTAACGAGCAAGCCACGCGTGAAAGGCTGCCCCGCCAACTCGCGAAAAATCCTGAAATGCTCCTTCGTGCCAGTTGGCGACTGGACGGGAGGATCCGATGGCCATTTCGAGGGGGTTCAGGCGTCCCCGCAGTCTCCAGGTGAGTTCCCTTTTTTGGTCAGCTTAGCCCAAGGAAACTTCCAATGGTCGACTAAGTAGCGTCTCGACTAAAAATCCTACCCCCTCAACATTCACCATCATGAAAAGAAGGAATAGGAAGAATTTTAAACAACGGCTGCACTTCCTCCCATTTATAGTTCACCTTGCAACATTAGAGGACTGCACATCAATCTCCATACGGTCCATCACCATGTGGAGACCGAGAAGCCGCACCTGTTCTTCTTGACGGACGTCCCAAAATCCTGGAAGCTTGGATCTCCTCAGTGACCGTGACAATATGGCTTTCGCCGAGGACGCTCAACTGGGGATTTTCTAGTTTATGTGACGCATTTCTGGGGCGAGACCCTCGAGATGCACGGCGAAGCACTTGCCGTGTCACTTGTCATCTCGCAGGCTTTTGACAGGTTCTGGCACGCAAGTCTGTTGCGCAAGCTTCCTTCGTACAGTATCCCCGCTGACTTTTGTAGTTGGATAGCCGATTTCTTGACTGAATGATCGATCAGAGTAGTTGTCGATGACTGCTCCTCTGACTCAGTGGCTATTGATGCCGGAGTTCCTCAGGGGTCTGTTGTTTCTGCGACGACTTTCCTGCTATACATCAATGACCTGTGATTGTTGGGTATTGAAACCAGGAATTGTTTGGTATGCAGACGACAGTACTGTTGTTAAGAGATACCTGTCTACCGCAAAAGCCAGCGGTGACGGCGTGATGTTCATGAGAGAGGCCATGGTTTAGCGAATAAACTAAACAGAGGCTAAACTATGTTTCCCAGTGGGGCGACAGTAACCTCGTTAATTTCAACGCCTCAAAAACACAAGCGTGTCTTTTCACAGCAAAAAGGAATTCCTTCCACCTAACTCTTACTTTCCGAGATACATCTGTACCTGTGACCTGTGACCTGACTGTAGCCTCAGTGTCCCATCCCATGTTTAAACTGAAATGGGTACCAAAAGCGCGAAGGGAATATGTAAAAGAACTTGTCCTGTTTGAAACAAGAAAGATCAATCGATCTGAAAAACAAAAATCGGAAGTTTTAAACAACATTGAAGGTAATATAAAAAAAAAACAAAAGATGACTCTTATTATATGTTTCTAGAGGACTCCGATTCCTCTAATGCTAGTGGCGAAAACACAAGTAGCACCAGTGATTTTGAGACACTCCAGTACGTAAACAATAAAGATGCTCATTCTTACAATTAAAATAATATTTCTAAAATATAACACCTGTTTGCCAAGCTCTGCCCCTGTGGAGCGACTCTTCTCCTTTGGGGGCATGATAATGAGGCCTCATCGAAGGAATATGAGCGACAATATGTATGAGGAATTAGTTTTACTCAAATGTCAACTAAAACATAAAAACTCTCAATTTTAATACCTTCATATTTTGTCTTGACACATTTTCCTGATCCTTGTTATCAACGCGATCTATTCAAAAATTTTTTCTCGAACAAATAAACTGAAATTCAATTAAATGTTGTTTTCTTACAAAAGTATTTTATCTTAAAAAAGTAGTTGAAAGATAGGTATTTTGTATCTAGTATTTCAGATACCTTTTCAGAAAATTATTTGTATCTGGTATCTGAAATACTTATTTTTAAAGTATCTTGCATCTAGTATTTCAGATACTTTGTATAGGGTATTGTACAATCTCAAAGTTTGATAAAATACTTTTTGGGTGAGGTAATATGTGCTAAAAGAAACTGCCAAGTAGTTTTAAATATGGAACCAATTTCTTTTAATAAAATTCTCTTTTTATCATAAACATTTTTGGTTATATATATATATGAAATACAATTTTAGCCACCGCGATTCAGCGGAGTACACCGCCATCTCTTAATACAATTCAAAGATATATTTCAATACATTTAGCAATGGACATTAAATTTATTTTATTCATTTCATTTATAATAAATATTATATATTATGGCTTATACATATCGCCCACCAAGGACAAATCTAATTTGTCCTTAATAAACAAAATAAAAGGCAACTTCGCCCACCATGACGCAGTGCAACAAAACAGGTAAGTTAAAATAATCTACAAAACATAACAAATCATATAACCAAAATAACATACAAAATATACTTATTTTCTAAATATTTAATCAGTTATAGGAAGGAGACAAATTTTAGAAACTGATCTTTTTAAAATACCGTTCTTCACTTTTAATGTGACAACTCTAACGATATTGTCATCTCCAGGATGAGTAGCAATCACTTTACCATAGAGCCAACGCCCAGCAGGTAAGTTGTCCTCCTTAACTATAACTACATCACCGACCTTAGGCTGAGGATGTTGTGACGACCACCGATACCTCTGATAAAACCTAGTCAGATACTGACGTGACCACTGTCGCCAAAAATCTTGCATCATTCTTTGAGTATGTTGCCATCTGCGCAAAGAACTTATGTTGGAAGTTTCGTAATTTTTATCAGGCGGAATAACCAACGCCTCTCCCACAAGAAAGTGCCCAGGTGTCAACACTCTCACGTCATCGGTTTCGTTACACGTAAGTGTATATAGAGGTCTGGAATTCAGACACGCTTCTATTTGCGTCAACACTGTCGTCATCTCCTCGAACGTCAAGGTCGACTGGCCGATAACCCGCTTCAGGTGGTACTTTACGGATTTGACACCCGCCTCCCATAGGCCACCAAAGTTGGGGGAGTGAGACGGTATAAAATGCCATGTGCATCCATTCGTTGCTAAAGCTTCGGCCACTTCCTGTATGATAGAATTCTTTTCAGCAACAAACAGCTTGTTCAATTCCCCAGCTGCTCCTACAAAATTAGTAGCATTGTCGCTCCAAATATCAGAACAGTATCCTCGCCTTGCCACAAATCGTTTAAATGCCTGGAGAAATCCCTCCGTGGTAAGATCAGACACTACCTCTAGATGTAGGGCACGAGTGACCATGCATACGAATAAGCAAATATATGCCTTGTGTGATTTATGTCCGCGTCCTTTCGCGGTCCTTAGTTGTATGGGGCCTGCATAATCTACGCCACAAGATTTGAAAGGTCTTGTGGGAATGACTCTAGCAGATGGTAAGGCGGTTAACACACTGCACCGCGCCCCGTCGCGTAGCGCGTGGCCGCAGATTTTATTGTTGTATGCAAGTATCTCAATTAATATAGAAAACACGCCTATGACAACACACTGCCGACGCGGGAACGCGCGGGAACGCGCTCCCGCGCAGATTCTGCGCGGGAGCACGGGGCGTGAAGAAGTAGGGTCAACTTGTATTGAAAATCTGCGCGGGGAAGCAGATTAACCGCTAAGTTAGGCAGATCTGCGCCTCCGCGCGGGGGCGCGTTTTTCTGTCGCTACGCGCACCGCGGCGGGACGCAGTTCTAGTGTGTGAACCGCCTAACTGTCCCATCAGCTGTGGTAGGATAATACCCGTGTTCTTCGTACAAGTTACACATTTCCGATAGTAAGACTTCGCTAATTGTTTGATTCCTAAAACCCAATACTTTGACTGCAAATAACACATCATGAGCTGAGGGCCCCCGTGGAGAGTCTGCTTGTGAGCATCTAATATGAGAAGATCTGTCAAATGAGACACCTTTGGAATCAATATTGGATGTTTGCGATGTTCGTCCAAGAGTGAATTTGCAAGTCTGCCCCCGACTCTTAATATTCCTTGATCATCAAGAAATGGATTCAGACATCTAAAGCGACTACGTTTAGGTAAGTTTTGTTTTTGGTTTATAGCATCTATTTCTTCTTTGAAATAATCGACTTGACACTGCTTTATTAGACTATTCATTGCAATATGTTGCTCCTTGGTTGACAGAAACCCAATATGTCTATGTAGTTTATTGCTTGCATTATAAATAAATCGCTTACAATATGCTACTACACGTATTAGTCTTGTAAGAGATGAAAATCTTTCGTCTAATCTTTCTACTGTAGTAAAGTTAGTCTTAATTTTTACCATCTCTAACTCAGTTTTATTATTTTTAGGCTTTTCATAATTAATGTTTTCTTTTTTCAGAAACTCAGGTCCTGACAGCCACAGTTGATTTTTTACTAACTCTGACGGATACGAACCTCGCGACGCAACATCTGCCGGATTACATTTAGACGCTACGTGTGACCAATGGTGAGAATCTAAGTTTGTAATAATTTCAGACACCCGATTAGCCACAAAAACCTTCCAGCGATTTGGCGTGCTGTTCAACCAAGCAAGGACTACCGTCGAATCTGTCCAGGCATGTAGGTGAGTTTTTTCTATATTCAGTACCGATGCTATTTCTACTATTAATCGCGTAAGCAATACGGCACCACACAACTCAAGTCGCGGAATTGAGACCTGTTTTATCGGTGAAACCTTTGTTTTTGCAGATATAAGAGCAACGTGTATTTTCCCTTCGGACCCAAAAAATCTTGCATAGACAACTGCTGCGTACGCATCCTTCGAAGCATCGCAGAAACCATGCAACTCTATGTTGTTTCCAGCCTTGGCTCCGATCCATCGTGGTATGGTAAGGTTGCTTAAATGTGTCAACTCTTGTCGGTAATGAACCCATTCTCTCAAAAGTTCATTAGATACTGCTTCGTCCCAACCGATACCTGCTAACCATAGCTTTTGAATAAATATTTTTGCTATAATTATACTCGGCCCCGCCCATCCTAAGGGATCGTAGAAACGAGATATATCTGATATTATTTTCCTTTTTGTTAAAGGTTCGTCAAAAGTGGGTACTTCCACCTTGTAGCGGAAATCGTCTTCACTACGATTCCAGTAAAGTCCAACGATTTTTATTATTTCATCTGTTTTGATCTTTAAGCTCTCTTTAGGCTTTCCAGATAGTTCATGCTTACTAAATTTATTTTCATCTTGTTCCATTGCTTTCAATAAGTCCCATTATTAGTTGTCCACTTCTGGAGTTCAAATCCACCCTTTTGTAATAACTCATTCATTTCTTTATAAAGCTCTATCCCTTGTTCAACATTTTCACAGGTTGCCAGTAAATCGTCCATATAGAAGTCGGTTAAAACCTTTGCAGCCGCTACAGGATAATTATGGCCTTCATCTAAAGCTACTTGTTGTAGAGCCTTTACAGCGAGGTAAGGAGCAGATGCTACACCAAATGTAACCGTAGTTAACCGGTAGTGTTTGATTTTATCATAAGTATCATCTCTCCACAGAATCCTCTGAAAATTAACATCTTTACAGTCAACCTTCACCTGTCGATACATTTTTATTATATCAGCCACTAGACATATACCTTTCAGTCTTAAATCGGGTTGTAGACGTGGACCTACCAGCAAATGATCATTTAAAGACAAGTGATTGCTACCTTTGCAGGAAGCGTCGTAGACTACCCTTATCTTCGTAGTATCTCTGTCCTCTCGAATGATAGCGTGATGTGGTAAGTATACTGCTTTAGGATTCTTTATTTCATCCTCTGGTACCAATTCCATATGACCCATGTCAATATATTCATTAATAACCTCCTTGTATTTTTGTTTCAGATCTTCAGTTTTCAATCTCTTTTCTAATGAATATAATCTTTTTTCTGCAATCTGCAATGAATGTGTAACTTCAGGATCTTCACTCCTAAAAGGAAGCTGTACTACATATCTACCTGTTTCATCTCTATGTGTTGTTTCAGTAAACAAATGTTCACACCGTCTTTCTTCATCAGTAAACAACTTCTCCTTTGACATTGGAATATCATCTTCTATTTCCCAAAATTTTTTCAAAAATTCATTTTCCTCCACTTTACAATGCATAACGTTTATTATTTCAGAAGGCGAATTGCATGCATCGAGCGCACCTGACAGTATCCACCCAAATGACGTGCATTGTGCGAGCGGCGAACCATGAGGTCCTTTCTTTACTCCATCTTGAATTATTAAACTATACACGTCTGATCCCAACAACATATCAATCCGATTTGATGTATAGTAACCAGGGTCCGCGAGAACAATCTCAGATAATTCCTTCCAATTCACTGCGTTTATTTTATTTGTTGGTAACAACGTGGTTATGGATTTTAAAACATAAGCGATCACATTAATTACAACCTTTTTATCAATTCGTGAAGTTATATTCATATTTACCATTGCCTTGGACATTAATCCACTTTCACCTCCGACTCCACAAATCTGACCTTTGACAGGTAGTTTCTTTAAACCCAATAATTGCACTATCGATTCCGTCACAAAAGACGACTGGGATCCCTGATCCAACAGTGCCCGAATTGTAAACATCTGATCGCATTTCGACATGGTGTTTACTAAAGCTGTTGCAAGTAACACCCGATTATGTTTAATTTGCCTTGTCGAAATACAGGAGACTACAGGAACCGTTTCAGCACTATCAGTATTTGACGAGGAAGTACCCGGTTTCAAATTATTTACAAGCGAAGACACACCGTTCGACGCGACCATATCCTTTGAAGAGATATTACCTTCCATACTTTTACCAGTAGGATGCAAAAGAATATGATGCCGTTTTCTACAAATACGACATTTAAAATTACTTCGGCAATTCTTGGCAGAGTGATTGTTACCCAGACAACAAAAACACAAATTATTATTCAATACAAAATTACGCCGCGAGTCCACAGACTCATTCATAAAACTTTTACAGTAACTAAGTCTATGCTCCTCTGCACAAAATTGACAAGTGACCTTAGTAATATGCAAAGCCTTTAATTTATTTACACCTACTTTATGCATTTGATATTTATTTACAGGTTTGGTTTCGGCTTCCAAAAACTCGATGGCACGATAACGATTTTTGAGAAATTCCTCAAACTGCTTGTACGTTGGTAGCTCATCTGAACTATTACTAGTGGCAAAGAACTCCCACTGCCTTCGAGATTCTAGATCCAATTTTAGAGTAATAATATGAATCACAAGTACATCCCAACTATTCGTATATATACCAATATTAGACAAAGACGACAAACAATCATTTGTAGTGTCTAATAATTCTTTAAGTGCACTAGCTGACTCACTTGCAACGTTTCTCTGTGACAATAACTTTTTCAAAATAAAATTACAAATGTACCTTTTGTTACTGTACCTTTCCTCAAGTAACTTCCAACACCTATCATAATTAACATCTATTATAGGAATATTATTTATCAGCTGTTCAGCCTCCCCTTGTAAATATCCCTTTAAGTATAATAATTTTTTCACATTTCCTAGGTCCTTATTGTTATGTATCAACGAACAGAATAAGTCTCGAAAGGTATTCCATTCAGAATACTTTCCTGAAAAGCTAGGAATATTCACCTTAGGAAGTTTTACTTGATATGAATTTGTACTACACGAAGCTGCGGCATCTGTTGCAGTACATTGTTTTTCAAATTTAGACAACATAGATTTTAATTCCATCTTATATTCAAAATAAATCTCTTCCCCTTTATCATAGACATCATTTTGAACATAACTTTTATTTGCTAATTCAGTCGAAGAAGATACGGAACGCATTAATTCTTTATGTCCGGCTGAAAACTCAGACCACATTTGTTCAAGAAGTTCCATTCTTCCTTCTACATACTCTTTACTAAGACGAGGCTTTGGAGTTTTTCTAAAATTAATATGTGCCTTATTAACTCGCGCATACAGATCTTCTTGAGAATGAATAAGATTATCCATTGTGAAAATATAAAAAGAAAACGAAACAAAAAGACAATTAAACTAAATGCAGACAAACTTCTTCTTCTTAGAATAGAACATAAAACAAATTGAAAAAATCTTACAAATTTTCTAAGTGTTTGAAGTTTTGAACCTCTGGTCAAAATCGGGCATAGGTTCCCCGTACCTTCGTTTTTCTTAAAACTATTCTAAGTCCCTAAATCTACAATCGAAATTATTCTAAGTTAATACTACCTAACATTTAAAGTTCAAATTTGTTCACTTTAATTTTACACTATTCACAATTTACAAAGTTAAAATCTTTATAGATATAAGGTTGAAAATAAAAGTACTCACAGTTATATTTCCGTTTCACTCACACACATATCCAGAAGAATTCGTGTCGTCCTTTTCTAGCACGACTTCTCCGCCCGGTTCCTCCAGGCAGCACCACTGCATCAATTTTCCACCTTGGTGCCCTCCACCAGCTAGGGTTACCAGCTCGTGGTCCTGACAGCCTCCTTGGCTGTCGACTGGTTTCAGCTCCAACAGGCGCCGCTCCAGCCACTAGTCACGTTTGCGACAGCGATCCACTGCCCGTGACTTATTCCGTACAAAAACCTGCACTATTACCTAGTACCCACGGACTATATTCCACTATCCGGCTCGAAGGACCATGTACAAACTCAAAGTTTGATAAAATACTTTTTGGGTGAGGTAATATGTGCTAAAAGAAACTGCCAAGTAGTTTTAAATATGGAACCAATTTCTTTTAATAAAATTCTCTTTTTATCATAAACATTTTTGGTTATATATATATATGAAATACAATTTTAGCCACCGCGATTCAGCGGAGTACACCGCCATCTCTTAATACAATTCAAAGATATATTTCAATACATTTAGCAATGGACATTAAATTTATTTTATTCATTTCATTTATAATAAATATTATATATTATGGCTTATACATCACTGGCTTCCAGACTAACGAAAGCATATGCTACTTCCACACCAAGTAATTACTGCACGTTATACGGGTACGGCATGTCCATTAGTTTATCTCGATGATACATTGTGCGCTCTCGCCTGTCCGTTGTGTAGAATATAGTCAAGTCTTTGGCTGTATTCCAAAATAAACATCAGTATTGTCAAACCTACGTGGTTTGTTTTACCATATAATGAAAACACATGGCCACTTTTTATTGTTTTTTTTTTTTAATTTACTTTAAACTATTAAATAGTTACTTTGAAAAATAAGTGTAATAATATACTATAAAAGTACTTTTTATTTTTTTTACCTTCCACTGCGCCACCCGCTGCTGCAATAAGTATACCGGCCAGTCGTAAAGAAGTCATGAATCCGTCGCCATTGTGTACTGGTAAAGTAAAAGAAAGTTTGACGTATCTAGCCGGGCCTTTTTCCTCTCTCTCGCTCTCATACCATTTAACTTTGCGTCGATTTCTGACGTCAACGCGCTGGTCAGTATATTGCGGAAAAGATCAACAAAATGACGTCAATTGATAAGTCATTATCACTGGTCAGTATACCAATGTATATTTCGAAACACAGTCTATATTTACATCAATTTAACAAATTATTGTTTTTTTA
This sequence comes from Calamotropha paludella, assembly GCA_927399485.1. NCBI lineage: Eukaryota > Metazoa > Arthropoda > Insecta > Lepidoptera > Crambidae > Calamotropha > Calamotropha paludella. The sequence continues at coordinate 16,406,931 of OV656804.1, read as the reverse complement.
AATAATAACAAAATATTTTACATAATGCAAAAGATGCACTATTTCATTAATTATTCATTGAAACCATCATTTCTAAATCAGCTTTCATCATCATTTAAACTAAAGGAAATTCCCATAGTCTAGGGTGTATCGGTATTTATACCCTTTTACTTCTCGTATGCGAAAACCTAACAAAAAAAGCGTCTATGTTTGAGTTTCTCTATGGTAAGTTGTTATTACAATACTCTTTGGTAAATCAGCACCATTCACTGATAATGGCGACTGTTGTCAAGTTCTCATAAATGCAAAAATGGCCACGACGAATGATTCGAAGGCGCCTTTGCGCCAAGTAAAAAGAGTGCAATTTGGTATATTATCCCCAGATGAAATCGTGAGTTTATGTTTAAAGACTTTGTATTTATTCAAAGTGTAAAAATTAAGAACAAAGTCAACTTTGCTGCTCGTCACGCAGTAGCTTGCTTCAAGCTTGCACAATATTTTTTTGAGTTTCTTGATTTCTAAAGGATATAATGTTGTACTTCTGTATATCGATTTGACGTTAAAAATATGTTAGTAATATCGAACAAAAGTTGAATATGGTTGAAATTTTCAGCGCCGTATGTCAGTTACTGAGGGGGGCATCCGCTTTCCCGAAACTATGGAAGGCGGCAGACCGAAATTGGGTGGTCTCATGGATCCTCGACAAGGGGTGATAGACAGAAGTTCAAGATGCCAAACCTGCGCTGGAAACATGACAGAATGCCCAGGGCATTTTGGACACATTGACTTAGCCAAGCCAGTTTTCCATATAGGCTTTATAACAAAAACTATAAAAGTCTTAAGATGCGTTTGTTTTTATTGCTCAAAATTACTTGTTAGCCCAGTAAGTAAACCAAATGTCTTTCATTAATTATAAATTGTTTTATTGAACTGATAGTGATATTTGCTTCTAGACTAATCCAAAAATCAAAGAAGTTGTGATGAAGTCAAAAGGGCAACCACGCAAGAGATTGACATATGTGTATGATTTATGTAAAGGCAAGAATATATGTGAAGGTGGTGAAGATATGGACATAGGAAAAGAAGGTGAAGAAGGAAAAAGAGGATCAGGCCATGGAGGATGTGGTCACTATCAGCCCTCGATTAGGAGACAGGGCTTGGATCTCACTGCAGAATGGAAACATGCTAATGAGGACACACAGGAGAAGAAAATCACTATTACTGCAGAAAGGGTTTGGGAGATACTAAAACATATAACTGGTGTGTACTTTGGTTTCATATTATTTTTAAAATTTGGGGAGGAAGTTACATAAGAAAATTTAGGTAACTTCCTCCCACCCATTCCTTCATTCCACTGGGGGTTCCATGAGCAAACAGGCCAATATTTGACCTTTTTTCTACTTAAATGAAAAGACTTATAACCTCTTGTCAGTCCGCTACTGCGCGACCTACCACTATCAAGTCCTAATGCGAATTGTGAAAAAAAATGTCAGCTGTTGGACTCTTAGATATAAATGCCATTTTCTCGCTAAAAAATGAAGCTAAACAAAAAATACTACAGTAAATCTGATTAAATAAAGAATCCACTGCAGAATATTTAGATCTCTGTTAATCAAAAACTAATCATAATTTAAAAAAAAAGCAGGTTATGTGGAAATTTACTTCTCTCTACTTGTGGAAACTTGTAAGCGGCCTTCTTTATTTATTTCATGCTTCTGTACGTTTACCTAGCTGTAAGGTTCCCTAAAATTGTTAAAAATTTTTTTTGATGATGGTAGCAATTGCTACCTGGGACTGACGAGGGGTGTTGGCTATTGGTAGCAATTGCTACTGTGGACTGACAAGTAGTTAAATTTAAAATTACTAGTTTCTGGTTAACTGTCTAGTGATGGTAGATGGTTTAATTTATTCAATAACATTGTTTTATACAATAAGTATCATTTATGTACTAACTATACTTTGTCCAATGTAGGATGATACTTTTGACAGGTGTCACTTCCTTATTGCTACATAGTATAGTTGCGTTTGTTTCCTTATGTTTGGCTTGACATTGCATTAGAAACTTTATAGCCTCTAAATAGGTGTTAACTGTCAAAAGTATCATCCTACATTGGACAAAGTATAATATGCTGTGTGGTCCCTTGTCATCTCCAAAATTATTACAATAGATGAAATAACATTTAATCAAAGTGGATGAGGTTCATATGAGTCTAAAACCAAAGTAAATGTAAACTTTTCTGTATTGTCTTGGGTTTTGGTTTCTGTGCTACTTTAGTTGTCCCTGATTTTCATGTTAGTAGTGCTTTAGCTACTTTACTTAGATTTTTTGTTGAAAAATGCTAGCTTCTAAATTAAAACTTGTTGTCAAGAAAAAAATTACTAAGAAATGAAAGATGAAAATTTTTACTACATAAAGTTTAACTTGTCTCTAGACTCAGCAGTACCTAACCAAACCTAACCTAAACCACATCAAGTGCTCTTCCAATTGAATTGATATGTAGTCACCTGGAACATTAAGAGATGGTGCCAGTATTTAGCTTAAGAAACACTTGGAAAAATTCCATGGGTCTGTCTAGGTCTCAACGATTCAATTCGAAAGCACTCGCTCGGATAACATTAGTATGTTTGAGTCCTTTCTGGCTCTTGAGATGAGTTAAATTATTTTTCATATAAATAATATCAGATATAAAATTCTAACACCCTAGGTCTCCCTGAGATAAGTTGGATTTTTCAAGTAATAATTGTTCGAGATATAAACCAAGTAAAGGATCTAGCTGGTTTAGCATATGAAAACTGCACTTGAGTCTGATGAAGGGTTTTTACCTTGTTTTTATTGTTTTTCATCTAGAATAGCTATACACTTAATATCACACCCCTAACCCATATAGTAAGGGAATAATAAGGGTAATAACCCTGATTGTAAATTTTTTTCTCACTACCTATTGAAAATATCTTCATGACATTTAATCTGTACATGACTATCAATAAACTAATTATAATATATTAATTTTGGAATTTTTCCAATATTAGCAACTGTAAAAAATTGAAGGTATTTTTGGGGGTGGTTTTTTAATACCAACCTCCAGAGTGACACCTAACATAAAAATATATCTTATTTTTGACGTGACAACGTCTTATAAATTGGTTTGCCGGGTGACACTTCGAGAAACTGCGTTACGCTCCGCTCACGTTATGCGCGAGAATGAGAGCGAGTGAGAGGCACGCGTCCCTTCCACTCGGGCATGGTTAGCCCGCCTAAGAGCGAGAGAGACAGACATAAAAAGTGGAAGGGACGCGTGCCTATAAATTAATGTTTTAAATATAATTCTTTGTATAAATAAATGTTTTAAATTGTTACTATTATTTCATCCTTCTTCCTACTATACGAATGAATATTCACATTAAAATTATTTTACCACTCAAAGTCGTTGTCACGTAAAACTTTCGCCCGTATACCGACTTTACAGGCAACCAACCAGTTTTTTTATTAGCGTTAGCTATTGTTATATGTTAAAGTTACAAAAGGGTTGGATTGCTGTAACTTAGCTTAAAAAAAAAATAAAAATAAATTACAGATATGTGCATGCATATATCAATTTTTACCAAAAACTATATAAACACCTATATCTATCATCTTAAATACGTTCTTATAATTTGTAAATGTCAATAGAATACGTATACCTACAAATCAACTATATACACAATATGCGATTTGACGGCATTTGACTGCGCGAATTTCGAACAGAGCGTGTTGTAGACTCGGTACAATGTTATAGTCCAGTACAATGAACATGTTGTGACTTGTTGATTTTCATGCAAGTTTTGTCAAGTTATAAGAAGTAAACTAGTGAGTAAAAACATAATTGGCAGGCGACATATAAGTAGAGTAGAAGAGGCAAAAATACCATTAATGCAAACTTTTACCTGTGGCAAAATCAGTATGCAGAATAGCTAAATTTTTTGAGTAACACTTTTGGTAAACGATTAAACTCTGAAGTCGAACGGGCCGATACTATTGTTGCTTTTATGAATGAGCGTCAAAATCAGCAGAATACAATGCAAGAATTGATTTAAAATGAGAACTTAAATAGGAGTAGAACACTTTTACGAAATAATAACTGACAACGATTGAACCTTGAATTTTTAAAAGATCGCGTAAATATTATAATTATAACAGTAAGGTACGATCAAGGCATATTAATAGCAAGACATAATCGAGTATGAGCAAAATTAGAACACCTATAATGAAATACTTGGTCGTGTAATTATCTGCTACAACAGCATGTGTAGCGTGATTGTGACACAATCGGTAGTTTTCTTTGGATGACTTTGTATAGCCTTAACTTAATATTTTAGTACTGGGTGATATTAAAAGAAAAATATACTTGTTTCGTTATTTTATTAAAAGAATATAATATATAAATTTGGATGGTGTGTATAAAAAGACCCGGTTTAGTACTCATTTGATATAAATCTGTAATTGATTTTTATTTTTACTAGCTATGTTCCACCAATTTGACCTTTTTGTGACTAACATACATGTAATAGCTAACTTATTAACAAATTAGATATATTTTTTGTTAGGTGTCACTCTGGGGGTTGGTATAAATAACCACTCCCAAAAAATATACTTCTTATTTTTAACAGTTTCTAATATTGCAAAAATAAAAAATATATAATTAGTTTATTGATAGTCAGGTACAGTTTCAATTTCAAGAAGACATCTTTAATAGGTACTAGAAAAAAAACATTTATGTTCAGGGTCATACCCTTACTTACATAAGGGGTGTGAGATAAGTGTATTGCTATTCTAGATGAAAAACAAGGTAAGAACCCAGTTTTCATATGCTTAACCGGCTAGATCCTTTGCTTTTATTATATTTTTTATTTTCAATGAATTTTTTTTTTATTAAACTGCATAAGAGTTTAATTATAGGAATTCCCCATTTTATATATTAAGTTTTTAATATATTTCTTACAGATGAAGAATCATTTATATTAGGAATGGACCCAAAGTTTGCTAGGCCTGATTGGATGATTGTCACAGTACTTCCTGTTCCACCATTGTCTGTAAGACCAGCTGTAGTTATGTTTGGAGCTGCCAAAAACCAAGATGACTTGACTCACAAGCTTGCTGATATTATTAAATCTAATAATGAATTGACCCGTAATGAGCAATCAGGAGCTGCAGCACATGTGTTAGGAGAAAATATTAGAATGCTGCAATTCCATGTTGCCACTTTTGTAGACAATGATATGCCAGGTATGCCAAGGTAAGAAAAACGTTAAGTCAGATGTAAACAAAGACATGAGGTTAAATTTGAATTTTTGCAGGGAAATAAAATTATAGCAGTTTCCAATTTATAAAACTTGTGTTTGTTATATTGGTATTTAATTGCGATTTTTGTTTGGTTTCAGAGCAATGCAAAAGTCTGGTAAACCCCTCAAAGCTATTAAAGCTAGATTAAAAGGTAAGGAAGGAAGAATCCGAGGCAATCTTATGGGGAAGCGTGTTGACTTCTCTGCACGTACAGTCATCACTCCAGATCCTAACTTGCGTATTGATCAAGTAGGAGTGCCAAGATCTATTGCACAGAACCTCACATTTCCTGAATTGGTTACACCATTTAATATTGACAGAATGCAAGAATTGGTTCGGCGGGGTAATGCACAATATCCAGGTGCTAAATATATTGTTCGTGACAATGGCGAAAGAATCGATTTAAGATTCCACCCTAAACCATCAGATTTACATTTACAATATGGCTATAAAGTTGAACGTCACTTACGTGATGATGATTTAGTTATTTTCAATCGACAACCTACTCTCCATAAAATGAGTATGATGGGGCATAGAGTAAAAGTATTACCCTGGTCTACATTCCGTATGAATTTGAGTTGTACTTCTCCATACAATGCTGATTTTGATGGGGATGAAATGAATTTGCATGTTCCACAGTCCATGGAAACTCGAGCTGAGGTAGAAAATATCCATATAACTCCTCGTCAGATTATTACACCGCAAGCCAATAAACCTGTTATGGGTATTGTGCAGGATACATTGACAGCAGTTAGAAAAATGACAAAACGTGACGTTTTTCTCACAAAAGAACAAGTAATGAATCTTCTTATGTTCTTGCCAACATGGGATGGCAAAATTCCTCAACCATGCATTTTAAAACCGCAACCTCTCTGGACCGGTAAACAAATTTTTACTTTGATTATTCCGGGAAATGTAAACATGATTCGAACACATTCCACACATCCCGATGAAGAAGATGACGGACCATACAAATGGATATCACCTGGTGACACCAAGGTTGTAGTAGAGCATGGTGAACTACTTATGGGCATTTTATGTAAGAAAACCCTTGGTGCTTCTGCTGGTTCTCTGCTTCACATTTGTATGTTGGAGTTGGGCCATGAAACTGCTGGTCGTTTTTATGGTAATATTCAAACTGTTATAAATAACTGGTTACTATTGGAAGGCCATTCTATCGGTATAGGTGATACCATAGCCGATCCTCAGACTTATCAAGAGATTCAACGCGCTATTGTAAAAGCCAAAGATGATGTAATAGAAGTTATTCAAAAAGCTCACAATATGGAATTGGAACCAACACCTGGTAACACCTTGAGACAGACGTTTGAAAATCAGGTGAATCGTATTCTTAACGATGCTCGTGATAAAACTGGTGGGTCAGCTAAAAAATCTCTGACAGAATATAATAACCTGAAGGCTATGGTGGTTGCAGGTTCCAAAGGATCTAATATTAACATTTCTCAGGTCATTGCTTGTGTAGGACAACAAAACGTAGAAGGTAAACGAATTCCATTTGGGTTCCGAAAGCGAACTCTCCCACACTTTATCAAGGATGATTATGGTCCTGAATCTAGGGGTTTTGTAGAAAACTCGTACTTAGCCGGTTTGACCCCTTCTGAGTTCTATTTCCACGCTATGGGAGGTCGTGAGGGACTTATTGATACTGCTGTAAAGACTGCCGAGACTGGATACATCCAACGTCGTCTGATTAAGGCTATGGAGTCTGTAATGGTACATTATGATGGCACTGTACGTAATTCTGTTGGGCAACTCATTCAATTGAGGTATGGTGAAGATGGTCTTGCTGGAGAGACTGTTGAATTCCAAAATCTGCCTACCGTAAAACTATCTAACAAAGCTTTTGAAAAGAAGTTTAAATTTGATCCCTCTAATGAAAGATATTTGAAGAGAATATTTAATGAAGATATCATCAAAGAGCTTACTGAATCAGGTTATGTGATAGCTGATCTTGAAAGTGAATGGGAGCAGTTATGTAAAGATCGGGAAATACTGAGACAGATTTTCCCTAGTGGCGAATCAAAGGTTGTGTTGCCATGTAATTTCAAGAGAATGATTTGGAATGTTCAAAAAATATTCCATATTAATATGAGAATGCCTACTGATTTAAGCCCGATAAAAGTTATACAAGGAGTAAAAGATTTATTGAAAAAGTGTGTTATTGTGGCAGGAGATGATCGTCTGTCAGTACAAGCTAATGAAAATGCTACATTACTATTCCAATGTCTTGTGCGATCCACCTTATGTACTAAATTCGTTTCTGAGGAGTACAGACTTTCGAGTGAAGCTTTTGAATGGTTGATTGGAGAAATCGAGACACGCTTCCAACAAGCTCAAGTAAATCCTGGTGAGATGGTGGGTGCATTGGCTGCTCAGTCCTTAGGAGAACCAGCTACACAGATGACGTTGAATACTTTCCACTTTGCTGGTGTATCATCCAAAAACGTAACCCTTGGTGTACCACGTTTGAAAGAAATCATCAACATATCAAAAAAACCTAAAGCGCCTTCCCTTACAGTTTTCCTTACGGGAGGTGCTGCCAGGGATGCCGAAAAAGCTAAAAACGTACTTTGTCGTTTAGAACACACCACATTACGGAAAGTTACTGCCAATACTGCAATTTATTATGACCCAGATCCCCAAAATACAGTTATCGCTGAAGATCAAGAATTTGTAAATGTCTACTATGAAATGCCTGACTTTGACCCTACAAAGATTTCTCCTTGGCTTCTTCGTATAGAGTTAGATCGTAAGAGAATGACAGATAAGAAGTTAACAATGGAACAGATTGCAGAAAAGATAAATGCTGGATTTGGAGATGATTTGAATTGTATCTTTAATGATGACAATGCTGAGAAGTTGGTACTACGTATTCGAATTATGAATAACGAAGAAAGTAAATTCCAGGACAATGATGAAGAGACTGTTGACAAAATGGAAGATGATATGTTCCTTAGATGCATTGAAGCGAATATGTTGTCTGATATGACCTTACAGGGCATTGAAGCCATAGCAAAGGTGTACATGCATTTACCTCAAACTGAAGCTAAAAAAAGAATAATTATTACTGAACAGGGAGAGTTTAAGGCCATAGCTGAGTGGCTTTTGGAAACTGATGGAACTTCTCTGATGAAAGTTTTGTCTGAACGAGATGTCGATCCGATTAGGACCTTTAGTAACGATATATGCGAAATATTCCAAGTGCTCGGCATCGAAGCCGTGCGTAAATCAGTAGAAAAAGAAATGAATGCTGTCCTGCAGTTCTATGGTCTCTACGTAAACTATCGCCACCTTGCTTTGCTTTGTGACGTAATGACAGCAAAAGGTCACCTCATGGCAATAACACGTCACGGAATCAACAGGCAAGACACTGGTGCATTGATGAGATGTTCCTTTGAGGAAACTGTAGACGTGTTATTGGATGCAGCTAGTCATGCAGAGGTAGACCCAATGAGAGGAGTCTCTGAAAATATAATTATGGGTCAGTTACCCAGAATGGGCACAGGTGAGATAAGCAAAACACTAGATTTCAATTATCGTGTTATTTATCCGACGAAAATAAGTGTATTAAAACTTGTTTATATTTATAGGTTGTTTTGACCTACTTCTCGACGCTGAGAAATGTAAACACGGAATGGAGATGGGAGGCCTTGGTGTAGGAATGGGAGTTGGAGGCGGCATGTACTTTGGCGTAGGCACACCATCTATGACACCACTCATGACACCTTGGTCAACGCAGAATACACCTGGGTATGGAAGCAGCGTTTGGTCACCAGCTCAAGGTATCATTTGCTTTTTGACGAGTTTTTTAATGTTTTTTTAAATATTTTCGGTATATTACATTGCTTTTGTTGTTTTAGTGGGCAGCAGCATGACACCTGGTGGCCCTTCGTTCTCACCATCCGGAGCATCAGATGCGTCTGGTTTGTCACCTGCATACAGCGCCTGGTCTCCGCAACCTGGTTCCCCTGGATCACCTGGTCCTCCGTTGTCACCTTACGCGTCACCCGCTGGAGCTTCACCTTCCTATTCTCCTACCAGTCCCGTATATGCACCAGCTTCGCCTAGCCTCACTCCCACGTCCCCACATTATTCACCGACTAGTCCCTCGTATTCGCCGACGTCACCCAATTATTCGCCTACGTCGCCTATATATTCCCCGACTTCACCCAGTTACTCTCCGACGTCGCCGGGATATTCTCCTACGTCACCTTCTTATTCACCCACTTCGCCCAGCTATTCACCGACTTCACCAAGCTATTCCCCCACAAGTCCAGCGTACTCGCCAACTTCTCCAAGTTATTCGCCAACTTCGCCCAGTTATTCACCAACGAGTCCATCTTATTCTCCGACAAGTCCTTCTTATTCGCCGACGAGTCCGGCTTATTCCCCAGCATCGCCAGGTTACTCTCCGTCGTCACCGAGTTACTCTCCTACTAGTCCAGTGTACAGTCCGACTTCACGCAGTTATTCACCATCGTCACCAAATTACACGCCGACTTCGCCTGCGTATTCGCCGACCAGTCCTTCATATTCTCCAACTTCTCCAGCGTATTCGCCGACTTCGCATAGCTACTCTCCTTCGTCGCCGAAGTATTCGCCGACTTCGCCAAACTACTCACCTACATCGCCTTCCCTTTCCGGAGGAAGTCCAAACTATTCTCCAACTAGTCCACAATATTCCCCCACAGGGTCCCAATATTCACCCACAAGTCCGGTGTACTCTCCTTCTTCGCCTCAACATCCTGGAAGCACGAATTACTCTCCATCATCTCCAAATTACTCTCCGTCGTCGCCCAACTATTCCCCATCGTCTCCGGGATATTCACCCTCGTCTACCAAGTACTCACCCAATTCACAGACATACACACCAGCGTCTCCAAACTACTCCCCTTCTTCTCCGGCATACTCGCCTTCATCCGCTGGTCCCACCACTTATTCTCCTAATTCTCCCAATTATTCTCCAACTTCTCCCTCATATGACGATGGTGACGACTAATCTCTTGGAATATTGTTCCATTCAATTTTTGAACATATCTTTATGACTATAGAGTTTTTCGTGTTGGACACGATGACTCCAACGCCCTTATTTTGTACAATATATTAGTATTTTTTTAAAATGGTTCTATAGGAGCTGTTTTATCTTGATTATTGCCATGATTTTATGGCTCCACCAAAGTGTAAATTGGATAATGTAAAACAAGAGGTGCGTTGAATATATCCTGAAGTCTATCGGGTGTTGTCTTGCTTTTGAAAAGTGCACGCACAATAGACTCACTTAGTCTGCATAAGATTTTCAATAAAATAATCTGATTGGAAAATTGTATTACATTATAATTTTTTTATAACTTATATTCAAATAATAAGTGTATTATATAAATCAGTCGAAAAAAACGAATTTAAAGGAGATAGTAAATTAATAGAATTTCTACAAACATTCAGGTGTTTGATTGACAAAACCTTTGATTGTTGAAGTGTGTACTCACCTCAAAAATGCGAGTTCAATGCAGTAAAACAATCAAATGCCGTGCATATATATATCAATTTATATGAAGTTAAATGTTTGCAGCATTTACGAATTTTCATTAGTAATTTGTGTTGTTTCGTGTTAACTTTATTGTAATTACGAGGGAAAGGAAGCGACCATTTTTACAATTTAGTCTATACAAAAAGAGTTATGAAATAGTATTTGCTTTTGGAATTTTATATGCATTTTTCTAAACGCGTATCACTTTTTTGCTTTGTTTATTAATATTAGAGATATTATGAGATTCGATATCCTCTTCCTTGCAATCTGAATTTGCCCTACTTCACCGTAGGGTTACTTAATGTAAGCGCATATGGACGTGGTGAGTACGCTCGCTCTTTAAATTAAAATTAACAAAAGTTATTATGAAGCTCGTATTTCTTTATTCTGATTTTGCGATTATTTTATTGTTAACAAAGTTATTTCATATTTGACACAACTGATAATAAATTCTCATTGTTTTAGGACTGGCGTCCAATTTTTGTTTAATAAATATATTTTTGTTAATTTTATAATATTGACTAAACTGCACAGTCGACAGCTGATGGCTGGCTTTAGTTTTAAAGTGTAGCTCAATCAACTAAACCCAGCCATCTAAAACTGAAATAGTTTTTTATAACAATGGCATACGGTAAGGTCAAAGTACATAGCTTGATGTGCTGTTGACTGTGCTTTCACCGGATACTCTATTTAGAACAAAATTGTACTTCAGCCTTTAAGTACGTCTTGGCATTATGGTCTAGGGTCTAACTTTTGTTAAACAATTTTATTAAACAATTGTTTAGTTATTAAGTTAATTTAGGTTCACATAGTGTAAAATTATTATATAATATAAGAAAACTGTTTACCACCTAAGAAAGATAAAATAAAATATTAAGAAGATCATAGTCGTAATGAGGTTTTTTTGACAAATTATATTATTAATACATTTTTTCCTTAAGTTTAAAACAGAAAAGGGGTAGGTATCGTTGATTAATTGCTATTGGATACATGAACATAAAAATCTTGTTTGTGATATGAACGTACTTTTTAATTTCTAAGAGTAGCACAAAACAATATAAAAACACATTTTAATGCCGTTTAGTGTATGTATTTGTGCCGCCACTGTCTGAAATGCGGACGCTTAATTAGTAATCGCGAAGGATTAGTCAGCCTTATTTGAACTATTATTTGTCAACGACATCACGATACGTCCCCTTTATTCCAGTAGTACCACTCTTTGTTCCGCCAGTGGTTAAAACCGAACGCCACTGCGTTGACGACGTCGTCGTATTTAAGGCAAGTGTAAGTCACATTACAAAAAAAAGAAAAAATCTGTATAATCCCAAAAAAATTAAATAAGAATAGACGTCCTATTTTATTTTGCATTAAGAGGATCCATGTTTTATTAAGATCCTACTTAGGATAAGTAGTTTGTCATAGTATTTGTATGTTTTGTAAATCATCAACTATCTTTTGAATGACCACTGTCGATAACCTGTCGGCGACAACTTCCCTATAGAAAACCTAGTTCTCCAAGTTCTATTCATCTCCACTTTAAAAATTTTTATAATTCCGTTATTTCCCATATATACAATGTGTCCCGTCACCAGTGTCGGAGCCTTTAATGGTGTGAAATATGGCATTTTTTATCGACAAATTGCTCCTCAAAATTGGTTTTACTCAAAAAGCCAATAATTAAAAAAATACACAAAAAAGAATCTATTTGTTTTTCTTTAATTATTTTTTTCAATTTTTTTATTCCATGACAATTGGAACACGATGGCTGTGTTACTGTTGTCTACATGCTTAGCTATCAAAAGACACCTTTTTAATGTTGATAGGACATTTACATGAGTAGTGTTGGTCGAATTAGTATGAGAGCCCAGGTCTTGGTTACCAAGAAAACAAAATGGCGGCCGCAAGAGAAAAACAAAATTTGAGGGGCAATTTGTCGATAAAAGCCATATATCACACCATTAAAGGCTCCGACACTGGTGACGAGACACTTTGTATAATTAGAATAAATACATAAGTACGGCAGTACAATCATGATAAAAGCTATATAAGTACATTTTATCTTCGTTCAGTAGTTACAAGTAAGTTTCAAAGATATATATTATCTCAGTATGTGGGTAACGCAGCCTAATTAAAAGAATTTATAATGTGGAGAGCTTAGAATCTGAAACTAGGCGATAAATAGTACCTTATTGTCCTTATGCACGAAGGAGTCAACAGCACAACCTATACAAATCTCGATTAATCCATTCAATTTTCAGTTTACAATGTGTATGATGCAGTTCATATCAATTGAGAATATCTAACAATTTGCGGTTAGTTGATGTGCTGTTGTCTTTTTTATGAATTATAAATTAGTGGAGCTCGGTAGCGATAAAAGGTATCGTTAACAAACCCTTATTTAAAATTGTCTATACGCTGCGCTATAGTTTGTAATAATTTAGCTGACCCTTTTTTTCCGACTAGGGCTCATAGTGTGGATTCGTTACTTTTTATTTGTTTTTTGCACAAAATGTAGTATTTTATAAGTACTCTTTATTATTTGATTTTGATTTCAAAAGGAAACCTTTCAACACATAAGGAATCCAATGTTAATTGAATTGGAAATGTTATTTAGAAGTTTCCACTTATAAAATCTGCCCATTACACAATAATATTTGTCTACATGCATTTAATTTCTAAAAATAGTACCTATAACCGTTTAGTTCGATATTTGTGTTTTAATGTTAATATTGTAAATCAATATTTGTGTTTAAATGTTAATATAGCCTAATTAAAGGATGTAGATATAAACCGTGTTTTATTTCATACAAGAAAAAAAAAACCTTTGCAGTTAAAGATGCTCCTACAGTGTTAAAAATACGTTTGTAAAGTGGACACCGGTAATCCGGCCCGTGTCTAATCCGGCGCCCCATGTAATCCGCCATGCCTATGTAGGAACATAAACATTATTTTTGGCAAATCTTTACTAATGTAGGTGATTCATGATTGAACAGATTGCAACTTATGCACGCCACCACTACACTGTATTGTGCTCGGGGAGTGTTGATTGATTCTAATTGCTTAGTTTGAATTTGACTACATAATAATATATGACAGCGGAGCGGTCTGGGTGCGTTAATTGTTCACTAGTTCTGATAGAATCTTATTATTTTGATCTGTAATTTGTCAGATTACAAGGGATTCTGTTTCAAAAAATTCCGGACTAAGCTGGGATCTTACGCAGTAAGTACTCTATAATCCGACAAATTCGATAGTCTGACACTGCCCTGCAAAACGATGTCGGATTACCGTGGGTCCACATTTCGAAATTTATTGTCACTGATAAAATATGTACAAACAGCAACAACCTTAACTGCCCGTTGAAGACCCAACAGACAGAAAGGTAGAAAGAGATGAAATTATTTTTCTCATACCAACTTCACATCAAAAAATAAAGTTTTTATGACATAATATCTTTGTGTGTGTGGTGTGTGTCTCTTGGCGCCAGAGAACTGTCACTGCTTCACGCAGAGTCTTGACATGCCTGATGACGTGCTTACAGTTGTTGCCGCTCTTCCAAAACAAAGAGCAACGGCAACGTCGCATGCTTTGGATGAAATAATGATAAAATTTAATTTTACTTATCCTGCATCCATAGACTTAGAAAGGTATAGATGCAGCAAGCAAATAATAATAAAGATTTCTTACACTTGCATTATAAAAATTTATTATTAATATAATATTACTCAAATAAAACATATACTAACTTAACAAATAAACAAATCGAAATAGCGCATAAATATTGTGATTTTTTATTACACAAACATTTGTCCTTACCGGGACTCTAACTCAAAATCTTTTCTGATTATGTTAGTAGGATCATTGCCAAACTAGACTTCATTATGTAGTATGTCCTTAGCTCTTATTCCACCACGCATATGGTTGCCTCCTATTTAAAATATAAAGTAATAATTTTTCAGACATGCGGTAATCTATTCAATTCTACTCGAATTTATATCTGTGACAGCGTGTCTTTTTCTGTTCAAAAACCTCGGTGTTCGAAATTAGAATGATAGAAAAGATTAGAATGATTTTAAGGTTCAAACTGTGTCTTGCTTTTAAATTTCAGGTTAACGAGTGAAGTAAAGAAAGTAAAAATTGCAATTTTTGTAGTGCAATATGAAATAATATTTTATTAAATATACCTATTCTTTTGCTATAATGTCTGAGCGCAAAGCGCGTAAATAATTTGTTCGCCAGTCTGACTAAAAGTAAAAAAAAAACCAACACTTTTTTGTAGCAATATATAATTATAAACTTTAAAAACCTTACTTACACTAAATCACAAAGTATAAGATAGAATCGCCTTTTATCTTCAATATTATAATTTGATTGGACGGATAATATCGTAATATTTGTCGACGAAAAACCTGTTAAGTCGGACAAGAACGGCAAAAAAAATTTATGTCGCCGCAAAAATGAACGATATGCCGAAGCAAACATTCTTCCTTATTAGGCAGAATGTTTGCTTAGTAATAGGGGTTAAAGTATGAAATTGCCGTTTTATTGCAATAGGTTCTTTGAATTGACATAGAATCTTCATGGTTTGAGGTTTTCGAATGAAACTTTTTTTAAATGGTTTCTATGATGTTCTTTTTTTAAAAAATGTAAAACATTTGAATATCGACTTTCAATTGTTTTTGTTATTCAATTTAGACAAGAAAGATGGATACTGCGAAAATTCGAGTTATTTTTGAATACGAGTTCCGACGCGGAACTAACGCGGCAGAAACAGCCCGCAATATCAATGCTGCGTTTGGAGAGGGGTCTACTAATGAACGCACCGTGCGATTTTGGTTTAAACGCTTTCGTGATGGAAATTTCGACTTAAAGAACGAGCCACGAGGAAGACCGCCCACACAGGTAAATAACGATGAATTAAGAGAGATAGTGGAAGCCGATCCTAGTCAAAGTACCCAGGAATTAGCGGCATGGTTTAACGTTACCTTACCCACAATATTGACTCACTTGCGTCAAATCAATAAAATAAAAAAATACGAAAAATGGGTGCCTCATGATTTGACTGATCTGCAGAAAGAAACGCGTGTTGAAACTTGTGTTGCCTTGTTGAACCGGTACAGAAATGAAGGAATATTGGATCGAATTGTAACATG
Source organism: Calamotropha paludella (assembly GCA_927399485.1). NCBI lineage: Eukaryota > Metazoa > Arthropoda > Insecta > Lepidoptera > Crambidae > Calamotropha > Calamotropha paludella. The sequence continues at coordinate 16,390,931 of OV656804.1, read as the reverse complement.
TGATGAAAAGTGGATTCTTTATGATAACCGGAAAAGAAAAATGCAATGGCTGACCCCAGGTCAAATGCCACAACAGTGTCCTAAAGCAAAACTTACCAATAAAAAGGTAATGGTAACTGTTTGGTGGTCTCAGCATGGTGTTATTCACTATAGTTTTCTCCGATCTGGTCAAGCAATAACGGCAGATGTCTATTGTGCCGAACTCCGAACCATGTTGACAAAACTAGCAGTAAAACAGCCCCGACTCATGAATCGATCTTCACCATTATTGCTCCACGACAACGCGAGACCTCACACAGCACGAGAAACCATTTTGACCCTTCAGGAACTGCAGTTAGAAACCATTCGTCATCCTCCGTATTCACCAGACCTTGCTCCAACGGACTACCATTTTTTTCGTGATTTGGACAATTATCTACGTGACAAGAAGTTTTCTTCCCAGGAGGCAGTACAAAATGCTTTCACACAGTTTGTGCAGTCTAGATCGTCGGAATTCTATCGCAAAGGCATTAATGACCTTCCCATTAGATGGCAGCAATGTATAGATAATAATGGCAACTATTTTGATTAAATAAATTTGTTAAAAATTTAAAAAATAAACAATATAGATTTTCAGTACAAATCGGCAATTTCATACTTTAACCCCTAATATTAGTCCTGGTAATTTTAAAAACCAATACGCTTTTCAGTAAAAATATATTATTACCACTTCATAACAATATTCAAACATTTTTATGAAGGACCAACCGTTTGTGCCTTCTGCCTTTTAAAAATCGCTATCATACGAAGACAACTGGGACCAACAGTAACAAAAAACTGTTGTTGCGTAAGTGGCAATTTTTGGGCTGGTACGAGGGCGGCACTGAAAAATTCGGGAATGATGGAACTGACACAACATTACTATTTAAAAATGTATTTATTGCTTTTCGAAGTATTCTCCGCGAAATTTGACACATTTTTCCATACGATGGAACCAATCATTGAAGCAACCATTCCATTCGGAAGTTGGGGTCTCCAAAATGGCCGTTTTATAGGCTTCTTCATTCAGCTTCTTCATGTGAACAAAAAACTCTTTTGTTCTGTGCGCGGTGTGAGAACTCGCATTGTCGTGATGGTGGATGATCCGGCGGTTGCAGTTCTCTTTACGGAGTTCAGAAAAGACCTGTGGCAAACAAATGCTAGCATACCATTCTGCATTTACCGTTCTTTGTCCCTCAAGAGGAATAGTCACAACATGGCCGGTTTTGGAGACAAACGTGGCCACCATTTTTTTTTGCAACACCGTGAACGAACAATTTTTGTTGGCTTTAACTCATTTTCGAACACCCAGACTCGTGATTGGTTTTTTGTTTCGGGTTCGTACGCGTATATACAGGATTCGTCACCTGATACGATGTTGTATACAGCATTTGAGGATCCTGCGTGGAATTTTTCGAGAGTACTGACGCACCAAGTAACGCGAGCCGCTTTTTTCTCTTCACAAAGCGAATGCTGTATCCATCGGGAAAACAACTTTTTTTACACCTAATTGTTCATGCAAGATTATTTGTATTTGACTCATGCCAATGTTTAAAGTTGCCTGAATTTCGCGGTATGTCACATGTCGATCTTCCTCAATCAGCGTACGCATAGCATCAACGTTTTCTTGGGTAACTGCAGTTTTTGGACGACCTTGACGGGGAACATCACTGAGCTTGACACGTCCACGTTAAAATTCAGCAAACCAGCGATAAATTGTGGTCATCACCTAATGCAGAAAGCATCCGATCAACACACTGTTAAACCACTTCGAAAGTCACAATAAATCATCATCTCTTGATTTTTCTCGAGTCAATTCCATTTTCTCAACGACTAAACAAGTTTGACAAGACCTTGTGACTAGACCGAGAATCTTTTTTTTAAATAAATAAATGGTATTCGAATTTTGAAACCAAGGAGTTTTCAATTAATAAGATTTTAATATGACAGGAACAGTAGAAATATTCCATTCCCGATACTTTTAGTGCAGCCCTCGTATGTGATGGTGTAGGCCACCTTCATTTAGCCTACACCGCACTGTTTGCATTGATATCTGCAATTAAAGATAAAATAATACTTTAGTGCTGAATCCGTCGTATTTCATACTAAAATTTAAAATACATCACATTTTGACCGTGTCAAACATACACGGTACTGAACCGCTGAATCGCGAGTACGGTGGAAGGGATCTTCAGAGTGGGTGGCTATAATGGTTGCATCCTCCGCCTCCGCAGACACCCGGGCTCTCACCCCGCGAGGACGGTCTCAAAGAGCCTCGTGACCACCTTCTTCGAACCGCTGGATCCACTGGCTTACCGACCTTCTCTACAAATAGAAACAGCTGGTGTCTACAAACGTTATTTCTGTGTACGGAAAAGTGTTTTACGTGATGTAAAATTTATTTACATGAATACCTAACTGCCGTGAGATCTCCACAACTCCCATACCAGTTAGTCTAAAAGTTACAATTCTGACCCTCTCAAAGTAAGATAGACGGGCCGGCATTTTTTTAAAGAATTTAAATTAAAAGAAAGGAAGGAACTAAAACAAAAAGATAAAACCAATAATTCCAAACGAGCGACCGGAAAAAATTGACAATGATTGTTCTGACATTACTCTTATTATTGAATTGAAATAATCCCACCTTTTTGATGCGAAACTCATTGGGGTCTTAGAAAAAAGTATTAGTTTCAGTTATTATGGTTAATTTTAAAACTTTGTAACGTTACACACACATCTACAATAAAAATGATATTTATGAAGACGTTATACATATATTCTCACTTTCTTTCAAAAAGTTGGTAGTCACGTGACAGGGGCAGTTAAGATTGTTGCTGTTTGTACTTAGGTACTTAGGTACAATAATACGTTTCGTTACTTCTGCAAACATGAATGAAATTGTCTATCAAAATGTGCGGTGAGCAGAACATCGGACCAATATTTTATTACTGACAGCAACTTTTTTGTGGCGTTTGAGGAAAATCGTTAGTTTTGGGCAGGCTGTAGTCGCCTTTATGTACTTACATGCAATTTCTTAAACATAAAAGAGTTTTTATATATTATAGAAAAGAGTTTTTAAGAGATTGAAAGAAACTTTTTTTTTTAATAAATCAATACTGTCATTTCGAATGTTGACAAAAGCCTTTGACAGAGGCTTTTTTAAGGGGCGCCGAGCACTTTCAATCACTTCAATGTCAACATATGGAAATCATATAAATTGACACTCTATACAAAATGACTGATCGGCCTTAGTGCGAGTTTACAAATTCGACACTCGTTATCGAGCGCGTTAAGAATTTCTATGAAGATTCGTAGTTCCTGATGGTTCCTGCTAGGGGCGCTCATTTAAAAATCCATAGTAATATTTTACGCGGACGATATCGAGTATCGAAGCGTACACTCGCACTAAGGCCTCAGCTGATCAAGTGAGAATGGAAAGTCGTTTTGTTTAAATTTTTTATTTTTTGACATTGATATACCTAACATCTACATGGGTACGTTTTGGCTTGTTAGGGTTGATTACCCTGTATAATTCTAAATACAGTCAGTCAGCACATAATGGCATCCAAAACTGGCAACTTGCTTTAATCGATTTTCAATTTAATCTTCAAACAATAAAGTTTATTATCCATTATTGAATTACGACATTTATTATTCGTACCCATTCCATTTTGACCACGCGTTTACTAGAGGGCGCTAGGGTAATTATTGCACACAGGCTATACATGGGGTAAAGATGCCTCTGGCCTCTGAATTCCGAATTACTTTAAGTAGACAAGTACTTAAAAAAAACTTAATCAGTTATAAAGTCGTCTAAAGTATTATGTTGAATATAAGTATATGTCAAAATGAACAGCTGAAGTTTTTAAATTGATGACAACTTATTATCAGCCTATTAATGACCTCACTGCTGGACACAAGCCTTACGCTATAAATAAAAACATCGTAGGGAGAATAGGGCCCACCTCGGGGGCCGCTGTCTACTGGCAGGATAGGTGGGTGCTAATGACTACTGTATCTCTGAAATATTCGGGATATACATTTTTAGTCACCCATTCGATGACCAGCAGTTGTGGAAGTTGATTAACTTCCGCAATTCTTGGCCGAAAGCGCTAACCGCTGCGTCTTTGAGCTTCTCATTCATATATTTAAATACATTGTGCCATTGTGTATTGAATAATAATGGATATAGACACTGTAGACTTGGGGACAGCATGTGACACTAATTAATTAGGAGCGATCCCCGAACGCGAAGTTTTTTTTAAATATTAATACATACTTATACATATAGGTACTTTAGGATTAATTTTCTTTTATTATTTTTTACTTTTTAAAGGTAGCTTATGTTTTTTGTGTCGGGGGTTTTTAAATTTTTTAATTTAATTTTTTATTTTATACTTTTTAAAGGTAAACATACTTATAATATATCTGGTTAAGTTGTAAATACATAGGTTCTTGTCGATTTTAAATTCATTTGAGACCCCACTTGAGCATATTTGCAGACATTCGGTTTTTCTTCCTCACTTTAACCCCCCATAACTTTTAAACGGCTCAATCGATTTTCATCAAACATGTCTAAGAACACTCGCCCGTAAAACACCTGTAATACAAAAAAAAACTAAATTGAAATCGGTTCATTCGTTCGGGAGCTATGATGCCACAGACAGACAGACAGACACGTCAAATTTATAACACCCCTCTTTTTGTGTCGGGGGTTAAAAATGAGAAACAGCGTTTCTTAAATAATAGTCATCTACTGCGATTTCCAAATCGCCTGCTCGGCGTGGAAATTATGGAAAAACTTTATTTGGGTAGTCTTCCGTCCTGATGTTAACATATTTCGGCTGAGATGATGAGCATGGTCTCTGTTTACTAAATCTCCCAGAAAACTGTCAAATATTAATACATACAATATATAAGTGATATCATATTTTCTAAACGAAGTAAAAAGGACAAATTTTTAAATTGATTTATTAATAAACTTAATCTAACATCAATATATTGATGAAAAAAACTGTTCAATTTAAGTAAACAAAATGGTTGTGGATGTTTGTCTTGCACCGAACCGACGTTTTTGATCCAATGATAACTTTTATTCTTTTTATTAATGTATACAAATGTTTGACGTGTTTTAGGATGAATGGTATCATTAAGGTACAGATATGGAAATCTTATTGGGTAAGATAGATGCATTGTAGATATCGATTTTCAAAAATTAAAATTTTTACTTTTTTTTTCAGTATAATAAGTTCTCCGCTTAGTTTTGAAGCAAAAGTGCTGAAAAGCAAAAAAAAAATGTAAAATAGCAATAAGAATTTAAATTTAAATTTAAAATCAACGCTTGTAAACTATTTACATTTATTTATATTTATCTATTTTAGTACCTAAATGAGTAAGGTGTTGTTAAAAATACAAACTTACGTAAACTTATGAATCAGTAACTATTGTGCTTTATAATTCTCGACCACAGCCATTTTAGTTTCTATAAAAACGTTATAAGTATATTAATCTATATTACTTAAACATAGTTTTATATTAAGTTTAAAATACTGCAAATTACAATCAATGGGCGAGCAAGATTAATATTATTAAGATTAGTAGGTATTTTTTTATTTCAAATCCATGTAAAGGTACAACTATTTTATGTTTTTACTTATAGCCGTAATGTCGTCACGGCTACCATACAGGCGGCAGCATTGCGCATTATATTTCTACACTTTGATGTGAACTATTCAAAACTAAAGATACAAATTTTCTTCAAACGACGTGAATGGAAGCCACTATATCTCTATTCTGCCTTCTATAAGTTGAAGGAAGAAATCTATTTTCCTCTATAAATTTCGATGATACGGTCCTGGTCCACGTACTCGAAGATATGGGGGGCATCCATTAATATACCAACAGTGCCTGCGGTGGTAACTATGAAGAAGATGTATAGTTGCAGCCTGTCTATTACCATGGCGACATACTTCCAATCCTCACGAGTCTGTAACAGTAACGATTTTAATTTTATAAATAACTTACACTTATTGTTTACTGTAAAATTCAGCAGTTTAGTACTGCGTGTATTGCAGACATAAAACATAAAAGGGTATTATTACCTAGTAAGGTTATTACCTTACATTTATGTTTATGTTTTATATAGATAAAAAACATAAACATATATAGACGACCATGACTCGTAAAGAATTGCACATTCAATCAATCAAATTGTTGATTTGTTTATTTATTTATCATTTCACATTATTTATATATTATCTATCACATAAATACACGCTCCCCTATAAATCGAATCCGAATTCGTACCCAGTACCGTTGGCGCTTAGGCAAGATCACTACTGATGCACTACAGGGTTTCAATTGTAACCTAAGACGACCTGAACCCAAAATCTATAATTCAAACTCTTCAGAGCGGTTTTATTAATTATTATTTATTTATTTATCAATCAAGCCCGGGGGCCAAGACAAGATCCACAATGGAGCTATGAATTTGGCACTAACCTCAATGCTCGAGTGTACCGATTAAGAAAAAAGTAATTAACTGCCTTGTTCATTGATAATAACAGTTCCTTCTCCATAAATCTAGAGTGAGTGAGAGCGCCACGTAATTTGACGAACTGGCATAATTGCGTATTACCTGGATGTAAAGATCTTCATTACGCAAATGCTCTGCAATAAATTCTACTGCCTCCGTAGCTTTTGCTGCTTCAGGTGATAAGAGTAGGGAGTCGGAGCTTTCCGATTCTCTTCTTTCTCCTCCGAGGCCGAGGCCTCCCAGCGCACTGCCGAGGCCGCCTAAAGCGCCGACCTCGCCTCCACCGGCTGCGCGATTGATTTTACAATTCGGATGATGGTGAAGATCGGACAGTTCCATAGCCTCCATTTTACTCTGCTTAGCGCCAATTGCACTGTAAACGTTAATTCTTATTGTAAAAAATGATGTGGCTAGAATCATGTTGCTTTGTGCGCTCGTATATAAACAAGTTTCTTGATACCCTCTAACATAATTTTGATTATTCCAACCCATTATTTTTTTCAGTGCAGCCGTCAGCAGTTTGTGTGATTTGACTATTTGTTTTGTGCAGTTAACTGCACCTCCCTAAGTCCCTCTCCTTAAGGAGATGTTTTAATAAGATACTAGTTGGAAGAAACTAAGAACAGCGGGTTTCTAATATAATTTATGTACTGTTGATAATGATAGATACATGTTGATTTAAGATTTTTTGTTGATATTTATATAAATGCATAAACTATTATTTTTTTATAAATAATCTTGTGGTTATTTATATATTTTAAAGGTTTCGCTCTTGATCCCAATCAAGTCCGGTTGCCAAAATAGGATCCATGATGGAACGAGCTAACCTACAAGGTGCCTAGCTTTGAAGATGGACGGATCATAGGTACTCAGAAATACATACGCATGGAGGGAGTTCCACTCCTTTGCTGTGTGCATTGTAAAATTAGTTTAGATTATTTTTTAAAAGACAAATACACGTTAGTTTACGTCTATAAGAAAGTCTTCCAAGGCTTATTGAAAGAGTATACTTACCTTATGTGTTTGGGTAAGTCATGCGTAGCAGGTGCAGCTGAGTGGGGTGGAGCGCCCATGCCTGGCATCTCCATCATCCAGCGTAGACGGGTCTTTCGAGGACGCTGCATCAGCAAGGCCGCTGGCAAGTAGTGTAGAAAAACGCTTCGGATCCACAATGGCATTCTATAAAGTAACAGTGAAATATTATAGTTTAAAATTAAATTATTACTTATACTCTAGCAAGAGGTATAGTACAAGTAATAACGAAACATAGTTGTGCAACCGTTTGGAATTCCAGTGATTCAACAGTGGCGTGACACCGCTAACTCAAAGTGTAACTTAAAAGTTATTACTATTCTGAAGGAATTTCTCTTCAAAACGGAGTTTAGTTGCTACATAGGCAATATTTTACATCGATTTAGCAGATAAATTATTATAATAGAAATCGATAGATCAATCGATTACTAGTTGATAGAGTTTCATAGATTTTAATTAACACGAGGAAACCTCTATGTCGAAGTTGCGTTCGAACAATTGACGTTACTATAGTGTTTGAATTTTAATGAATTCTCAAATAGGTACTTTTAACCTGTAATGTAGATAAATACTTAAGTAGCACCTCATTGTCACACCATGACCACAACTTTTGCTTTGCTGGGTGCAATAAAAGCTTTCTATTTGTCTGTTTTAAAATACTTCCTTTTCAAGGGTGTCGGATCTGTTAGGGAGTGTAAGGATGTGATAAAAACATTTTTTTTTTAAATTTAGAATGGGTTCGCTCTTGATCCCAATCAAGCCCGGGGGCAAAGACAGAATCCACGATGGAACGAGCTAACCCAGAAGGTGCCTATTCACCCTGGCCCTGAAAACAGACGGGTTATATATACTCGGAAATACAGACGCAGGGAGAGAGTTCCACTCCCTGCTGTGCGCATTATAAAAGAATTCGAGAAGCGCTTGGTGCGACAGGCAGGAATAGCGACCAAGAAAGGGTGGTAGCCCGCAGTGCGTCTGGATGTCCGATGGAAAAAAGGAGAGGGCGGTATGAGCATATGTAGCTCTTGAGCACACTCTCCAAAATACAATCTGTAGAATACCGACAGACAGGCAACTTTGCGGCGGTGAGCTAAGGTGTGAAGCTTGCTCTTCGCCAATTTGTTGTCACTTATGAGCCTCTCAGCTCTGCGCTGAATCGTGTCCAGTGCAGCAAGTTGGTATTTTGCTGAGCCATCCCAGAGGTGGCTGCAATATTCCATGCAAGATCGGACTTGAGCTTTATAGAGAGAAGAAAGCTGTCCCGGCGTGAAATATCGCTTGACCTTATTTAGGACGCCCAGATTTTTAGCTGCAGTCTGAGCCTTGGACTCGGTTAATCAATTTATGAATTTCATTTTTTTCTTTTGTATTATCATATGCATACTCTTCTATTGTAAGGCAATGGTAACTTCAATTTGTGCAATTAATTTAGAAGCTAAACGAATTTTATATTTATTTTCTTTTGCTTTATACTTACAGCAACAAATTGAACGTAAGAAATAATTATGTAGTTTATGTATGTGAAATAAGCAAAACTTAAAAAAGAACCATACTATTAGGAAATTCTAGAAGTAAGCGCTTAATATTATAGTCTATATAACAAAACATACAAACATAGCATTCAATCACCTATGAGTCCGTGGGCCTCTGAAGTTCCAGTTAATGATGATAACTGTGACCAGGATACTGACGGTGTTCATAATGAAGGTGAACAACAAGTATTTGGCTATGAGAGGCAACACAAGAGAGGTTGGAGGTAGAATTTTAGACACCAGCAGAAGAAACACGACCAGTGACAGTAAAATACTGATACCCAAAGTTACCTGGAAGAAAAAAGGTGATATAGATGTTTTATGCACAACTTTGAAATAAATTGCAAATAGTTTGATTACAACAATCAGTCAATGATATGGTCTTCAATACTCCTTTACTTAAACATTAGCTTTGGATTTGTATTAGAGTTAAATATTTAGCAGTTAATCTATTTACTTACTTTTTCTCCTGCTTCGGCTGGCAAATAGAAGACGAGAACACACAGAAAAGAGATAAGTACAGTAGGTAATATTAAATTCACAGTATAAAACAGAGTTTTCCGCCTTATAATGATATAGAATGTGATATCTGTTTCAGTTGGGTGGTTTCCTTCATAAATGTTCAAGTAGGCTGGTACTTCGATAATGTCCCACGTCCCTGACTTCCAGTAGTCAGACAGGTCGACAAAGTTCTTATTGTTGTATAAAGCAAGGGATACTTGATCTCCGTTGAATGTCCACGAACCGAATTTCATGATGCAAGTTTGTTGATCGAAAGGAAAGTAGGTCACGTCGATAGTGCATGAACTCTGCAAAAACAGTAATATCAAAATAAATTCTATTTACAGTAAAAAAATACATTAATTTTAAAAAGTCTAAATGAAAATTTATTTAACGGTTCAAATATGCCTCTTTAACAAGTAAATAATGCAGTTGCCCCATTTCGAACTTTAGTGTGTCCTTAAAAGTAGAATTTGTGTATTTACAAAATGCACAATATTTAAAATTCTTTTATCGCTAATATACTAGAAAAAGCAATAAACTTGACCAATTTCAACATTAATATCAGTAATCACCAAAGGCTGTAGAGAGTGATGTGCACGTACTAGGGTAGGTAGAAGATGTAATTAGTATTACAGTATTAGTAATTATTATAAAATCTGTCGTATAAATGTTACTTTCAATTGTTCCTTTTTCCGAAATTTAAGTTAACAATATGTAGCTTAAAGTTAATAACAGACAATGCTTTTTGCCTGGTTATAAATTTGCTGAAAATTGAAGTTTAAAATTTTAATTTTAAGTTTAAATTTTAAGTTTAAGACAGCCAAATAATACTAAATGACATGTCTCTAGTAGAAAATGATGAAAAATAAAATAAAGTGTAAAAGATAAAGAAATAAAATCTTAAATATTATTCTTGTTTTCTGGAAAAAATCTCTTTTATGGCCAGTGCTTACTAATAATAGTTTCACGGTAATTTAACTATTATTATTATTATACTCCAGCCAACCCAATCTATTCCAGATTGTTAGCAGCCTTTTTAAGATACTGTAGGCTTCCGGGAGAGATACTGGAGAATGGAGTAGTTGTGCCCGTTGCTTTACCACACTTGTACATTCCATGAGTACATGCCGTGGTATCTCCTCTCATTCCATGCAAGTTTTGTATAGAGTGCTGTCTGCTACAACCTATGATAGGTACTTGTTTAGCAAGTAATGACCAGTTATTGTAGTGATCAGCTTTTTGATCTGATGATTTTTGCGGGCAAGCTATTTATAAACCTCCGGTACAGCATTTTTTGTTTGACTGCAACCTTGCCTGTTTTTCCACTCATTAAGTAAGTAAGTAAGTAAGTAAGTAAGTAAGTAAGTAAGTAAGTAAGTATTTTATTGTGTACAGAAACAAGGTAAAAAAATCAGATCTTAATGTTGATTTACAAAAACAGTTTCACACATTTCTGCCTTTTACGGCGTATACACATTTAACAGGAATTAACAAAAGACTAAATATATGTAAGATACATAGATTTACATAGATCATATTTTATTTTTACTTATATTCTAGGTATTCTTGAATGCTGTAAAAACATTTCTTTACCAACCATTCTTTAACGGTGGATCTAAATTTTCTAAATTTATATTCTTTAAACTCGTCAGGTAGTTTGTTAAAAATTTTAATACACATAAAGAAACAGTTATTGCTTACTAAGGCTAATTTTGTCTGTGGCCAATAAAGCTTGTTCTTATATGCAGAGCGTAAATTACGGTTAGTCATCTGTACATTAAGGTGTCTCTCCTGTTTTAAGACGTAGCCATATTAAAATTTGGGTTGGGGGTATGGGCAGTCGCAGTTCCGGTCCGTGTACTGTTGTTTTTGAGTCCATTTTGGTTAGTTCATTTGATGCATTGATACCGAGTGAATTATTGTGTCCCTTTATCCATTGCAAAGTTACTCTATTATTTGTTGCAATGGATTGGAGTTGTCGTGTTACTCCAATATATGGGCGAAGGTTATGGTACTCCATTGTAGGGCTTAAAGCACGGATGCACTGTCTGAGACTACTTTGATATCACTGCTGCTTGTGCTTCCTCCTAAATAACTAGGTCTAGTGTTTTGAGGTAAGGTGGTAATCGAGTGTGGTTAATGGAGTGGTTCTTATGCATCCAGTCGTTGTTACGCTAGTTAGGCGTTACAGGCCTTGGTGTTTGTTTTTTATAGTGATCAGTTGTTTTCTGGGCCACCATACAACCGCTCCGTCGAGTATAGCGGGTCTTATGACTGAAGTGTATAGCTACAGTGTGGTTTTCGGATTGAGACCTCTTCTTTTACCAACTAGCCTCTTGCATTGCCGAAAGGTATTGCTTCTTGCTTTTTTTACTTTATTATCGATATGACTCTGCCAATATAGATTACTGTCCAAAATAATGCCCAAATACTTCACATGTGTTGATAGGGAGAGTTTGGTTGGTAGTTATAGTTCTAGTTATTTCTTTATATTGGTGAAAAAGGTGAGTTCTGTCGTTTTTAGATTTATTACCACACTCGTCACACCACACTTCCACAATCTAAAGAGGTGAGTGCATTACTTTGTAAAGTACATATTCAGCATTTCCACTTATCAGTATAGCTAGGTCATCTGCATAGCCGATAGTAGTATATCCTCGTTCATTTAGTTTCTATAGGAGGCTTTATTCTACTATGTTCCATAGAAGTGGTGAAAGGACAACCCTTATTATAAAAAAGGAATAAACAATATTTGAAACTTGCGATCTCCTCAATTTAATTACTTAAATGTATTGTAAAAATAAGCAATATGTATTGGAGTTCATCGTGGTAAATCTCTGTGACAGGGAATTTATATACAGATAATATAGGTATATAGATATGAATTGTGTTATGAGTAAGTTACATTTCTATTTTAACATATTTTCAAGAGGCTTTTTCTTAGCGTCTTTATAAAAAGGAAATATTGTCATTTTAAAATTTGACTTCATAGCTTTTGAGCTATACCTACCTACTTGTAAAGTTAATCAACACTTACCTGATAGATGGCTGGAGGGACCCACAGAACTTCTCCGTTAGGGTAAATTAAAACGTTAGATTTATATCGCACTTCATAATTGCCGTCAGCGCTGAAATAAATAGTGAGACAGAATTTAACATATTTTCCCAAAGTTAAAAAAGTGTTGTTATACTATTAGGAACACCTGTTAATTATTTTTGAATAAATATAAGTTTGGTGAAAAGATTGTGATTAGATTACAAAGACAACTACTTATAAGTATAAATTAGTTCCTATTTTAGTTTCACCTTTCAACAAGCGTCGAAATTCATTTTAATTTTTCATTTGTTTGCAAAATGGCGCTGCACTGAAATTTGCTGGTGCGAATCATCTTATGTAATGATTAAATCAGTGCCGGATTTACCATAGAATCTGAAAATGCTGAAGCTTAGGGCGGCAAAATTGGCCCAGAAAATTGCACTATTACTTACTTTTTTTCAGTAAGTAATAGTGCAGTAAGTGCTTTTTAGCTTTAAAATATACACAAAAGTTGTAAAAATAATCTTGAAAATAGATTATTCCCTAAAAAGGAATTAACGTTATTGTGAACAGTGAATCTAATTTTAGAGGTTAGTAGGGGCGGCAAAAATTTTATAGCTTTGGGGCGGCAAATGTGTAAATTCAGCACTGGATTAAATACTCTTTGATCTTTCCAAAGTGTTCTTCGAAACAGAAAAAACATAAAACTAACTTGTTGAAAAGTACGATATCAGGCTTCCAAACTTTGTCGGGGGGTAGACGCAACACCCCGATACCGCCGTAGTCGGCTTCATCCCACATCAGCTGATAGTCCATCCAAACCAACCGAAGCCATACGTTTGATTTCATAATCTGATTTTTTTCGTTCTGAAATCGTAAATATACACAATTTTAATTTATTAAATAAAAGACAAAGGCAAAATATAATTTGTCTATATTTGTTCAGTTATTGGACAACTATTATTATTTCCCGGCCCCAATAAAGAAAACCGCTGAAAGAATTCAACAGAAAATTGATTTTATTATATTTAGTTCTTACACATCCGCGCACATGTAATATACACATTTGAATAAAACACTTTTTTACGGATTTTGCGCATTTTTATTGACTGATTTGATCATCCTGTGATCACGGCTCCTGTAAAGGAGTCGAAACGTCAGGATTAAATATAAAATAAAATATGCGCAAAAAAAAGTGTTTATTCAAATTGATTTTATTATTAATTACATTGAACATTTATATTAATAGTTATTAATAAATTGAACATTGAACATTTAATATATTAATATTATAATTATTATTAATAATATTAATTTATACATATATTATTCCTTTAAATATAATGATTACTTAAAATTAAATGGCTTTATAACAACTTACTGCCCGTGAAACAGATAAATCCATCTGCGGGTGGGGGCCTGGTGACCTGTAGTTGCAGGTTTCTCTTTGGAAACCTATTTCAGGCTCCAGTTCCTCACAATCTTTGGGTTTTAGTAGTGTCCATTTAATTGTACTTAGCTTAAGTTTTCATGTACCCAATTGTAGAGGAAATAAATGTTTTTTATTCATTTTTTATTCATTATTCATACATCTTCCTTCAGAAATTGCGTAACAAAAAGTTTTCTCGTTTAACTTGTAAATCTAAACTATTTTTATTTGCAAGTTGGTATGAAATATCGTGCGCTTTAACGCTTTTAACACACTACTTCAAATGTTATACGTACGACATTGATGAGCTGTACGAATGCTAGGCCGAAACGGACGTCGACCTTCTGAGTCATGTTTTGCACTGGTCGGATCAGTTTATTGTATCCGCGGAACAAATCACGGACCAACCGTTCCTCATCTTCGGAACACCATCCTGGAATGACAACAAATGAATTCTATGATTAATCATGTAAGTGTAGCAGTTTATATTCAGTTGTTAGAAAAACCGTAATTGGAAAAAGATAGCTTTGCTTTATTTTACACGAATTGAATAGTTTATGAGTTTTAGTACTTTTGAACTTTTTTAGTACTTAAAAACAAAAGCAAAAATAGAGTCAATTTTATCTCACAAAAAAAACTAAGATTTTTCTTAAATATTCGAAATGTTAGAAACAAAATCAATCAAACCAAATTGTCTTATGTATTCAAAGTTAGAAAGTTTCTTGTTTTGTACTCTTTGTAAAGATTGAAATCGAGGAAAAATAAAACCTTTCGATTTTCATAAAAGTTCTAACATACTCGTACTTATGCAGAATTAAGAAAAAGTTTTCAATAATGATTTTCAAAAGCAGGCTTGTTACAATAACGAAAACGGCAATCAACTGATTCAGCGAAAGAAAGTATCATACCTGTAATTTTTCACCGTTGATTAAACGAATTAATTACTCATAAATGTAGGTAATTATTCTTTATTGAAGCATTACTTTCAGTTATTTAATAGCCAATAGTAACTTATACATGTTTGTTAATAGGTATTTTTTTATGCCAAAGGATAAAAGGAATCACTATTTCTTACGTCACGATAGAGATGCCGCACAAAAATTTAATGTTGTAATCATAATATTATGATTACAAGTAAATGTCTTTCTCTTCTTTTTGTATTTAATAGAACTGTGTGTAAACTGCTTGCTCTTCAACAGTTATAAATCAATTTGAACCAATGTTTCAAAATTATGATAATTGTAAGCAAGCTAGTTGATGCTGCGGAAAGGACAGATCAATAAAGAGTGAATCTCGAGATAACTGATACGTCTGAACATAACATTGCACTGTTTTAAGTAAATTTACGAAGTAAAATTTTGCATAATTGTTTTTATTCTGTGCAATTTTATAAAAATATTTGAAAACGGTCGGTGGTTAAGCTTGTTTTAAATCAAAATTATACAAAGATATTTTACGGTTAATATAAGATCCGAGATGCTCTTAATAAAGCAGTAACTTATTGCGTACATTTTTTGTATAATTTTTTGGCAAATATAATAATAAGTAAATATTAATTTTCAATTGTTTTTTAAAAAAAGGGGCTTTTTTATTGATTTTGTTGCTGTTTGACTGACTTTTCGAATAGAACATGCAAGTTATTGAAGGATAATTATTTATCGGTACCTGAGTAGAGGATAGTGAGCAGGGCTGCAAGCAGCAGACAGGCGCGCGTCCCGCCCATCATGGCGGCGCGCACTGCCGCACGCAGCCGGCCCTCACGCCCGCAACCCTGCACCCGCGTAGGGCTGCCAACTTTATAGGTGGAATTTTCCTTGTTATCAAATTTATTTGGTATATAATTCCAATAGATCAATTCTCCCTTTTTTTGTTAATTATTTTTAGGAAAGCGGGAGTGCTTTTCTTTCCCAGAATAAACATTCGCTTTGTAAATAGTTTTGTAATATTTCCATGTAAATAGTTTTGTCAATTATTATTGAATATTATTCCCTAATTTCGATACAAATTTAAGCGACCCTTTCTGTTAACAATAGAGTTAATAAAAATGATTTAGAAAAGTAAAGCGATCCATGGACAATTATTACAATTTTTCCTTTGAAATATTACTTGGCTTCTTAGAAATGTGGGAGTTTAATATTCAATTTTAATAAAAAAAATGCTAGAATTTTCGATATGTAGTGCAGCTTAATGTCAATTTTTATCTCTTTGTCATGGTCACCCTATACTAGCTTGCACTTACCTGCATGCAGCTTGATTTCAGTGTGATGAAGAGCTTTTGTTTTGAGGGTTGTTTTGCTCACGGGGTTTGGAACCTAAATAATATATGTATGGTCTATGAAGATATATATTTTATTAAGGTTTAATTAATAATTAATATTAATAAAACTACCTTTTGCTAGTTATATTAATATTTTTTTTTACATATTAAATTCTGTAAGTCTCTTTAGCAAATTTGGTTTAATAAAATAAGCGATAAAACTTTAAGCTGATAAAAGAAGATGTTTTCACTGAGAAGAGCGTTATATTGTCTACTTTAAATATATCTAATGCGTAATAGCTTATACTTTAAAATATGCAATATTTTACATAGCTCTGTTCTTTATTATTACATATTTTCTATGCTGGAGTCTGATTTCAGTAGCAAATGACACAAAGCGCATGCGCGATTATCCCGTGGGATAGCATCGATTGCCTTCAAGTTTTAGGTATGCCACTCTCTGAGATATTATATAGGTCACGGTCTTGACAATCAAATATAAGTTACGTATATATTGTTCGGAATATCAATCTCGCTGTGAATAGGTATAAATTTTACTCTATCACTATTATTTCAGAGTAATTTTTATTAAATGTTAAATTTAATAAAAATTACTAATATTCGATTTTGTATTGTATAAATATGGATACTATGAAATAAAACAAGGAAATTTGGTTTCATTCGTTTATATTTAATAAACAAAATGCAATTCAGAGTATTAACCCTAACAATTGAACAAATCGTGGAGACAACAGGTCTTCCCATTGCTGACGAACAGGTGCCACGCATCATCACGAAACGACAAGGAAAGTGGACCCTTAAGTACCAGGGCACCATAGATGCGCGGCACTCTCTCGTGCGGGTCGTCGCACAACCTCTATTGTATGGTTGATGAGACAAGACAGAATAACAATTAATAAAATTAGGTAACGATTGAAAACATCGACGTATAATCATAGCCGCTCCGCAACTTCCAAAGGACCGTCTACAATTACCCTTATAATTATACCTTTAAGAGAGAAAACATGACGAGAGCTGTGCGCGTGTACATTTTCCGTATTTGTACCCGCGCGCTAGCTCTAAAGTATAAACGTTTTCTCCCTAAGAGGTTTACAATGTTTTCATAAAATAAATTTAAGCATGCATGAAAGTGTTGGAAGGTCGGTCTGTATGAAAATAAAAGATAGATGGAACACTGTTTATGTCAGCAGGTACGCAAAAGACGAGCAGCTGTTCCGATTGATGTATAATATCAGGTCTACTGTATAGTTA
Source organism: Calamotropha paludella (assembly GCA_927399485.1). Lineage (NCBI taxonomy): Eukaryota > Metazoa > Arthropoda > Insecta > Lepidoptera > Crambidae > Calamotropha > Calamotropha paludella. Next base: position 16,373,315 of record OV656804.1, on the reverse strand, counting down.
TGGTGTGATTCTCACGTTTAAAATTTTTGGATTTGGCCTACCCTGAGATACCATTTAATGCAATGATAGGATATTATACAATTTAAATGGTTGGGGAGAGAGAATGTATCAAGAATTTTTGTTTATACACCTGATAGTATTGATCGTATCATCATAACAGAATTTCTATAAAGAAGGAACTTTACAGAAAATCTAACATTATTCAGCTTATGAACCATTGTAACTGTATGGAAAGAAGTACAAACTTGATTATTATTATGTAATTTAATTATTCGTATAAGTCGTTCCGAAAGATCCAGTATGACTTTTACAAAATAATACTTTGATTAACTACAACTTTTAACGAACGTTTTATTAAGCTATAGCCATGGATATTTACCATTTATAACAATATCGACCCGTTCACAACGAGGCGTATCACAACCTGTACCAATTGAATCAACATTGTTTGTAAAGATCTATACTAGCTAATGACACAATATATCCGAAAATAAAGTTAGGGATCATAACCACGATTCACGGAATCGAACAAGAAGGAAACAAAGGGCTTGTCTTTTTGCCCAAACCCTAATCTGTACAATAGATTTTAAGAATCGAGAAAATTCTAACAAAGTTTAAATTTTAAATGCGAATCAGGTCGTTCAACGGTTTTGAAGGAAGACGTTTTTGTGCTAAAAATTTATATTGTGGCCATATTTGATTCTGGCGGCCTTTTGAAACGGTTTCTATTCTAGTGAGGAGCCCAAAAGCAGGCCGAGGGGCGTGCTACCCGCATCGGCTCGGAAGCAGCAGTACGTACCAACCGCACGCCGGTTATTTACTTATAGTTGTAAGGTTCCGCAGAAAAATTTTAGTCGAGACGCTCTTTATTGCTGGACAATTGCTGACTTTATGGGTGGTTTCAAGATAAGTCGCTATTTTGTCCCTCGAGTATGACGGCCTTTCACCATTTTTTTCGGAAGAAGTAGTTCTAGAGCAGTGGGCAGAGGTTTAAGACATTAGTCGGATAGGCAGTATTGGTTGAGCGCACAGGGATGGCAGTCAGCGGTAACTTATATCTACAGGGGGCGCGGGCGGCGAGGCAGGCGGCGGCAACTCCGGCGCCGCGGCGTCGATGCCCGCGCCGCTTCGCACATCACAACTTAACAAGTATTCGCGGTATCACAGAACGTTACGCATGCGCAGCCGCAGGCGGGCGGGTCGCTACGACACCATGATGTGTGGCGCGGACAGCAGCACGGCTAGCGTGGCGATGATTGTGAACAGGGTAAAGATAATAAGGCACAGTCTGTCCACGACCATGGCGGCGAATTTCCAGTCGCGCGAAATGTCCGCATCTTCGTCATCTTTGCGCATCTGTAAACGATTCCTTCATTATTGAGTGAAATCATTTAGAATTTGATAGAAAATATGTATTATAACCGCTCCAATTAGCTGATAAACTTTAATAACTATTACCTGATCTGTGATGACTCTTATTTCTTTAAGTATGAGCGAGAGCTCGTAGTCGACACCGAAGCAGCTGTGCGCCGCCAGACCAGCGCCATTCTCCTCGCCCCCCCTGCAACAGGCACAGCTCTGTAGGCACCGTCCACATGTGGATTCTATACTAAGGGTACAGCCGAGGAACGATGGGCGCTACGGGAATAATGCTGATTAATGTTATAGGATTAATAATAGACGATACCCAAGACCCAGAAAAGAGATTAGCGAAAAGTGAAATCGAAACAAATGAATATGATGAATTATCGAATGTCGAAGTAGCTATTAGGGTCGGGTTTACTGTGGATCGTTCGAGGCGGGGGTTTAATATCGTTATCGATCTATTTACGGCGAGTAGTGTTCGTGTAGATCGTCGAGGGACCTGTAGTAACGACAGCAGGGCGGCTGCTGCGCGTGCGCGTGCCTGAAGTCGTCGTCTATGTCGAGCACGTTCGCTAGGAGCGACTTGGAAGAGCGTTCGCGCAGCTCTAGGTCGGGAGGTGGAGGCGCGCGCGCTGGTGGGGGCGTCGCCGCCGACCCTGGTCGCGACATGCGCAAAATCCACGGCAGCCAGTACAGGAACACGCATCGGATCTGTCAATCAAATTCACTTGAGCAAAGTCAGTTCGTATAACACTTACAGGTCTACGCTAAAAGCAATAATCATTTATAGATTGACCAGCAACAATCATTGTTGCAGTGAAAAATGGAAAAAATAATGTATGACATTTGGGCTAACACAAACTTGCCATACGTAACTACTCTTGATATTTACGTGAAATAATAATGTAGTATTGCCAGATACAATCTAGTATCGTAACCATCATAACCTGATAGTATTCAGAGCACAGTGATATACGAACCCAATCGCTCATTTCGTGCGTGTCCGCGTGCCTGTGGTGATAGTTGAGGATGAGTATAGTAGAGACGACAGAGGAGGCCACCATAAACATGATGCAGTTGAAGTATGTGCCCAGGAGCGGTACTGCGTCGGACGTGGCCGGCATGGTTTCCGCCACCATGTTCAGAAACACTGTCAGTGACAGCAGAATCGTGACGCCTAGTCAACATAGAAAATAAAAGGTGAGGTTTTTTTGAAATTTGAAAAACAAATTTATCAGTCAATGAACTTCTTTATATAATTCTGGGCAGTCATCATAAAAGATAAAATAACTTTATACAAAGTATAGTTAACTCACAGAGGCCGTAGCGTGTTAAATGTATATCTTACATATGCTTACATTATAATACAAGCTAAAATCGATCAAGATGCATGCCCAATATTAACACATAAAACGCTTTTATGTCACTCAAATAAAAGTGGTTTCAGCATCTGACATAGTTTTTGCGAATTTCGTCTGTTTTTATTAAAGGTAGGAATTTTATAAGTCAACGTATTAAATTTAAATTATGATAGTAACTTTGTCTTAATGAGTCAGTACTCATAAAGACTGTAAAGCTATAGCTCAATGTTACAAAACAATAAATTACGTTTCCTACAGTATATAATATACAACCACCTTTTGCAATGCATAATTTAGATTGTCATAAAGTCACTTACCATACTAGTCACAAGGCATAAATTGAAGCAAATATAAAGGATAGGCTAGGTAACATATTTTTTATCCATCACCTGCTGGTCATGAATAAAAAATATCTGGTATGTAAAATGTATACTTGCAATGTCACAACTTTAAAAGGCATAATTTTATGTAGCTATATTAAATTATAATTTTTAAATTAAGACAAACTTTATACCTATAACTAGAGAGCCGATATAACGTACGAACCTAGTGACAACTTTTCGCCTGAGTCCGGGGGCAAAGTGAAGCCAAGTAGCGCCATGGAAGCAATGAGGACGCACGGTACGATAAGGTTGAAGAAATAGTAGAGCGTCTTTCGTCGGATCACCACAGCGAATGTGATGTCAATGTATGGTTCTGGGCAACAGTTGTAGTAGATTTCGTTGCGCTTGCCTGGAACACCTGGTAAAAATTAAAAAAAAAAAGATTAACTGAACAAACCAGTCGTTGAAATCAAACAATTTTCACGGGTGCTGAAACGCGTTTATTTTCATGTACTTTATTTAATCCTAATTTTTTGGACTTCTTTTTAAGAGCAGTGTTCACAAAGAATGCCTAATGGTAGTCATATTTGTAAAATTCAATTGTATTGTAATGTAATGTAAGTATATAAGGAAAATAGGATACCTATTAGTTCCCATTCGCCATTCGTGACAAAACTACTTATGTCTCCACCCGCTTCGTCTTGTAGTTGAAGGTCCAACTGTAAAAATATAATGATTGCTAATAAAAAAACGTTAACAATGATTTACATTATCACAAAGGGAAGTAAAAAAATGTGAATATTATAATAGGGTTTTTATAATAGATTCCAAATCGTAACAGAAGTATTTAATATACGTGTAATATTTTTTTTATATTCTTCTAATATCCAAATTAAAATAAAAGAATCCTCGCTCGGAAAAGTACGTACAAATATGAATGAATATGTATGATTTATATTTATAAAGATTACTAATTTAAACTATTATATTTCTAGGCAATTCCAAACTCTACAATAAGTTTTTGCGTACTAAGAGCATGGATGCCTTATCCAAATTTCTGTTTTCAACTATTATGTGGGTATGAGAAATCTTATAGATCTTTTGGTGCAATTCAATTTACGATTAGAAATTAGTTTTTGGATTCTAGTATTAATTATGAACAAATCAACTTTATATAATTACAGTAAATTAATTATTTTTAGAGGACACGTTAAGTAAGGCAAGAGACAAAATTATCAAGCTAAATTATTATTTGTTTAGTTATTCCTTAACTCATGGTGATAGCTAGATACTTCCAACAACAGCCCGTAATAGGTTGTTGGAAACGGTTGTCAGTGATCGTACTTGATATCCGTCATAAGTCCAACTGCCGAACTTCATCTCGCACCGCTGGTCGTCGAAGGGGAACCACGTGATGTCTATCTTGCAGGTGCTCTTGAAAATCCCCGGCGGCACGTACAGACACGAGCCATTGTTGCGCACCACCACGTTGGTCGGGTATGTGCTGTCGAACCCTTCGTCCGCGCTGGAACAAAAAAAAAACTAGAAAAATCCGACGCTATTACAAGTTTAACTATTCAAAGCTCTGTAGCAGCTGTCACGTATGAATTTTAGTTATATGGCCTCGTTAATAATATTGCAGATTTAAATAACATAAAAGGCAGAATAATAAACTTTTGACAAAACTAGAATATTTGTTTTTGCAAAAAAAATATTGTTCTGATTTGTCTAATATAACATTAACATTTCGTAGCTGTTGACTTTGACATTTGCTAATTTGATATTTACTTACTAAAGTTAGACCCCAAGAGAAAACTCAAGAGGCTAATGACAACCGTATTCAAATTTATTAATCGTAGATTTAAAAACCGGCATTTACTTGTTCCACTCTTTCCCGATATCAAAAAATCTAATCGAATTTGTGTTTCTGTGGTTAAATCGCGGCTATATCACCTGTAGCCAGCTCTAGGAGTTGTCAGGGCCGAATTTGGGGGAGGGCAGGCCGGGCTTTTGCCCTGGGGCCCCCACAATGCATAGATTTATTTATTTATGTTTAATAACGGTTTACATAAAACACAAAATAACGTTAACAACTTCATTAGTGAAAGACTGTGTCGCAGTTATCAGAGCCCACATCAAACCTATACAATTTGCAACAAAGGAAACGGAAAATAAAAATAAATTAATTGAATCTAAAGGCTATACAAACAGGCAATACAAACTTTTTTATAAATGTAAGGGTATAAACGTATTGAATTTTTATTCGAAAATAATAAGAAACCTCTTTTGCCCCGGGGCCTCCACACCTCCAAAACCGGCCCTGGGAGTTGTTATATATAAATACTATATGTATATATATAGAATTTACATTAGTCGAATATTGACTTGCTAGATTTTAATGTTACACTTTTCAGTTTTAATTTATTTTGTTATCAAAAAGATCGTTTCACCTGTTGTACATGAGGACGTCCGGTTTCCATAGCCGATGAGGGGGTACTCGCAAATCTTTGACTCCACCGAAATCCGAAGTGTTCCATCTTAAGTTCATATCATTCCATTCCTGTTCGAAATGTTCAAAAGATTAAGAAATGGGTCAAAAAGTAATAATGAGTGACATTTGTCAGTACAACTAGTCTTTTAGACCCCCATACGTATAGTAGTAGCTGCGTAGGATAGCGACAAGCCATAAACTTGATTGTCACCTAAATGGTATAAAAAACCTGATACTCGGTCCAAAGTATACACGGTCCACTGTATACACCAAAGTCTGCTTTCCTTTCGCTAAAATAACGAGAAATGATGGAGAGCCAACATCGTCACTAATGGACGAAGTATGCGGTAATTGCTGTACAAATATTGTTCCATTAGGTATACTCACTAATTTGAGCCAGATGTTGGTTATTAGTAGCTGGTTCTTCTCGTCCTGCCAAAAGAAAAGTATTATAATTATAACTTATCATGTACGACTCGTTGAGTTTTAAGCTAAAAGCAAAGTTTACAGTCTCTTTACCATCTATTCGAGAACAATTCTTAAACTGTTAACAGTATGTTTATTATTTATTTTTATATTTAATTATATTGTTTGGATACCTTTACAGCAATCGTATTCAGGGGATGACCAAGGAAATGGTGGCCACATATGTACTACTACCTTCCAACATTTTTATTAAGCACGTACCTAACTAATCTATTTATTAAATAAAGGTTCAAATCATCAGGCTAAAATATAAAAAAAAACAATAACCAACGGAGATAAAATGGTTAATGAGGTTTTGTTTAAACCAACAGGTACTTAATATCGTAATAATTAAGCAAAATGTGTGTCCTTTATATTTTATGTAAGTTATTGTAACTGGATTTTATTAGTTTAATGGAAAACCCATGATTTACAATCACTTCGACATTTTGGGGATCGTGTTATTAACAATGCATTCGCTGATCGCTCTCTCTACCTTCGATTTTTGGGAAGATATAATGCATATGGCATGTCATCATTCTCTTAGAGTCTGTGATTAAAGGCGGTGATTTGTGTGGTGATAAGATGATTTGTAGGATTACTAACAGAAATAAATATGTTTGCCACTAAAATTTTCAGTAACAGGCTTTTATACTATGGAGGTAAGTTAAATTTTTTTTTTGCTTTCTAGCCAGCTAGCTATATTCAGTTAAGAAGAAAAAATACCAACTTTTAAATTTTGTTCGAAAATACAAAAGTTTCGAAGTTATCTTAATATCATGACGTTGCCGAGATATAACAAATGCAAGTTGATCTCGGCCCGTTACTTGGATAAAATGCTCCAGCTTCTGCAGTTGCCAGTTACACTTTAAACCCAAGAGCGAATCGACGGAGTTGCGTGTTGAATTTTACAGGTTATAAGAGTTTTATAAATACTGCCTAAGAACCTGAAGTCGTTGTGTTAACTATACCTAAGAAAAAACAACACCAGTTAAATAGGTATTTAAAAAATAAAATATGGAGATATTTCATATTTAAGTTTTACTTTTTAGCGCTAGTTAGTTGCGCTAGTTAGTTGCGCTGTTTCGCACTATTACTACAAATTTTTGACGCAAACAAATCCGAGCACTTGTTGACTTGCTCTGTGCAAATTAAACATTGCAAACGGCTTTATGTCTTTCACTAATGTAATAAATGACATTTTGTCTTTCGTATACCTATTGCTGGTGGCGGAACGTAGACCGAAACGCACTGGGTATTGAAGTAGGTAAGGGAGTTACCATGTCTTGCTTGAATAAAGATACTCAGGGATTAATAGTTGTAATATGCTATTTACCTAATTGAATATTCTGTATAGCTTGACATGAATTAGCCGAATTACTTTAAAGTGTACATTTTGAATACAAAAACCGGAGCGTTTTGACTAAGTATCTAGCCGAGATTAACAAAACTGACCATCCAAATTAGCAACTTCACTTTTTTAGTCGAACACTGCCATGAGTGAAAGCGAGACAGAAAACCACGCACACTGAGGTGGGGAGGCAGGTGGCTCCTATATATATATCGTGTAACGATAACATCTGACGCATAGCGCGGATAGTAGTCGCGCGGCGAGCGTCTATATGCGAGCGGCCCGAATGTCCGTATAGAAGCTTCGGTTCAAAAAGTTATTTATCAGAATAGTGTGTACAGTCCACAGCACATCAAGCATTTGTAATGAAGGTTATTTCATTTTATGAGTGAACAACTTGACGTACTGTCTATCGTACTACTGATCTTATTAATGTTGCTAGCTGAGACACTATACAAATAAGGTATTTATTTAGTATTTCATAGTACAGAATACATATATTTATTTAGTGTTATGGAATATTCCCTAAGATACATTAACTACATAATAAAAAAAAAATGTAACTTTGTAGTTATTTATTAACAGACTTATTCTATAAGGGCCCTCATCGTCTTCCCCCTGGTCAAACATCTATATTGTGTAAATTTGGAATAATTTTTCAAGAGTGAAATAATCTCTCGAATCATTTTAGAGATTCCAAAGGTTACCTTACAAATGTGTAGGGGAAATAATATCTTAAAATTAGCTCTTAAAAATAATTTCAAAAATGTTGGCATGGAAAGTAAGCATTTAGAAAAGCTATTGTCTCGTGATCGTAATATTTGGATATTGTCTATTTGACTCACCACGTCGATGATCTGCATGAGCGTGAGGCCGAAGGAGAGTTGCAGCGGGTCGCTCTCGTTGACCACGGGCCGCTCCAGCACGTTGTAGTGGTCTAGCAGGTGATGCAGCAGCCGTTTTTCGTGGTAACCGCCACACGCCTCTGCCAAATATGATATATATTAATTTGGCTCTACACTATACCAAAGAATGAAGTTTCATAAAAAACTACATAATTGCTTGATTGTTAGGCATCAAATCATCCGTTGCGATATGTTTTGATCTGCTACATCATTGATATTACGGACTCATTAAGGACCGAAATGGGTGAATACTGAACAAAAACATTTGTATCCGAGTCATGGCTGTTAATGCTACTACATACTAAGAAACTGTTGTGAGTTTTTGATAATGCATTATTAATTATATTAAAAAATAAGCACGTACAATTATATTGTTTTACTAAGTATAAAAGGTTCTATTGTGTTTCATTTCATTTTAACCTTTTCACTGCGATGTATGTATGTATGTACTATTTTAAGGTAGTAGCTACAAAGAAATGTTTTAAAATTTCAAAACATTAGTAACGGCAATTTTATTTTTATGCGGAAACCTCGCGGCTCCTTAAAGTCACATTTAAGGTATTTATTTTATGCCCCTACCAAAATAAACTAAAATTGAATGTTGACTACGTAACGCGTTGATATCTTTTATACGATTAGTATTAAGAAAATTTATATTGCATCTATTAATAATTTCGGGCATGAACAATGACAGGTCTGGGTATGATTTCGGTTACTGCAATCAATAAGAGAGTAGGGCGGGATAAAATTTTTTAACTTGGGTCAGTAGAATAGTCATTGCGGTTTTTTTTGTTTTTTTTTTCTTTGCAGGAAGATGCCTTCAAATATATTTAGGAAGATACTCAGAAAAGATTTGTAATATAATAAATATGACAAAATATACTTTTGGTTAGCTTGTAAAACATATGGTTTATTTAATTGTATGACGCCTCTTTTGATCTGCTAACGGGATTGACTTGATTTGGTCTGTAGCTTTCATCTCACATGATATTAAAGACGCGGGCCAATCACGGCGCATGCTGTGCACGGGCACGCGGCGCAGTTTGGCTGCGTGTATTAATTTGTTTGACAACGTGGCACGGCGCCCGGAGAGGCTACGCACGTACCACTGCAAACCACGGACACGGGCTTCACGGCGGGAGGTGGGACGGGCGGGGAAGCGAGCGACGCCTGCGCCATTTTGTCAATTGCTAGGCTTCGTGACGCATGCCTGCATTTGATGACCACGACAGACGACTTTATTTTTATTTAATCAATAATATTTGGTTTAAATATGAAGTTATTTATTGAAAAAGTTAAGCTACACCCCTGTTTTTGGAAAATGAGCGATATATCGTACAGAGATAACGGTGGATTTGGCTTGGGAAAGGATTGCGAGGGAATGAGAAATGGCGAATGGTAAGTAAATAATAATTATTTTTTGTTACTAATTTAATGATATAAAAATATTACTTTTATATCTACAAACTTAATATTTGTTTATTACACACCAACTGCTAGGTACTGTTTAAATTGTCAAAACATTGCCAAATTGCATTGCATTTTGCCCGAACATGCGTATTAAAATAATTGCAAAATTCTTCCTTGATAAAAAAAACTGTCATTAGAACTTTTAAACGCCGAATGTATTAAGTCAAAAAGTTGGTTCTCAACTAGGGTTGCGGCTATATCTTCATTTGTCACAGAATTGTGGGTGAGACTATGTTCCATTAAATAATTATGTAGCAAACAAGTCGCTTTCACTATTTTGACTTATACAAAGACGATAATTATGAATTCCTTTATTTCGTGTAATATTGTTTTCTCTGGGAAATAGTCTCATCAAATTACAGATAAAAGGGAATGCTTCATCTCCGATAAAGACATATGGAACTTCGATGCCACCTTCTACAAGTGCTTCATCAGGCGGAAGATTAAGGCTATCAGCATATAACTTCAGACCAAAGTTGCTTTCTCGTAATATTCCCCCATCAATAAATTTGCCCTTTGATCCAATATCTATCATTATATATTTTTTGCTATCAGTAACCGCTAAAAGCACTATCTTTAAGATAGTTGAAATAATCTGAGCCACCGTTTGGAGGTGCTTTTATGGTGACATGCTTGCCGTCAATAGCTCCAACGCAATGAGGGAAGTCACATGAAGCAATATTTCTCCACTTATGTTCATCTTTAATTTCTTCTTAATATAAAGGCGCTATGCAATTCCATATAGCATCGGCAACTTCCTCGATTATTCTTGCTACAGAGGTTTTTCCTATTCTGTAACTGTAAGCTATGGTGTGGTATGAATCTCCTGTTGCCATATATCTGTAACATACAATTATTATGTTTTTTTGTGGTTCTACGAAATTCAGAGATAAACAAAGGGAAGCTCTTCGAAGACGTAAGACTACTACAGGACAGGTAGCACAAAATATGAAACCGTGGAAATATGAGAATTTGATGGAATTTTTACTACCACACAGAGAAAATAACGAGACTTTTTCAAATTTTTCAAATCTTATACAAGGACACGACACTGAAAACACTTCGGATACAATGATTACGGATACTGATGTTGTTGAATCACCTCCCCCACCGGCTGAATGTTCACTCTCAACAACATCTACAATTCAATATGGGAAGAAGAACAGCAAGCAACTGGAAATGATTGAGATTCTTCAGCGCCGAGAGAGAAATCGAGAGCAAAGACGAACTGAAAGAGATGAAATAAGAAAGCATATTTTTGATGCTAACCGACCACAAGATGCATTATCTCATTTATTTGAAAGCCTCTGTCAAAAGACACGTGATTTACCAAAGTATTTACGACTACGAGTCCAAAGAGAATTTTTTGGAAACAATTACTTGTGCTGAAGAAGAAACATAGTCCTATAACTCAATTCTTATAGCTGTAGAAGTGCCACAAATTATCAAACCAGCAACTTCCTTGACACCAGTCCCTGATTGAAGCCCCTTGCCTGATGTGAGTCCCGTGCCTGACGCCAACCCTTTGCCTCAACCTCAAAGATACTTTTCCAGCTGTTTGAATCTCAAACCATTCAAAAATAATAAATAAAAACATACCTCATAGCGATGGCGAGTCTTTCAGCAGAACTTATAGAGTTCCCGATACTTAGTATCCCTTTTTTCTATTTTACTTTTAATCATTTCATGAATAATCTGGAAGTCTTGTCGTGATAGTCGATAGTTATTTTCAAAAATTTCGTCAATTAATGTCATAAATAATGTTTTGTATTCTCCATGTTTTTTTCTGAATTTAGTGGCAACGTCGACCCATGAGCAAGCCACGCATATATCAATGACGTCAATTCAAGCGTAGCCTCTCCATGGGGTGAAAAGGACACAACCACATACATTTTCTTACAAAGCGAAGCTTAATACACGTGCGAAGCCTCTCCATGCGCCGAGGTGGGCCCGGGCATTAAGCGATGACAAGACGGAAAAAATGCGACGTCTAGACATGAATTCTCAACTATGGAGAAGCTTGCTTTCTCATCTCTCATTGCCGGAACGCAACAATATTTGGAATCGCGGCTATGGAATAAGACTAAGATAAGATGGTGGTAGCTAGACATGTAGGACCACCTGGGGATCGACCCGAGATTTTGGAACGTGAAATCGGTAGGCAAACTACTTCGCCATAGAGGAGGCTTAGCTACATGTCTTGGGATCTAACAAAATGGGACCATGAAAGAGCTACCCGTATATTGAATGGCTCGAACCCAGATATTTTTATTAAAAGGAAGGAAGACTCGTGTTATGTCATTTTAAAAAACAAGCCCCTATTATGGCATAATTACTATACTGAATACTGTACATTCGAATATTGTATATTTACTTTGTATGCTATCCAAGGAATTGTGAAATAAGCTCATAATATTGTATCAAATTTTTCCCGAGGTCATTAACTGCTCCGCGTACAATTTGCTAGTCATTAATAGTTTTTATCTCCGATCTTAACTTTTGGTGTTCTTAACAGCTTGTCACGTTATTTGAAAATTACAAAGGCGCTCTCCTCCCTCACTGGTTAGAGGGCTCTCAAAACTTAGTCTTTTGTGGCATCGCAGTGTTCTGCCGCTCGAAACACTTTGATGTCTTGTGCGTGCCTAAGCATTGATTGGGAAAACGCTCAAACATGTCAACGTTTCGGAAAGCTAAAAAATTGTCAACGAGTCTCTTCGCGCATAGGTTTGTTCTAGAATTTACATTTTAGATATTTTTAACAAAGAATTGATTACATTGATTGTAACGTTAACGTCGTATCTGTGGAAAGTTATTAGGCGTTAGAAATCATGTTATGGTTTTCATCGTTTCTTTAATTGAACGGTGAAGTGGTCGGGGCACTAAACAACATTACCATAAGAACGTCTTACTTCGTCTTTATTTGTAAATATTGTAATCATTGTGTTGATAGATTTTAACAAGGCATACTTCTTATATTAAAGCATGCATATATAAATGATCCACACAATATTGGAGTCTATACTATTTTAGATATAACTATCTAATTTTTGTCAATTACAAAAAATGTTTCGACAGCTGAATTGCCGTTTCACACATTGAAAGGTGCAAGAGGAAACGTTTTATCTTATATCCCGGGGGCCGATATACCATCCAGTGAGATCTATAAAAAAGTTAATGACCACATAATTGCATTATCCTTGAATACAGTAGAACCGATTCCGCGCAACCTGGGGCTACGGGTATATTATGTGAAGTGAAATTTAAATTTCGGACAACTCACAACAATGATTTAGTCCCAAACTCTGCTTGCATGTACTATGGGTACTAAATAACGTAAAGAATACAAAATATGTGTATTGACGAGCATGTCTTGGAAACAAAAGTCTTGTACGCATCACACTACGATGTACCAGGTTTCGAATTGGTACTTATGACGCAGAAGGTAGAATCGCTATCGTTACACGATGCGGTCGTAAAAAACTTTATGAAAAATAAAATTAAAAAGTTGAAGGGCTAGACGTTTGATGGAGAAGAGAAGATACTAGTGTAAAAAAAGGGGGAGTCGATTATGTCTTTGGGTTTACCTCTCGGCCAGAGCAGGGCCAGCAGCAGCAGCAGGCCTGCGGGCGCCGCCAACAGCGAGCGGCGCGCCCGCCACCCCATGTCAGCGCCGCGAGCGGGCCGCGCCTCGCGCCGCCGCCGCCGCCGCCGCCCCGCGCCGCGCCATCACCCGCCCGACGACCGACGCGACACACCGACCCCCGCCTCCCTACGCCGCACTCCCTATTCAAACCTATCCAAATACCAAATACTTAGTTTTCATAAATCGAATCAAGACCGCTCGCCGACGGCCACGCGTGCCGTCCGATTCTCGAGCATTGCCGGCGCGCCGCGGGTACGTTGTTCGGTTACGGCGCGTTTTTGAGCATTGTTGTTCAGCGGAGTGCGGCCGACCGTGGGGCAGCGGAGCCGCCGGTGTGCGGACTGGCGGCCGCGCAGCCGCTGCCGCCCATTCACGCGCCGCCCGCCCGCGCCCGCCCGACCTTGCTCCCCGCATCCCGCGGGATCCCGAGTCGCCCACCGCCGCCTATTATTATGCTAATTATTTGGCCCTTTTCAAAATTTGCCTACCTCTCATTTTTCACTTCTGCTCGATGTCCGTTATTTCTACCCACTTTCATCTAACTCATGAATTCCTAATCTTTTATTCAATTACATAACCTTTATTTACACAAGAAGCATTGCTTTACATATTATAAAAATAATTATAAAAATAGTCATCTGCCTCCATACAGAAAGAGTATAGTTATGATAGATTTGTTCTTACATAAAAGGTTTCATTAAGAATAGTTCTTAATGAAACATTTCCTTATGTGTTCTTATTCAAATGTTTTTGAGACACGAATTAGTATTTCTGTAATAAGCTACATTTAGTATATTAGTCAAGTTTCATAAAATGAGACCGTAGTACCTAGTAATTTATATTTCATTTTAAAACAACAAACTGAAACACTAGTTCGTGCCTCCAATAATAGCGCTTTAAGAAACAGGGTAAAGTTTTCGTGAGGGTTTTACATTGTGGATAATACTGCCCCCATTTTGTAGACTGTGATGGGTTTTCGAAATGTAGCGATTAGAGGCTCAAGTATTGTGGTTGTTTGGAGACTGCGGGGATGCGGCGTGGGCCCGCGCGGGGATGCTGCGCGCCACCGATCAATGAGGGAGCCCGGCGCCGCGCCCCACCCGCCGCCTTCACACCGATGACTTCGCATACTGAACCCATCCGACACCTACGAATTTTCGATCTCGAAACGGAACCTTTTTTTGCTATATTTCAGCAAAATTTACTGGTACAGTGCTCACTAAATACTTTCTGGAAAATCTTAGTGGGGGTCGCACTTACTAGCTTATACTTTCATCAGTCCATAGTATTGAAATTGATCTTTCAATCCCCTATATATTACTCAACTCCTTGAGAAAAATATGGTCGATGTAACTTTGCGTCACAATTGCCGACATTATTACTTGTTCAACTTCCGCTTTATCTTTTCATAAACCATCGATTAGGAGGGATTCAAATGCAACCTATTATCACATAATTTTGATTTTTAAAAACTTAAGAGTGGGCAAGGCGTCATAAAAATGTTTAATCGAATAAATTAAAATGAAATAAATTATAAAAATCGAATAAAATGAGATGTTTGATAAGTTGCTTAGCGTGGGAGTTTGAAATTACGTTCTACTGGCACTGGATGCGAATGTATCTGCCTATCCCTACAAAATCTAACAGGTACAAAAGTACCGTGTAGCCATATCAAGTATTTAAGGTTTGTAGTACAGTGATATTTTTCACCAAACAAGGAACATTCCTCTAGATGTCATTAACTTTTTAAGAACATATATAACATATACCATCATATTTTTTTTTCTGTTGAATTTGTTTTTTTTACTAAAAACAAATTTCTTTTTATAATATCTGTGATGAGTAAATAGAAAATGAATGAATGAAAGGAAACACTTTCTTGTTTAAAAGCATTATAAGTATTATAAGTATTGGATTTTACTTTATATTTTTACAAAACTAGTTTACTATTACTATTCAAGTAGTATGTATTTAGCTGGTCTCAAGAATGTCTAAAAGAGAGATTATATTTACGGAAGTAACGACGGTTTTGAAAATCTTTGGTTATTAACACGAATAATTGAAACATCTACACATATAAATATAATTGGAGTGTCTGTTTGTAATATTGAAATAACCGTTTTTAACTACATGCATATGAATATTTATGCGGTACATACACCAAAATAACATTTTTTTTTAATTTTTGTCTGTCTGTCTGTCTGTTTGTTTGTTCCGGCTAATCTCTGAAATGGCTGGACCGATTTTGACGGGACTTTTATTGGCAGGTAGCTGATGTAATAAGGAGTAACTTAGGCTAGACTTCTAGAAAAAAATCTTTTATTAAAAAAAAATTACTGTGCCACAGCAACGCGTGGCAGGGTCAGCTACTTATTAAATAAAATTTTAATTTTTCTTTGACCTCTTGACTCTTATTAGATCAATGGAAGGACTGTCTTATAACAGAATTTCAAGGAAAATAAGTTAAATTTGTTTGGCGAACTATGGATCCTACATTCACTTGGAAGTTTAAAAAACCATGTAAAATGTCGCTTTACATAGGTAGAGACTGTAGATATATTTTACTGATATTGACATTTAAAATATCAACAATAAGGGATATTATTGGTATATGTCTCGCTATGTTTTTTATTCAAAAATTTGTTAGGGATTGCCTTGCCCATATCGTAAACAATAAGTTATGTGATAGAATAAAAGAACTTTAATTTGTATAAAACTTGGTATTAAGTTGATGAACAAATTTTTATAGTGCACAGGTTTTGCTTCTTTGGTTGACAAAAAGGGAGTTTGCTAAATTTTTTACAACCCAATAAATTATTAAAAAAATATATGAATGGTAACCAAATAGCGAATCTTAAAATATCATTTATATAATATGTGGAACATTCTTTATATTACGAGCAGTATGTATAATGCACAATGAATTGAAGTGACCATTTATGACGTAGCGATCAAATCACGAGAGTTGCAGAAACGCAATGCAGTAGTAGCTTTGCAGTCTTTTAAATGAGAGTGTAGTCAGAGGTTTCCAATAATAATAATATGTGAATAATACACTTTTTTGCGGATTTTGCGCATATTTTATTTTATATTTAATTCTGACGTTTCGACTACTTTACGGGAATCGTGATCACAGGATGACTAAGATAATGGTTGTCATGTATTTTCTGCTACCTTTACAATATTTTATTGGGCACGTTCCTAATTGTTATTTTTTTTTATATAAATCAAATTGCTTTTTTTAGTTATTAAATTCTCACTACGATTACATTGTTTATACTACTGAGTTCGGAAATTGGGAGGCCCTTCCAAGAAGAACTGGCGAAAGAAACTCGGGTAGGGTGACCGACCTCCATCCTACTGTTATTATTTGCAAAAAGAGCTAACTACATCATCAGGTCTTGCAATGTGTGTTTTTGGAGGTATTAATTTATTAATTATTGCATCTAAGGCCGGTGGAACGCTCCAACCTTCATCTCTATTGAAATTAGGATGTTTCGTGATTTCAATGGCCTCGCGTCGCATCCTAGGAACAAATCTTTGTTCTCTAGCGAGAATTTGGGGTTTAACGATACGAATGTAATGGTTTGGCCCCTCAAAAGCATGCTCACACACTGCAGATCTATTATCGCGCCTATGTTTTATGTCGGCTACGTGTTCTTTAATGCGCGTCCCTATACTTCTCTAATAATAATATGTGAAAAAAAAACAAAAAAGAACAAAATGCTAAGAAGAATTCTAAAGGATTTATTAAAAATTGCACATAATATTATATTTTATAAGAAACATCTTATTCAAAATGTAAAGCTAAGATATATGTACATATAGTCAATCTGCTCAAATATAGAATGTTGAACGAATGAATATAACGATGTTTTATTAAATAATAATAAAATAATCATAACAATAAGTTCTTTATTGCACAAAAAATTGTTTAACAAGAAATTGTTTACTTCAGTTTTATACTTAATCAGTAATTAAGCAGCGTTTTTACTCCATTCTAGAGTGGCCTAAGAACTTCATAATTTGGCCGTGGATAAGTTAATGATATGTTTTGAATATAAAATATTTAGATGGTATAGAAAAAGAACTACTAATTTACTGCCACACTATTTTTTTTCTGCACTCCCACGATATCAAAATTGGAAATAATTTAATATCATGGAAAATATAACTGTGTAGCGCTATCTTACTCTGAAGCGAAATATAGCGCTATCGCAAAGGAATAAGGTAGGGAAGAAATACTTACGAACACTTGAAAATCGGTGGGATTCTGCTGAAGATAGAGAAGTCATTTTATCATGTCAGTCGAAAGAAGCCCACAACTGGACAGAAGCCTGCACCAAAAATGGGTGGTTTTGGCACAACTCCCGCGGGTTAGAGATCGTAGTAATACTCCATTATTTGGAAAACGATGCTGTACCTTTTGTGTGGGTGGGAGGTGTATTATGCATTGCGACATCTTTAAGATAGAAGGGTTGGTGCTATTCTACTGTACCTGGTCATCACACCACATGACTGAGTAAGGCATATAAATCTATATATATGACAACGAGTTTCACCGGCAGACTTAAATTAGTTTTCGGTGGGTGGTAGGTCAAACAAACTCTATCATCCAACCCCATAATACTAAATAATATTTTATCAGGATCTTTATTGTATTGTATCCGTGAAGAATATTAATGGTCCAACTTGTTATTTAACGATGAACGCGTTCGTTACTGAGCCATGTCATTAGTTACAGCTCCGTAAGGAAGGGAACAATACAATTCCAGTGATCACTATCCGGTTCTGTCTTTATTTGGCGCTCGATGTACTTTATAAATGGCCAATGTGTTCAAAACCTCCAAGTATTGCAATACTAGGAGAAAGCGCCCAAGGAGTGCAGTTGAATAGACCACTAAGAACAAAAGCGGTTCATTTGCTAGGAACTAGGCGAAATAATGAACGTTCTATACCAGAGTGAAATGTCAAAAGTAAAGGTTAAAAGTTATGAGCGCACGGGCGCATTGTCTACACGCTGTACTGGAATTGATACCAATGTATTGACGATAGATAAAAAGAATAAAACATAAATAATAACATAAAGTATCAGTAAGGATTAGTTCCTTACTAATACATTATGATATTTATAACTTTGCTTTTACGTCGAAGAGTTCGTGTTTCTTCATTGCACCATAACTTCTTAATGCGAATACAGATATGAATAAATGTGGTATCGATAGCATTGTTACATCATCCCCAGCGACAAAGGCTACTGTGAAACTTTAAAAAAAGAACAAGATGGCGACTATACGGGGCCTTTTTCCTATACAAATAAAATTAACGGACAAACATAAAAAAAAAATCTCAAAACCTTCAAAAAGTGCTTGGGCCTTTTTTCAATTTTAGATGCACCTATTACAACAATTATGATTAGGCAGGTTCTTTAAAGTTTAAATATATATCAAGTAAGTCGATAAATATATCTACGCTTATTGAAACAACCTGTATACGGTACGAAACGACGCAGAGTATATACTCATTGCACATGTACCATTTAAAATAGAATAAATTGCTTTACTATCTTAAAAACAACTTATCATTGAATATTTCTTTTCAATGTTGTTCCGTAGAATGTGATAAAACGTAGATTTTACTGTGGCACTGCACTCGTTGCATAAACTTTCTCGTATATATTAGATAATATATGATAGGAGCTTTAGTGTTCATGCTGAGGCTTTTTACGCGCTTTTGGTATTGCTGTCGTCAAACAACACAAAGATTTTACGTTGAATCAGAATATATACCTAGTTATTGCAAGGAATTGAAATATGAAAAACATTGAAAAAAAAACGAAAAATTATTGATAATTTTTACAGTATCAAAATATTGTTCTGGTAGCCGTTGGTCATCGTTACCAATACTTCTTATAGATATTTAATTAAATATACTCTGTGCTGTATTATCGGACATGAAACGAAGCGCGGGCGTCACGGTGGCGTCGCGTGACCGTTCAATGGCTGCTTGGAAATTGCATATTACACGCCGCGATCGCTGCAACTGAACATTAATGCATTCTCGCAGATTACTTCATAGCGAACCGACCATACAATCTGTTACACTTTTTACACGTTTCGTTTCGCGCTCCAGCGAAATTACTTCAAAGATTCTTATTTGTATATCGAACTGATCAGGTTCAATAAACCGAGATGTCGACATAATGTAATATTTATGCGTTCCTATACAATTACTATTTTTTTGCACACTTCTGTTTTACAGCGATCCCCAGCCCATTTTCTAAACGCGAGGATTTTGGCATAACAATGCCCTATTTTTGGAGATGGTATCCGTAGAGTTAAGGATAGCTGCTTAACTTTTTTGTAACTTATAATTATGGCAAAAGTTTAAATAATTCTCGAATTAAAAACTGATAAATTAATACTATTCTTGCTAACACCAAAAACATAAGAATGATTCCCTTCTTGTTAGCGTAATTAGCGGTAACTTTTACACAGTTATAAACTTTTTTCTGTCGTAATGACTAATGCTATTGGTACTAAGCTAAGATTTGCTCTATAAACATACCAAAATTTGTAATAATAGCTGAGTTTAAAAAATTTAAAAAATGTATGGTTAAAGCTATAATTTATCATTTTTTTCTATCAAAAGGTAATTTTATAGGTTAAAATATCACACCACTAAATTTTTTTTAAGTAAATTGATTGTCTATGTCAGGAGATTTTTAATCTCTTCTGTTGAATCATGCAACAGTGTGAAAACGATTGCCAAATATCGAATTGGGGCTGAATAATTTCAATTTACGTTGGTTGCTATTAATGTGGGTCGTAAAGGACACACTGATTACTTATTGATGACTACGGAGCGTCCAACCCTGACCGATGATAAATTTGTTCCAAAATGTGTCAGGAGAAAAACCGTGCAGAGATCGTATGAAAAATATTAGAGCGCCCTAAATATTTTCCTATCGCAGTTGATTGCACAGAACTGTAGGTATATAGGTCATCCAATGCACTTTAGCTTTGTAAGTGCTTAACCACATGAACCATTTGTTATCATTAAAATAATTTAGTACTTGGTAAAATAAACACTTTGATTTGTGATACTTTGAAATATTGGAAATGAAACAGGAATTATCTTTAACTAGCGACCCGCCCTGGCTTCGCACGGATGCAATGCTCTACTATATTATGCATCTATTATACATATAAACCTTCCTCCTGAATTACTCTATCTATTTAAAAACACCGCATCAAAATCCGTTGCGTTGTTTTGAAGATTTAAGCATACATAGGGATATAGGGACAGAGAAAGCGACTTTGTTTTATACTATGTAGTGATTAGTGAAAGACAGCATTTCTAATAATAGGATATTTAACAAAGGCAAAAGCCCTATGGAAGAACTTGCGGACGGTCGTTGTCAGGAACACTTTGAAGGATGGTGAAAATAAAAATAAGCGTTATGATCAAGATATTCTGCTCTGTGGACTTTTTGAATCGTCCTATGACATTTCATTCAAAAAAGGATTTTGTAGGGCTATTAAAATAATAATAAATTACTTGATGAAATAAAAGTATTCACGTTAAATAAATTAAAATAAAGATTTTTAAATTTATTAATAAACAAGGTGTATTATGAGACTGATTGATGACTTTGAAATTTTTTTTTAGTATAATGACATTCAATATTTAATAATAATAAATATACATACATATATGATACATATATATGTAATATTTATAGAAATATATATAAACACCCATGACTCAGCTACAAATGCTCGTATTCATCATACAAATATCCGCCCCACCGGGATTCGAACCCAGGACCATCGGTGCGAAAGACATAATCGCTACCGTTTCACCAAACGGTCGTCTAATATATATTATTAGACGACTATATATATATATATATATATATTAATATATTTTGATCATCACATTTAATAATGTTTATAGATAATGATTCAATTGAACTTTTTGTAATAATACTGATTACTTTAATTATTAACAATAATATTTATAAATAGATGTTCAATATTTGTTCATCGACTTTAGAAAAATATATTGGATAACCTACATAAGCACCAAATATAACCATATTCTTCCAAATTAACATTTTAATTTATATTTATTATTTGTTTAACATTTTTACATAGCACGAATTTCTGACTCGCTATCGTAAGCAATCTGACTTCAACGCACGTAAGAAATTTATTCTCTTTCTCAGAAGTAACGAAATTTTGAAAAATATATATCTCATCCCATCTGAGGGCTCGGAGGCGTGGTTGTTTTTTACACACGTATTTTATATCTTATAGAAATATTGCATTGTGAATGCAAACAATTAAATAAAAAAAAAAAAAATAAAAAAAAAAAAATATATATATCTCACATACACTTATGAATAACTTTACGAGTTTGCTATAGTCCTTGTCAGCAGTGGGACTTCAGTGAAACAGAGATGTTTGCGTGGGGACTAACTGACTCTTGACATGAATGAATGTTTTTACTCACAACACTACAATTTTACTAATTAATGTTTTTATTTAAGCTCGCGATAGCCAGTCATGTCATTACCTAACCATACTTATGTTATTAAACGAGAGGAAATATTTTTAGTATTAAATCTGAGTGGTCTAGCGATAACGAAATATGACCAGGGTTAACAGAATACGTGGGTTCGTAATCCACTTGAGTCGTATTTTTATTATTTTTCCACGTAAATAATAAATTTTAATATTACGTTATCCGTTTAATTGACCACACAAATTTACGCTGATTTTGTTTTACAAATATACCCCAAGTCAATAAGATAATCAAGCCTTGTCCATGCGCAGCAGTGGACGTCATAATACTGATATGATGATACAGACATACCTAAGTTATGAAAACTTATTTTTGTCAACACGTGCTGTGTTATGATATTATTTACTTTCACACAAATTGATATGCCAACCCTCACGGGGGTCAATTTACGATGTGTACGGAATAAACAACGGAAATGAGTATTGATTTACTTACCTTCGACTAGATTTTGATATCAGAAGGGGTTCAGGATACGTTGCTATCAAGATCAAATTTGAGGAAAGATAGATAGATACAATACTAACATAAACTTATGAAATACACTTTACCCAACATATAGTTTTAAAATATTGTAACATTTATTTTTCTTAAATATGTTATCACATGTTTAAAATCTTACACAGGAGCACATATTGGACACACAAATTTTATAGTTTTTAATGGTTTTTTAATAATTACTATATAAAAATAATAAGAAGAACATATAATTAAGAAGAACTTGTACTATGGATACTATTTAATCTATAAAGAGCTAAATACGTGGTGTGGTATGGTGTACACGTGGTCTATAACTATAGTTACCGTTGTGCAATTAAACTTTAATTATAACACAAGTATAAATCTTTGTATTGTACACTAACGAAAATTAAATAATAAAACAAATAAATAAGTATGCAACTATCACGACTAGAAAACAAGTGCTAATTAATAAAATTTGATGCCAATCAACATTTTTAAAACATCTTTATACTCGATATAGACTTAATTACAAGTTAAAC
This sequence comes from Calamotropha paludella, assembly GCA_927399485.1. NCBI lineage: Eukaryota > Metazoa > Arthropoda > Insecta > Lepidoptera > Crambidae > Calamotropha > Calamotropha paludella. Next base: position 16,350,354 of record OV656804.1, on the reverse strand, counting down.
AAAAACCTTAACACAGAGTTTTTAATCGGTTGAGAAATTGATATACTGTTATTACAATTTTTTTTTGTTTTTTGGTTTGGAAAAAGTAAATCTTTAGTTAAAAAAACTAAACACAAAAAAATACTCAAATAAAAGACCTGAAATTAAGTATCATCTTAAAAACGAATTTTCTGAAATAAGAATACTCTTAAATTAAGATCATACTCTTAAACCAATCTAAAAGTATTTAAGTTTTAAGAATAGGAACATTTTATGTAGTATACAGTTAGGTATGTACTTTTTTAAGGTTCACATACATCCCTAGAAAGAACCATTAAGTGTGAAATTTTTATGCCATTTGTTAGTGCTACCATCTAATGGGGCAACCTTGATGGTTTTAAAGTATATGTATACTAATAAATTACTTACATTTTTTAGAAATACAAGAACCCAATAAAAGGAAATTTAAAAAAATTTCAAAAGAAATGGATCTTGCGGAGACAGTAACTTTCATCCATCAGTGAAATATGTGGGCGAGCTTTATGAGTCATCACGGCTGAGAACTCCTTTAAGTATAAAAGCTCCTGATATTTCAACATTAACAATATTTTAAGGGAATTTTTACAATACAAGAGATGACAAAGGAGTTTACTGCATGCCCGTACGTAAGCATTCCCTGTAAATAATTTAAGACGTATTCAACATAAACAACTATTACTTTTTTCAGTATTTTCAATATCTATTTTTAAATGTCAGTCATTATCGTAGTGGCAAGGCATATGCATAGCTTACAGCAGGCGGTCTTTTGATTGTCAAAAAGTAACTACAGAATTAAGTTAGTAATTATACTAGATTTAAAAAATCTAAAAATCCCACGTTTTTCAATGTCCTAAAAAGAATAAAATAACCCTGCGGGGCAAAGCGAGGGGCCACTCAAAACGTGGGGGCGCATATTACTAAGAGGAGATTTTAAAGAGATGAATGACATGCATTGATGCCGATTATTGTAAAGATGCGCCCCCACGTTTTGAGTGGCCCCTCGCTTTGCCCCGCAGGGTTATTTTATTCTTTTTAGGACATTGAAAAACGTGGGATTTTTAGATTTTTTAAATCTAGTATAATTATTTTATTCTTTTTAATTATTAACTCAACGAAGTAACCATGTGTTACGCAACAATCGGATAAGCCCCATACAAAAGTGAAAGTTGCCGAAAGTGGACCTGAAAGTGCATCTGGAAAGTTGAAAGTTGCTTTAGAGTGCATTGTCATCGGGTTCTGAACTATCCTGAAAGTTTCAGCTTTCTAGCTTATCGGAAAGTGCCTCAAATTTAAGTTGCAAGATTTTGCCCGGACAGACAAACAAACAAATAAGAAAAGTGAGATAAGAAAAACGTGGTAAAAAGTGGAAGGAATGTTACCTACTTAATCGATATTAATTAGTCAATGATTTTTTAATTTTGATTTTGATACGCAAGAAAAATTGAAAAAGATCTCGCGGACCAAGAACACAGAGAGGCGTCTTTTTCATCTCCCTATCTGGTATCCATTATTGGATGTTTTTCCAAAATCTGATTTATTTAACAAACACTCCATGAAAAGAACGGAAAAGTGCTAATATGTTTGATTGTCGATACGATACCAATGTGTGCAAATGCTGAAGGTTTTTAGGGTCTGCGGGCCTATAATAAGACTCCTTTCGCTACGATTAGATACATTGGCGTTGAGCGTTGTTTTCTAATATGGCTTAACTTCTAACATCTTGTGTGAATAGTTGATAATTTATCTATATACACTTATTTCTTATATATATTTGAGAAATAATCTACAAGAATAGCGCAAAATAGTAAACTGAAATAAGAATTTTGAATAAGAAAAAAAGCTCAAAGGTTGAGGTTGGCTGAGGTTCATATCAATTGCAAAGATCCTGTGAACACGGCACACGAAAAGAGGAAGAAAAGTCGGGATTCAAAATAAAAGTAAAGAAAAAACATTCATAAAAAATATTGATATTTTATGAAAGACATCATAAAAATAAGGTCTGATTTAAAGTGTTATTATATTATCATATTTTTGAAAACATTTAGCCCTCTTAAAAGTTAACGTCACTTTAAATATGATACAGCAGGATTTATAATAAAATAATGCCAATATTATAGAACATCCAGAGGGCAATTTCAATACGAATGTTGACACCATTGTTTCCATTACCTACCCAAGTAGCTAGCGTGCCAACACTGACGTATTATATTCGTCCTGGAAGTGGTAAATTTATAAATGATAACCTTATCTATATTGTCTGTGGTCTGGCTGAGATGAGAGGCGTCGTCATTCAGATTTCATTACAAGAATTATTTATTAATAATATTTGCCCATTTATAACATCTTTATTTTCTTATATGTATTTGATACGGATAAAAATCGAAAAAATCCCATTGTACATTTATTTTATGTACAGTTACGCAGTTAAACTTACTAAATAAAACTTTAGAAAACCACAAGTACACACCCGATATTGAATCGGTTGTTTTTTAATGAAAGCTGAATACCAAGATTTCACGATTAATATCCGAAGCTTAGTTATTCTGTAGAGAGTGTGCGATGTCAGTCGCCTTACTCAGAGTAATTGGGTGAGGCTTGCCGGGTACGGCGAAGCGATTTTCATTAACCTGAAATGAGAAAAATGCAGCCTTCACGTTCGCACCTAGTTTGGCGTGCGCCTTTTGAATACTGGATACTTTATAGACATCGATTAATTAACGATTTCTCAATATCAGAACTCTATTTTTATGGAATCCAAAATTGCCTGCCCATCTTTATAGTTTTAAGTTGATGTTAAAGAGAAAGTTTTTATTAAATATTTATTTAATAAGTCATTTATTTCAGTAGTAGGAACGTAATACACGTTTAAACGCACATTAGCGCCTTCAAATGACTATAAACTATGACTGTTATTCGCATGGACTAAAAGCAGTATTTCCCATAGTTTAAAAAAAATAGTGAGCATTAACTCATGCTAAACGCACAAAACTATACGTTTCCCTAAAATGATCGTCGATGTAGAGAACAGTATGATCAACTTGTATTATGTAAAAACCAGTAGAGTTCAATAAACAATGTAAACTGCGATGTCCAAGCTGGGGAAGCGTATTTTGCTGTCAGACAAGTAGTAGATTTACTGGTGCATGGACGCTACTTTTGTCAACGTCTTGTCTATTTTATTAAACTCTTTAAAACGATTTGGCTCTTAGATTTTTGATCTATGATTTCTTTTACATAATTCGAAACAGCATCTAAGGTAAATGTTTACCTATAAGAAACACAAAATAAAATTCTTCATTGACTGTTATTTTAAATATTGTAAGATATATCGATGTAAAGAATCAGATTTAGATGTTAGGCGTATTAAGAATGTTATCTTTGAAAATATATCTTTATGCCAAAGATTACGTTTACTTTTTATCATCTTTATATATGACCTCTGTCACTGAATAAAAACAGGTAATCGCAATAAAACATTGAAATTAACAGAAGTGTTGTAAAAAAAAAAACTTTTGTTATACTATTTTTGTAGTCGACAACTACAGAGATAAATTTAACTTTCATTTAAATCTAAGAATATTAAAATTGTGAATTCAATCCACTGACAACAAGAAATAAGTAATTTACAAAACCTATGCCTAAGTATACAGAAATACAGGAATACAATAAAAAGTCTTTCATTTCATTTTTACATGCATTTTTAATTATTTGAATACATAAGCATCATTATTGTTTCCATACAAACTGAATACCACCACAGTCCACCTTCGAAACGTAATGTAATGAGTCAATTTATAATATTTTATAGTTATCAAAGATATAGTTATATTTATAAAAATAAACAAGCAGTTTCAATTATTGATTGTCTAAAAACCATTTTATTTCTGATAGAATTTAGTAATATCTCACACATCCATAGGTTGACTGCATCATAATAAACAATTATCGGATTTCGGGCCGCAATCATCATTTTCGGTGTTGTGTTGTGTCACTTATCCAAACTTGCGGTTGAGCAAAGAAATATTAATAACTAATATCTAATATCCAGTTACTGTCAACGGATTTAACATATTCTATTGATGACGGTGTTTCATGTAGGTCAGGATATGTTTGAAATGTTCTTGTATCCTTTTTTATTAGCAGCCAATTTAAATTGGACCTACGACTTTTTTACGATAAATTAGACAGGAGCAAAAATGCCTTCTGAAATATCGAACAAAATGATAAAACATTATCAGTGATGTTTTATAGCGAATCATAGACAAGTGAATAAATTATAAATTAAATAATCGTTAGCAAAAGTATTACAAGAAGGATACTAAAGTTTCTTTGGGATAACTTTGGTTGGTTAATGTCACGATTCAAATAGTATGATGTCATGCATATGTTTAAACTAAACTTTAAAACAGATTTCTTATTACCTACGTTGAGCAGGTAATTCGTGCCCAAAAGCGCCTAGAATATTCCAATTGCGATCTTAGCCTCTGGTATAAGTAATTAATGGTACAAAAGTAACTATTGCGTTTGAGTTAATTTTTTTCTATCTCTTGAAAAATATTTAACGTTTCAAAATATGGTATTGTGAAAATTAAAGGTATTTGATTTCTCGGTTTAAATGTTGTTTTAGAAGTTGAAAATAACTGAAACAAATGTTAAACATAATCTGCCAGACCATTTTGTAAAACCACATCAGTTTTTGCTTTGATAGAGTGTTGCATTGATGTATATATAAAATACACCAATGATACTGATCTGCTATGCGCGCAGTGTTAACATAAAATATTTTCTTCATTATAAATATATCACAGCAATAAATCAAGTACAATTACTAAATGGCTTTATTCTATTATTATTCCATCAAATTTGTCTCATAAATATAAATTAAACGAATTCACTTAAATCGTTATTAAGCAATTACCTTAAGTGCATAAAGAGCAATGCATTAATAACTTGTAACAATTATAATTAATTCTAAGATATTTTTCTTTTTTCATCTTTATTTAATTTTAGTTAGTTTTTTAACAAATTAGTTTGAATTATATGAGCTTATACCTATATTCTGCCATTGATCTTATAGATGTATGTGTAATTTATTGAAAAATTAATGACTGTAAAATAAAGCTTACACCTTGAAGTGATTACATAGATTTACTATCGTATTTATATTATGGTTATTTTTTTTACAAAGATCAGTCTCCATCAGCTTTAGTGTTATGTAAATTCACTGTCCGTATTGTGTAATTGAATTAGCAGACGATTGTTCACCTGACAAGGAAAGTAGCTACATCGCTCGTGTTATCTGGTGTCCGGGAATTGGCTGTTTTATACTTTCACCGTCTTTCAACGCGTCAATACCTTCCCTGGAAACTCAAACGTAACGTAGGCGAGACAAGAAGCCCATCCGATAAGCATTATAACGTTAGGGACCTAATTAAATTAGAATTCTAGGGCTGGCTTCGTACTTACGCACCAGTGTGCACGTACGCTTCTCACAGGAAGGTTGGAAAATAATCTTAGATTTTTCTGGTATTACTGACATAGAAATGTGAAACTTTCTTGTAGATAGAACGCGGCACGGTGTCAAGTGCGTTTGTAGGTAATAGTGTGGCAGGGCGGGCGCGGTGAGAGCGAGGCCCGGTTGCGACCGGTCGGCCCCTCCGCGCACACGCCGCTCTGAGCCGTCGACGTCGCGACGCTGCGCCCGTGTGCGCAACCACTGCTCCGTACGTTGCAATCGCGTTTTTTTATTGACAAAACGCAGAATAACATCAGTGTTAAGGCGATCCAGAATGTTTTGAAACAGTGCTTGACTGCTAATTCAGTGTCAACTTGGATGAAAAGTAGTTTTAAAAAGCTCGAATTGTGGTAAGTTTGAATATTTTAATTACTTCATATGACCTTGTCTAAGATTGTGGAGTATCTATGTATACAATGTATGTAGATGTGGTGCAATTATGCGGGTTTCCCTCACAGCAAGTGGGGTAAGGTCACTGGAGCGGCGAGTGCGTGCCGTAATGAGATTAGGGGCGAGCGTCCAGGCCGCCGCGCGGCTCGCCCGACCTCTTTACGCTTTTCCCGTTTTCCGCCCGCCTTCGCACAGTAACTTCGAGTTTGTTTACGCGGGAGTTTGCACGGGTACTTGATTTATTCCATAGTCGTAAAACTTAGTTGATATAAGAATCTATTTTAATCCGTTTAAAAATGTGAGTGATTCAAAAATACGTCTAAGAGTGATTTTTGTTAAATTATTATTAGCATATTTTAAGCGTTGTAAATGTAAAAATATTAAAATCTCTTTAAATATTACTGAAATATACTTTAATATTACAATACGTACTAAAATTCGACGGTGCGTAAGTAACCATTTACTGTTTTTTCTTTAAATACATATAGCACCACCATATACAAAACCTTTGAAAACAATGTGCGAAGAACATTAAAAAAACAAAAATATTTAAAATGCCGGAAAAACACCGGATCGCTTCGTAATTGTTGTCTAGTCGAGAACTCCCACAGTGATGTCACCATTTCATCTCAGCACATCTATTTCCCAGCAATATTTATTCGTTACCCTTTGTTATATTCAATTATAATGCGACTTATTCTCATAACGTTGACATTTCCCACACGGCAAATATAATCGAGCGCCCGATCGGAGAGAAAGCATCGATCCTTCTCTGATTCAGCCTCCCTTTTGTTACCTTAATTAAATGATATAAATGTTACAATCATTAGATTTAGACAGGCTAACTTTCTTCCCGCTACTTTGATTGATAAAAGTTTGTTGGTAAGAAGTAAAAAAAAACAATCTACTTTCACCATAGTTTGGATATAACAGTAACTGTTGTTTACTTTTATTTATTGCGCCCATGCTCGTTGGGTTACGCTATTAACGTTTATAAAGAAAATTGTTATAATTAGTGTTTTGATCAAAACAGCTACTTTTTTGCTGGTTACTATCAATTCGGCTGAAATCTTTTGTTCATAATTACGTTTTTTTTATTTAAGTTTTTAGTACTTTTAACAGTATTAAATATCTTCGTCTAACAGAATCTAGTCTGACTTGTCGTTTGTTTTATTGTTAGGCATTTGGTGTTGCCAGTCACAGTGTGGTGACTGGCAGAGTCAAATAGCACCAACCCTTACACTTAAGGGGAACTGTAAAAGGCTGTAATGATACTGAGGTAATCAATATCCACCTCTTGTGGTACGCAAAATGGGCAGCAGAGTTTTCCGAATTATGGTCTTATACTGCAATTACCAAACCGCCTGCCAAGCCTGGACATTCTTGAGGAAAACCTTCCATTTTTGGGGAAAGCTTCCATGTAACAGTGGACATCTTTCAGTCGAGATGAAGATTCGATTTTACAATTATCGTAGATATATTAATTTTTATGACATTAAATTGTAGTGCAAGCTCGCATAGGCTGGCTACGCTTGTTTAAGAATATGTCGACGATGTCGAAAAATATAGTATCTACTGGGGTATATATTTACTTTTTAATAGTTTTACCGATGCGTCAATAAATTAGAAAGAATTAGCGGATGTTGAAGTATAAATATGATTGCTATAAATATTATTGCCAAGTATGGGAGTGGTGGCACAAATACCTGAGATTAGATAATGAGTTGATGTGATCAATGACATAATAGTCACTAAGACAAACTTCTTATTTTAAAAGAAAATAAAGTGGTTAATTTTTTTGTGAATAAATCATTCTTGAAAATATGTTTTGTAATATTATGAGCTAAATCCATTTATAACACCTTAACCATATGTTGATCTGGTTATTTTGCTTAGATAGTTTTCCAGGTCATACATATGCATGAAGAAGAGTTTTCTGATCTGTAAATGTAAATTTGGACCGAAACAGGCTTTGGGCATTTTCGTAGTTGTAAAGCTGAACTCGTTGGTTTCGGTCGTAGGGTATTAACCTCTAGGAGAAGCGTCTGATGTCATGTGCAAACGATGCCTCCGCCCACCAGATGGCCAATAGCTTAATGACCATTTGCATTTTAATAACCATGTATTTCATATGAATGGGTTCGGATACGATACGAACATACTAATGTCAGCTTTTTACTTTATTTCGTATGTACATATATATGTTTTACACAGGTTTTCTAATATGATATAATTTAAATACTTGAAAAAAGAATATGAAAATGATTCTTACTTAATAATTAACTTAATAAAACACCTTGAAAATATATTTACACCACTCAAGAACTTATGGAATAGTATTGCCTATGTTTGTTGAGACTTAGAGAATTATTAGTTTTGGAAAACTAGTATATTTTGTATGAGTATTTCATTCACTAGTTAATTACGCGACGATTCATTTTGGATTTTATTGTTACTCGTAATATTTAAATAACATCGGTTGGAATACTTGAGGCAAAATTGAAAATGTTATTTTTACTCACACTTTTTCTGGATTAGATTCACGTTCATTCATTGTTTTAGGCGTCAATTTACCTAAAATCATTTGGTTTAATTTGGAACTAGGTTTTTATGCGACTCGCTGGATGATGCAGCTCATCTATTTTAAAATTTGTCTACGTAACAAAATGGTAAGATGTCAATTTGACATTGTTACGTGATGTGAGTATTGGGTAGACAAAATAAAAAGAATTAGTTTAATCCAAGATTTATTTTCCTAAATAACATCATACATATAAATAATCAAATACAGTTGTGTTTGGAAAATCTCTTAGCGGATTTTTAGCTGACCTGTTTGGGAACACCGAAACAGGTTCTATAATTTACTCAGTCGTCCAATAAACTTTGAGTAGCTTCAGAAATTAACTCTTAAACCGTTGCAGCATATCTCAATCACATGCTTAAACCACGGTCATAGTAGTCCAATTTCTATCTAACGGTCCATTAACAGCGGCTGCACTTTATTATAATTTGTAAACATACGATAGTTCTTAATACGTCATAACCCTTCGCCATAACAATATTAAGGCGAATTTTAACAATATATCTATCGATCTATATTGTCATCATTCGATATCGAGGGTAGCTAGGGAATCTTAAAGTTCATGTCTATTCAATTTATAACATAAATGGCCATTATGTTTCAGCTAACACTAGGATGCTTGGTTTTGTATTGCGCAATATAAGAGAGTTTCAGAAACCCAGCACTAAAATAACCTTATACAACAGCTTAGTTCGTAGTATATTGGAATATGGAGTTACAGTCTGGCGGCCTCACTATGCTACTTATGTATTGAGAATTGAGAGGATACAGAAAAGGTTCTTGTGGCACTTAATTTACGCGGAAGGGGCAGCCAAAACAATAAAATCCTATGAAGATAGACTTAAATATTTTAAGCTAAGCCGTTTAGAGAATCGCCGAGACCTACTGGATCTGTCATTTTTCTTAAAGCTACTGACAAATGAGATAGATTGTCCTCAATTATTAGACCTAGTGAATTTTAGAATCCTTTTCCATCATCCTCGCCACATTGTCGAAAAACTGTTTGCGCCACCGTCGCGTAAGACGAACTTCGGTCAAAATTCTCCAATCTCGCGGTTTTGAGAATTTACAATCAGCACAGTTCTCAGCTGGACATATCATATTCCTACGTAAGAAATCGGAGACTGATTATTAACCTGCACCAAGATACAAATTAATTTTAAACGTATAGATAAAGTATTGTTCTTGTTTGCTGAACTAATTAATTGAGTGCATGTGGTGTTTGTCTGTAATAGATTGTACAATTAGATGATAAGTTTGTGTAGTTTTAGTAAGTAAGAATAAATTGTAGCAATCGTTGACAAACCTTATAAATAAATAAATAACACACAGCGTGTCGATTTGCTACATAGATAAGGTGACTATTTTTGTCCAGATCGTCTTAAGACAAACTGTTATGGCGACCGGTTACTTTTCGGACAAACTGCTAATTTGTCTTAATGATTTATGATGAATTTATACACGGGTTACATTAAAATACAATTTGTAAATTACACCATATAATTTTTCAGATATGGTCGAAAACGCAAGTTGTTTAGACAGCACGTGGAACTTTCCTCTTAATTAATTTTATATTGCTCTGTCATTTATTATAAAGTGGCAGTGCCTGCCCCAGTGTTTATTAGATGGTTGTTCTGAACAACATTGAATACATGTGCATTGTACAAAAAAATAATGTTTAATGATTTTGGATTTTTCCGAAGTATATGGTGATTAAGTAAGTGATATATAGTTTAGTATGCCGGTCGTGTCCTACAGAGTGGAATAGCACCAACACTACATTTGAGGACTAATAATACTGGGGGTTAACACCATACGTCTCGTGAACCGAAATTTGGATAGCGGCATTTTTCGAATTATGGCCTTATGCTGCGATCTCCCTGCCAATCGTAGATATTATGGCGGAACCTCTTATTTTTGCAGGAGGCTTCAATCCAGCAGTGGACTTCTTCCAGCTGAGATAATGAATCAACTGTACAATTTCGTAGATATATTGATTGTTATGTTATGACATTTAATTCTAGTGGAAGCACGCTTATGTGGCCAACGCTTGTTTAGGAATATGTCTTCGAGTAATGTCAATGTGCGTGTCGAAAAATATAGGATCTGTTAGGGTTAATATTTACTTTTAAATTGTCTTTTCGATGCGTTTATAAATGGTAAGAATTAGCGGATGTTAAAGATAAAATATAATACAACCTTTACTCTATTAGAATATATTCAGCGTAACCACAATTGTAACATGATATTTTTCATGGTCAATGTTGGTTTAGAATAATCTAAGAGATCTAGATATTGCACGAGTTCTATATATTCCATCAGATATTTTCATTTTGATACGTATTTACTAAGTCTTGAAGTTTAAATGATAGTAGATTTTGTCGTGATTTGTTTTATTCGAAGAAAATTCGTATTTACTATTTGTCTACGAATAATTAATGTGATATTGTCTTAACATTTTATATCATTTGACCTACTACAGGTTAATAATTTACCTTAAATCATATAAGGACATGAGTTTATAGTTTTTATAAGAAAAAGTATATTTTATACTTTTTCTTATAAAAACTTTTGAGGATGTTTACTAGTACCTATATTTTAATATGATACACCATTATCTGCGTAGGCTGTATTACCCAGCGGGAGGCCACCTTATTAACTCTCTTATAAAGCTTCAACCTAATCAAATAGAATGTTAACTAAATTAAAGGACCCTAGTTAGATGTTGCAGTAATATTAAAATTGGGTATATAGGATAAAAAACTAAAATCATTGGGTGTTCTCTTGATTGGCTTAAAGCATTTCATTTATGATTTGATATCAATAGTAGAAATTGGTCGTCGTATAATATCTTGATCATAAATTAACTAAGATAGAAATGGTAAGAAAAAAGATATTCTTGTTATAAGATTAAAAAGTTGTCTATTTCACGAATTACACAATAAAACATTTTTCGATATAAATACATAATTAATTGTTCAACGACGGGCGAACGTGGGCGATTTTATGCCATCACCTTTAATATTTTTTTTAGCTTAGGTTAAAGACATAAAATTTCCATACATATAAAAATCTAGCGGTAAAATTATAAAATAACAAGATATACATATTACACAAAACTATATTATAGATACTTTATTGTATTTATTTACTTTTACACTTTAAGAAGTAAGACTACTAAGACTATATCTTTTCTGTGTAGTTTTGGCGGTGTCATTCTAAAATTGCCACTTTTTATTTAGTAGATTTTATATTGCTTATTTATTGAAGCGAAGCTCCTATGGATCAGCTATAATGACAAAATGTATGTAACGCTATAACTCTATGAGTTCGTAGCCGATTTTCGTATTTTTTTAATGAATCGAACCAACAGGTTAAGGTTTAAATCGTGACGGAGCCCGAATTTTGTAATTCGCAAAAATAAAAACTTTATGCCCAAAAAGCATTGGCTCTTTGTGATTTGCAATTGAAACAAAAAGCGCGCGCTTTTTGAAAGTTTGCATTCTTGTAGAATTTTAAAATTTACTAAACATTATTGATTTTTTTTAGTATTATGCTCCGCTCCAATATGCGGTGCTAGCAAAGCTTTATGCTTAGAGACGGCATCGACCTAGTTTATTGTAGTGACATAAACGAAATGAAATGAAATATCCACTTTGATAAAGCGTGAAAAATATCACTTTTGAAATTAAGAATAGAATAGAAATAGTATGTATACAAAAAAGGAGCGATAAATATATTTTTTTTTTTATTTCGAAATAAGAACTTTTTAGACAATGATGTCAATTAAATATAGCAGACAAGTAAAGGATTTTCATATAACTTTACCACCCAGGCACCCACGCTATCAGGGCAGTAATGGATTTTCATACAACTTTACCTCCCGCATATTTGTGTCGCCAAATAAAATGTATTTTCTGAACTTTTCTTGCACAAGTAACAACATGCTTAACGAGCAGGTGTAGTATAAAAGTATTTTTACAACATGACTGTGTTATTTCACGGGATGTTGTAACAAGCAAATGGTAATATTTCATGGCTTATATATCTAATTCGATTTTATTTTTATTACCTAAGTCACTAAATCTCAAGTCTAAGGCGTACCATAATGACAGCCGTTGTAATAAGAGGTGTGTCTATGAAAAAAAAAGTAAAAACGAATAATTTAATACGCTTTGTTAGGTATTTTGGTAAATGATTCGACATTGCTAAGGTTTTATGAAGAAAGCGTAAAGCAAAGCTGGAAGTTTGTCTGAGTATTGGTATATTCAACCAGTATATTGGCATTGTATAGTTGCAATAAAAAGTTAAAAGGTAGAATTTTGTAACACTATAAAAGCCTGGGAAATAATTTAATTCCGAAGCTAATTTTGGCTATCGGGGGTCGGGATCTCCGCTTATCGTTTGTACGCCCCCTAGCGGCTGTTTTCGGTGACACACATCTTGATAGCGTCCGAGCCACTGACTTTTGTTAGGTTGCGCAGAAAGAAGAGATTCTATCTGACTTATTGCAATTTGTGTGTGACAACTTTGAACTCTTCTGCTTTTGAGTTTCTTGAGCGGCTTTTAAATGACAACTGTTGTATTGTAAAGCGCAGCTATTGTGCTTTGAGTAGTCTTACAAAATAATAAAGCCCCCAGCCAGGTAAAGCCAATCTGTGCGCTATTTTCCATGTTCTTTATAGATAATTGCATCCAGTTCTAGCAGAGGTTATCCAGACCGATTTTAAGAGAAAGTAAAATTTTTAAGGGATATCCCTATGACAAGTAGAGCTTCTACGGGAACAAGTAGTATAATAACTGATTATGCAAAGAAAATAAAAACAAAAGTCTCGATGATATGAAACGGCTAAAAAACAGTCACTTACCGAATTACAGAAATTACCGAACAGAATGTGGCTAGCGGAAAAAAATATATTTTACAGTCACATTAATTTACTCAACCCTGAAAGTATTGTTACGGATGCGAGGGTAACGGATAGGCATAGATATTAAATATGTGATACAAAGATATTATATGTTTTAGAAATATATATAAATACACACGATTTTGGTACAAATGCTCGTATGCACAACACAAACATCTGCCCAGTCGGGAATTCAAACCCAGGACCGTTGGTGCGAAAAGCACGATCGCTATCATTGCAATAAAACAGTCGAACTGTACACTTGTAAACTGTACGACTCAAAAAATACAGCAGACTGGATCGGAAAGCGATCACAAGATTATACATGAGTACCTTTGAGGAACGTTGTTTCGCATTGGGTGCTGCATAAACTCACCGGAATTCAGACTTTAGAAATTCATACCCATGTTGATTTGTGTCGTGACTAATCAATAAATGTAAGTTTATAAAAACTATTTTTAATTGCTATTATAAGTAAATGATTTTTAAAATTTTACTTGAGAATCAATCAAATGAAGTACTTTGATATTAGCTATGTATAGCATGAATGTAATACATGAAGTATTGTTACTACTTAGAATGTATAGCAACTTTTTTTAACGAATCTATAGGTGCATCCCTTATAATCATAATATTATAAAGCAAACTAAAAACAATTCAATACAAATTGTGCAAGATAACTTTGGGATATAATAGGTATATAAAACATATTAAAGCTTTAGACAGTAATTTCAAACAGCAAATACTAATTCATTTTAATTCTTAATACAGTTACACGGCATAACTGCTCAGCCAACCAAGGCTGACTCAGTCAAACATACTTTGGTTTAATGTGATAAATCATATCAGTGTCTACTTAGTTGACGTTTAAATTATTAAATACATATCAAAAATATTGTGGTACAGGGATATATGTTAAGTTTATACGTTCCAATGTAATTTATAGCATTGACTCAAGGTTAAGTCTTGGATGCTATACGAGGTGCTATACGAACCTCTCGCTAGTGATTGTGACGCGTTGACTTACCCGGCCGCTATGTAAATGCCGCGTGCCAATGGAGTCATAGGTTCAAAAGCAAATACATATAAATTGCAAAATTGTGTAGAAAAGGTTTTTACATAATACGTGTTAACGGTATTCTTTGAAAATACTTCCGCTTCGCTTATAATAGAATAATAATTGTGACTTATCGAGTTAAAGTTTTCTTGTAAGTTACATTCTGTAGATCTTTGTATATACTGTATAGATCTGTTTATATTGAGAAAACAAATTTACTGACTCGTACAATTTTAAATTTACGTTTAATGTTGTAATAAACTGGCTACAATCAGCTCATTACTATTTGTACTTGTTTATATTTATATTTAAACTGATATCCTTATTTGACAACAAATTGACTTATATTATTACTTATCGTATCTTCTATATTTGGGTTAATTTTGCGCTGACCGCTGAGGTAGTACCGCACACACACATTCAGATATTTGAAATTTCTCTACTTTTTTTGATACTTTGACATACATTTAATTATAGCAGTTCTAATTCTATAAATTTGCAACAGTAGCAATCCTGCCTTTCGCACCCGGTCCTGGATTCGAGTCCCAGAAGGAGCAGATGTTTGTGTGATGTAATATATGTATGTATATGTATGTTAATCAATTACCCTAGTATCCATAACACAAGCCTTATAGTGCTAACTGTGAGCTAGGCTAATTGGTGTGAATGTAAGAAGATTGTTATGGACTGAACATGAACTGAACTCGACATGGACTGAACCATTAAATAAACAGTGCAATCGGTCGGCAACTCGCTATCTAATAAGTAAAGATGTAATAAAGAGATTATAAACTTTAAAAACCTTTTTTATATAAATAAGTTAGGGTTGCTGTTTTGTGATGCTTATTTGCAAATAAGGCAAGGCAAGGCAAGTGATTTACGTAACAATAATTATTTATGTATAGAGTTATTAATAAAAATTATTCTTTTTTGACTTTGTTTCTAAATAGTGAACTTAAATATAATTAATTAGATACTTTTTTAAACTTGAAATTAACTTGGTTTTATTTCTATGTGTATAGGAAACGTGCAGAAGCTATAGGGGGCAGCACTAAATCGACAAAAGAGACATTATGCGGACAGTAAAGGAAACTTACCTGGCTTATCATCGTGCTTTCAATTACGTAAACAAAATTATCTCTAGAATTATATTATTTTTTAATATGTTAGAGTTATAAAATATGGGTTCCGGTTTATCAATAATGATCCTCAGCGTAGCCAAAATATGTGAAAAGGTCAAAAACTCTTCGAGGCCGGCCATGTTTTGGATGTTGAAGAGATAATAAATGAAGAAAATGAGGCTGTGGTAACTGGAAATATTGTCGCACAAACTCAAATATCCAATGTTTACGACGTGAAAATAACGGTAAATAATTTTCTTAATTACCTTTTTATTTATTATTGAAAACGTAATTAATTAATTTATCAAAGTTCCTTTATAGTTAATTTTATTTATGTTTTAATTTTTTCAGATTGACTGTAACAGAAACATTGCAAGTGCAATTTGTAAATGTCACTCTGGCTTTTCAGGGAAATGGAAGCACATATATTAGAACGAAATGTAATACTAAAAATAAAATAAAAAACATTAAGGGCCATAGCAGGATAAGAACGGGTAAAGTGCCCCCGCGCGAATTATCTCCGTATTTTTTTTCTATAATTGCTACCCACTTCAGGAGTAATACCTCAAATTTTCAGACCCTAAAAATCAACCCTTTCCAGAAGAGATTTTTTTTTAAATGAAAAATATTTATAACTCGAACGGGTGAACCGATTTTTTTTGAAATTTAAACACGTTTCAGATTTCATCTAGACACTTCACTGAATAAATTGTTGAAATGAAAAACTAAATATGTATAACCCTCAAAAATAAATTGGTCTTTGTTTGAAAATTTTTTTCAACAACATTGAATCGAGGCACAGTTACAAAAAGATATTCTATAACTTTTTCTCATCAGTATAAATAATTTAAAAAAAATGTATTTTTTTTCACCGACGTCATATGTAAAAAAAATAAAAAGTAGATTTTTTTTTTCAAATAAATTATGTACGTCGCACAGTTGCCCAAATTTTTTTGTGACTTTCTGGCATGGCTAAAAACAAAATATATTTTCACCAGATTTTTTGTTCACCAACGTCATGTGTAAAAAAATAAAAAGTATTAAAGTATAAAAAAATAAATAGTAAAGTAGAAAAATATTTTGTTTTTAGCCATACCAGAAAGGCACAAAAAATATGTGACGCACATAACCTTTTTAAAAAAAATAAAAATACTTTTTATTTTGCTGGCGAAAATATATTTTGTCCTTAGTCATGTCAAAAAGTCACAAAAAAAATTGGGCAACTGTGCGACGAACACAGACTATTTAAAAAAATAAAAATCTACTTTTTATTTTTTTTACACATGACGTCGGTGAAAAAAAAATTCTTTTAATTATTTATACTGATGAGAAAAAGTTATAGAATATTTTTTTGTAACTGTGCCTCGATTCAATGTTGAAAAAAAATTTTTAAACCAGGAACAATTTTTTTTAAAGGTTATGTTTAGTTTTTCATTTCAATAATTTTTTTTGTGAAGTGTCTACATAAAATCAGAAACGTGTTTAAATTTCAATCAAATCGGTTCACCCGTTCGAGAGTTATAATTTTTTTTCATTTAATAAAAAAATCTCTTCTGGGAATGGTTGATTTTTAGGGGCTGAAAATTTGAGGAATTACTCCTGAAGTGGGTAGCAATTATAGAAAAAAATACGGAGATAATTAACTTTACCCGTTCTTATCCTGCTATGGCTTTTCTTGATGTTTAGTAAATTTAAAATTATATAAGAATGAAAACTTTCAAAAAGAACATGCTTTTTGTTTCAATGAGAAATCCCATAGAGCTAATGTTTTTTGTTCATAACTTCTTTATTTTTGCGAATTTCAAAATTCGGTGACAATCTGGTTCTAAATGTATTGAAGTGATGAAGAACTCAGGAAGTGATGGCGTAACAAACATTGCGTCATTGAAGCTGATCCCTGGCAGCTTCGCTCGCTTTGTTCGCTCCGCTCCAAAAATCTGTAAAAATCTCTTTACTCTCAACAAAATTTTCTTGATTGATAAATTACTCAAATAAGGTGATTATAATCTATGCACTTAACGATATTGAATTTTATATTTTTGAACAAGTGATATATTTGCTTTATTATAAATATTGTAATGTATAACGCGGCATTTGATAGTAATCTGATTTTAAGTTGACTATTTATTGATTTATCGTGACGTTTAAAGAAATTCTAAAATTATAATAGACATAAGGAGTGCAAAAAACCCTTTACTTAGTCACATCATATTACTTTTGAGGGTAAAAAAATGCATGTAACATCAGAATGTATGTTTATCTTGAGTTTATATGGAATGGTTTAGTTTGCTGACATCTTGGTCAGCATTTTGGTATAATTTATTTTTTATGGTTTTATTTGAAACAGTTTTTATTATTTGTATGTATGTCTGTATTTTATCGTTACTGTTATTAACGTATCTCTTTATAATTTTTTATATTTAAATAGAAATTAAATGTTATTTCTTCTATCGTTTATTACTTGATACAATAAAAAAATAAAAAGTTTTGAGAGGGCTCTCTAATAAAATAAATAATGCTGCAGGTTTCGAGAGGTTAGTTACTTTGTAACTGCGTTTATATATAATATAATAATATAACATTTATTTCTCCTCACAATGCTACTACAATCAATAACAGATTAATACGAATAATATAGGTTAAGATGGGGAGGAGAACGCGCTGGTGAGTTGGATGATGGAATAACCTATATCACAAATCACCAGGTCTCCGCCCCACTATTATTATATATATTTTCTACTTCTTTGGTTACTTAGTGATGGCAATCATTGCAATATTTTGGTGACGTTACAGCCTTGCCATATCTGATAGCATACCGCAAGTATTACATAATAGTATTCTAATTAGAGCCTCACTGCGATTGGCCATGTCTCTTCGAATAGCGCTTTTTATTGAGGCGTTCTGTTTTTATTACCATACGATAGTAACAGTGTGCACGCTGTGGTCAATGAACACTAACCGGTCACACACAGATCGATAGAAAGTTGCCATTTTAAGGATAGTTGGCCGTTCTAATACAAATTCAGCATACTTAATAATATTTATTGGAAATTGAAGTGAATAAGAAAATTGAACTATTAATTATATCAAGCACAGTCACTTTAAACACATAAAAATGTTTTTGCACTTTATAATAGTTACTACGAAAATAGAAAATAAGCTTCTGCAAGTTCTACAAAGTCCTTGTAATTTGCACTCAAGAGAACAGAAACATGTTTGTAGCTGTTTTCAACTCTAATCTTTATCTTTTACATATTTGTTTTGTCGTTTATATCGTAGCCGACAATGGGCTCTAACGAATGAGCAGGCATTGCTTTTCATGGTCTACTTTCTTGTACAGTTAACAAGTGTTCGGAAATATCCTTTTGTTATATTGATATGACAAGACGCTAAAATTATTTTTTAATTAATAAGTGTGCAATTTTAATGTAGATGTGGTAGGTCTGTAACATAACTTTGGCAAAAGCCTTCCATAAAAATCCTACGCTATTGATTGCCATATTAGCAGTTGTTAACCACTAAAACGAATTGGGAGTCTGCGGCTTCTCCTACGTGGAGCTGTTCTTTAGTGGTGGCATTACTACCAGACGATGATGAAAGATTAGTTTATGGTTAGCTGGATATGTTCAGAGGGAAAGAGCTATGAAATTTTTATTTATATATATATATAATGTGGACTTGTAAACAATAGTGATACAAAGGATGTTAAAACACTAACAAATGTTCACATTATTATAAAAGTGTTCTAAAAAAGAGGTTGATGTTGGTTTTTTAATTAGGTTTTTAGCATAACCGTGATATGAATCTCACAGTTTTCGCGATAGTAAAGTTTATATAACCGATAAGAGATAAACTCGAGAGCTCTAGAAAAAGATGATAATAATGCTTTGCATTATGCAAATTAGTTTAGTTCAAGCGTTCTTAGCTATCTATTTTATGGAGGCAGGTATTTTCTTAAACTTCAATAATTACTAAAATATTTTTTTTTATATTTTTCTTAAATCATCTTAAGTTTCTTGAAATGTGTCATTTTTCATTAGGATATACTCAAACTCAATTTGTGACTGTGTGGCCTATATTCTTGGGTTTGTAAGTATATTTATCATTGAAATAACAGTGGTATTCGATTTAAAATAATTAATAATGCTCCATGAAAATTAAAATATAATTTCTGAATTATAGCTAAAACCTATATCTCCAATATTGCAATATAGATGAAAATAACTCATCGTGGTGTTTATATTTACAAACGATATTGCCAAACAATAAATGGTTACCTTTTTACGCACATGTGTATATGAAATGTTTACATGCATTGAACGTCAAAACACAAGTGGGTATTATGTTTACCCAAATGTTCATAGGCTGAATAATTGGTTATTCTTCAAATGTTAGGTCAGTGTCTAAGTACGCCGAATAATTGGAGTGTTGCATATTCATGTACCTTTAATATTATCTTATGAATGGTTTGAATTCATGAATTATCTAATGTTTACAAGTAACGGGACTTTATAAATAAAAAAAAGACAGAGAAAGGTAAAGATAGTTTGTTCGAATTGTTACTTCTTCAGTGACAAGATTTGATCTTGATAGTTTTGACTATATCTTTTACTCTGTCATTAACCAGTATTGAAAGTATAATTAGGCATATTTCTACGTTTAATAAAACATGAGCTCTGGACCCTTAGACGCTACAGATTTAATAATCAGATAGGGTCAAACAATACTCACAATGCTTTAGATGAAGCAGCAGTATTCCATTGTTTTCATATTTCTTAATAATGGGTCAAAATCGGCAAAAATTGAGGCTAAGGTTGATTTCAAGTTAAACTAAAGTAGGTAATTGTGAGATATAAGACTCGTAAGTGCAAAATCGCGTTAAGTACAGTTACGGTCTATGATGCTGTATGCATTCTGCGAATTCATCGGCGAAAAGCACTTAACTCGAAATTGTTCAGAGCCGTGAGAAAGAGTGGCCCTTCGAAACGGGACCCGGGAATAACGGACCGCAGCCCCGGGCGATATGCTAATGCGTTCGTCTCTGCGAACGCCTGCGCCCGCACACCGCGCCGACGAGACGCCTCTGGTGCTACTAACCTACATCCCGCTCATGCGATGATGCGACTGTTTGTGGTCAACGCGTTCCCAAACACGCTTGTTATACTTTCATATTGATCGACGAAAGTTCTCAATGACCGTAAGTAGGATGTAGGTGACACCTATCAACATATTAAAAACGACAGTCATGACTTGCGGATGCTTATATTCTGACTAATTAAGTTTCATAAAATTTATACACTATTTGGTTTTAAAATAGTTCCGACGAATAATTCGGCGAACGTAACGTTACGTCGAAAACCGTCATTATAGGCACGATTATGACTGAAAACGCTGTTTCCTATAATTGTTCTTCTTGAAATATTCAAGTGCATTGCGACGAGTGGCGAAAGAGAATGGCTGCTCGCAGTCCTCGCGTGCCGCCCGTCGCGCGCACAACCTTAACCACTATTGCATTTTTATTACGCAAGCTTACAGTTATTTTTTTTTACAGATACGAGCCGAAAAGCGAATTGGAGTTTATTTAAAGCGCGCGGGCGCGCGTTACACGCGGGATGGCGACGGACGTGGCTGCGGAGGACTTCGTCACAATAGTTCCGGTGGGTGAGGGCCGGCCTGTAGTGAAAGAAAATAACTTTGTGACAGTACTCACGGTGGGTGCCGCAGCCGGTGCTGCGGAGGTGAAAGTGCAAAGGTCGCGAGGTGAGCGACTTGGTCTTGGTCTTAAATTCGAAGGTGGATCTGCCGCCGCGGAAAAAGTAAGAAGACTTCTTGTTCAGTCCTGTGCTGAAGAGAGTCCTGCTGCAAATGCAGCCACACCGTGGGGCAAACTGATACCAGGAGACGAGATATTAGCTATAGATGGAGTGTCAGTTTCTGAGTTGACTAGAATAGACTGTGTTCGTCGGTTGAAGGACTCAGATGAATCTCTTACGTTATTAGTGCGTCATTTTGAACCTGAAACAAAGAAGGAAAAGAATAATATGGAAGTTATAGATACTTCAACTAATATAAAACATACAACGGATATTGTAAGACCAACAACTCTACCACCACCAGTCCCACCAAGAAAACTAGGAAAAAAGAATTCTTTTAAAGACAAACCAGCTGTTCAAACTGTTTGTGAACAAAATACCATAAATAGAGACGAAAAGGAAATGCCATTAAATGGTCAACATAATGGATTAACAACTATCACGAAATTATCAAGAAAGTCATCATTTGATAGCCATTTACACAGACAGACTAAAGAAGGCATATCTTACCTAAAAAAAGGTTCTCCCGAAGAAGTAAGGCGATTAGTGCGCCGATTGTCTGATGGTAAAGCAATGCCTCCCGAAGCAGAAGTATATATTGATCTATTGTCTTCTGAATGGGAGCGGTGTCTGCTGCTTGCAGATGCTGAATCTGACGATACTGGTAGTTCTATATCAACAGTTGTAGACCGCTTAGGATCTATGACAAGTTCAGTAGAAAATAGTATACCATCTACACCTATTATGCAACCCAAAACAATTGATATCCAAAAGGTATTGAACTGTATCGAAAATATTGACTCAAATATTTTAAAGGATAATATTTGTAAATATTTGGAAAGACCAGTAGATTTTAACAAGGATATACCAGTAAATGATAAAAGTATGGGTACCAACGGATTTGAGAATCATGACGCACCTATATCTTTAATTAAAGATGAATTGATGCTATGTTCAAAAAAACTGCAACATAATGACAAAAATAATAATAATACTGTAGTTCAAAATGGTATAATAGAATTGAACGTCAAGAAGTCAACAGAAAATAAAAATGATCTTTTTATAGAAAAACCCAAGCCTATGCCCAGAAACACTAAAGTAGAGAGAACCACTATTGACAAGAAAGCGAAATCAATTCCTTTACCGGAAAATTCTCCACCACCCGTTCCAGAGGATCTGTTAACTCCAACAAAAAAGACTTGTATTGAAACTTGGTTACAGAGGTCTGAAGCTGAAATGAATAACAAAGATATTGTAAAGGTTGAAGAAAATACCATGTCGGAAGCCCTACCTCGCCTGATAGACTTTGTACCTAAACCACAATTCAAAGACTGTGGCAATGACACACCTCTGACACGACCTACATCGGCACCGCCGCCGCCTCCACCTGTGCCACCGATCCCTCCGGTTGAAACGCGGGAAGATGGTTCCGGAGCATCTCTCGACACCATCGGTGAATTGGATGAGTCCATTGACGTTACTGATAATGTGTAAGTACTTTTAGAATATCTCAGTCTTATTATCTAGTCTAAGTTATAATAACAAGGGTTATTACTAGGGAAAATATTCAGCGCCAAAGTAATGTACAATGCAAATAGCATACAAAGAGCATTTTTTTTTAAATCGAAATATAGGCGGATCTTTTGCATATTTCATGTGAGGCTATTGATTTGTTGTGTGTGTTTTTTTTAGCGCGATAATTAGGTACGACGCCATTACACGTTATATCTATTGTAATAATAAAATCAAAACCTTGAGTTTGTATTAATTTATCAATAGTCCCAAGACAGTCACAAGTGATTAGTTTCAGAACATATGCTTGTCAAAGAGGATAATAATCATTACAAAAAAATTGCGTATTTATATCATTATACTGTCTTATATTTGTAGCCCTTTTCGACATATCTGTGACAATATATGACTTAATTGACTATTTTTATTTTCACCAGGGATTATAAAAAATAAAAGACCCAGATAGGTGTTAAGACCACCTATTCCGGTGCTAACTAACTTAAGTTTGGAAATATGATATATCTTTGTTATTGTATTCATAAATGAAAAGAAAAATACTTTACTTTGAAATATGATCTGGGTTTTACGACAAATTCATGCAATCAAAAGATTTTCTCCGCCGTATCCCTCATCGTCTAGGCTTACTTGTTTGCGTGGTTTTCTCCGCTTAGAATAAATATGAATCCCAAATTTAGAATAGTATTTTGTTTTACTTTTAGAAGAAAGACTAAATATTTATTACATCACTTATTTGTGTATGCAACTAATACACAAATATTTATAACAACATTAATCGAATTACGCTAGCCAACTTTTTATTTACCACGTTTTTCTTATCTCACTTTTCTTATTTGTTTGTCTGTCCGGGCAAAATCTTGCAACTTAAATTTGAGGCACTTTCCGATAAGCTAGAAAGCTGAAACTTTCAGGATAGTTCAGAACCCGATGACAATGCACTCTAAAGCAACTTTCAACTTTCCAGATGCACTTTCAGGTCCACTTTCGGCAACTTTCACTTTTGTATGGGGCTTATCCGATTGTTGCGTAACACATGGTTACTTCGTTGAGTTAATAATTAAAAAGAATAAAATAATTATACTAGATTTAAAAAATCTAAAAATCCCACGTTTTTCAATGTCCTAAAAAGAATAAAATAACCCTGCGGGGCAAAGCGAGGGGCCACTCAAAACGTGGGGGCGCATCTTTACAATAATCGGCATCAATGCATGTCATTCATCTCTTTAAAATCTCCTCTTAGTAATATGCGCCCCCACGTTTTGAGTGGCCCCTCGCTTTGCCCCGCAGGGTTATTTTATTCTTTTTAGGACATTGAAAAACGTGGGATTTTTAGATTTTTAAATCTAGTATAATTTTTCTGTTATAATAGCTTTGGGGCAGTATTTATGCGTCGATTTTAATCTATCATTAGTTTATCAGTCTTCTACATTGAATAATTTCAAAATACCTCTATGATAGTATGGCCTGGCTTTGTTGATACTACTTATTTCATCTGTAATTGTTATTAGAGTGGTTCAGTCACGGTTTAAATCAAATCATTTTTGGAAACAGTTCTTGAAAAATAACCAAAAACCTATATCTATTAAAGTTTAACTAACTATATATTTACACTAGAATGACCCAAATTAGAGAGCTTTCTTAAAATATCTTTTTTTTGTAATTTTAACTTTACAATTCAAGCTAGGTACATCCATTATACCAATGAGTTGGAATCTAAAATATGGAAATCATTTGTTTGAAATAACAAGTTGGGGAATTTTTCCAAATCGTTAAATATATGCTGTCTGACTTGAAGTACCTTGATTGCAGCAAGTGTGCTGAGCTATACTGTTTACACACTTAATTAGATCTTAATATAGGAGATCATAATAAGGAACGGGATGAAAGATTTTATTAAGATATATTTCTTGTATATATATAATCGAAGAGTGTTGTTTTATGTGTATGAGAGGTAAAAGAAATGGTCGCTGGCCATACCTTTTCTATAGAAAATACCTCATTTATTTAAACAAATATTTTATCGTAATACCATATAGAACCATGGATATTTTTCTACAATGTAAATAACATTTCAAGTAAAAATATTTAGTTTAGACCAGCATTATAAGTTATGTTTATAAATATTGTTAACAGAATATTCTATAAACCCAACAATATCCCCATAACAGTTGAATATCAATTGTAAAAAAAAGTCGTTGAAGTTGAAACACATCAACTTCAGCGAAAGGTTTTTGAAGTGAAAACTTCTTTGACATCGTTGTGATTTGAAAGACGATGAAACGAAAAAGCTACAGTAAAAAGAGACAGACACATAAAGTCATAAGATTAACGTAGGAGAAAATGAGATAGGAAGCATTATGTACGTGTGCTAATACGTGTTTGTGTGCGCATGCGTAGTACAAAGCTTGAGAGAAGGCATCACAACGACCGTGGTATTTTGTATACGTGTACGTATTATTTTTGAAGGTTTCACTTCTACCACGTGTGAATTGCTCAGATGCTTTTTTACAATTAGTGTTTAAATGTTATAGCACTAAAAGAATTATATTCTCTTAATTTTAATTATTTACTTATAACGGTAATGCATTTTATTATTGTTTTGAAAATCAAGGTAATTGATTAACGTGTTATTCAATTACATTTAAGCGTTAAATTTCATTATAAGAGAAAAGTTATTGCAAGCGTAAGCCAACCATCAATGAAGGAAAGTAGATTTTCACCGAAGGGAAGTAATCGCTGGCTGCAATTGAAAACATCCATTTACGATGCTAGCCAATCGTTAGAAATTAACCTTTCATTTCTAACGGAAACGAATGTTAATGTTTTTTCGCATTTCATGTAGGGAATGATTAGAGTAGGTAATAGAAATTGTCATTTTTTTTATAATTGTTAAAAAGTAAAATTTAATATTTTCAATTATAAAAAAAACTTTATCCTTTATTAAGATACTTTATACAGATATTTAGAAGAAGCATACAAAAAGCGCATTGTAACGTCAACCAATAAGAGCTAATGAGACAAAAAACATTTATGTGAATACATTTAGTAAGATTTGATGAACTTGACATGACGGCCGAAAATAGTAGTGTTTGCAAAAGATATTACTTTTAAATGTAGACAATAACTGTGACATATATCATATTCAGTTTCTGCGATACGTAATGATAAAAACATCTTCATTGTATTCTCAACAAACAATACTTTTAGGTATGAGTTGCACTGGAACAACAACTTTAAACAAAGAGAGTGGGATATTTTATTCGGAACGTTGACACACATGGAGAGTTTTCTCTATTTTCATAAAAACTAGCGGCACCTAGCGGGTAACAATAGCGCGATTGCGAGGGGGTGATGCCGCAGGGCGAGTTTCATCTGTGTCCGCAGAGCTATTCTGAATGAATGGGGTTAAAAATTAACTTTTTATTTCGTCAGATGTCAGCATTTATGAGGGCAGAAGTTATGGCGTATAAAATGTAATAGGTAATTATTACGTGAAAACTAAAATTTTAGACCGGATTCGGAGTGTAATAAATACGAGGGCTATTATGAACGGCCAATAGGAATGAATATTTTGCAGGGCATGTCAACGGCGTCAATAAATTTAATGGTGGTTTCCTTGCACTTTGTCTTATATTATACTTACTTATAATTCTATACTCTATGGTTAGTATATTCATAATGAGAAAGTTATCGATGTTTTTCGACAAATAATTATCACATAAACAATTATACCCGGCTCCCATAGTTATATATTGATTTATGTATTTGCTTGTATCTAGATAATTTACGAGCTTTATAGGTATTTTATTTATATATTTCTTTGGTTAAAATTGATGCTATAAACTAAGGTGTTTTAATGTGAATGGTGCGTCAAATCGTCAGTTTTTCACCTCAAAAGTGAATTTGACTCCTTACAGCATATTATTTATAGTATTTATTTGCTGAAACTTCAGCTGGTTTGGAAACAAATGGTTGTTTTTCAGATATGTACCTATATAAAGCAAACTTATATTTGTGAATGAACATTAAACTGTGTTGTTGATCTCAAGTGCCTATAGCTATTCTCTAGCAGAGCAATTGAGAAAAAAAAATATGACAGGTAGATGTGAGGAAATTCTTTCAATGATGACGATAGCTATGCGTAATAATTATGCACACTGCATTTTTTATTTTCAATAAAAAAGCCTTCATTTCATATCATATTATATTTATTGCAAAGCCTCGTCGCATTAAATTGGTGGTGATAACTAATTCTTACTAATGTAGCATTACCTAAATAATTTATTTAAGTAAATATAATAAATAAATAATAATAAATAAATATTTCTTACATTCACACCAATTAAGCCTAGCCCAAAGTAAGCACTGTAAGGCTTGTGTTATGGATACTAGGGTAACGGATAGACATACATATATTATACATAAATATGTAATATTCATAAATATGAAATATGATCTAAAAATGAAAAAAAAAACAATTATAAGGTTAAAAACTAAACGATACACAAAAATTTTGATCTATGATGGTGCAGCGATTATCGCGGTAGGGCTGTGGTTTCGGAGGCAATTTCACAAGGGTTGCACCTGGGATGTACTTCGTGCTTCGGAAGGTACGTCAAGCCATTGCTCTTAGCTGTATTTGCAGTAGTTGGCAGCTCACTGCGCCGGGCTGACTTGTTGGATCACCAACGACTTACAATAACTTCGGACCGACTTCGGTTTTTACATCTATAGACAGGCTATTATGGCCCTGTAGTATTGAGACGATTATACAAATAAATAGTCATCAAAAATGTTTATACTTGATGATGTAAACATATGTCCAGAACAACCATTGGGACATAAACAGCATCGCTATCATTGCAGCGATCTAGCGTTATCTTCTCTACCTCCGGGTGTCGGGGCGCACTGCCTTTTTGGTTAATATTCCGCGTTTGCGTATCAAGCGCTTCATTAATCTTTTATTATGCTCACTGAGGCTGCTGTCCTGAGAACTTATTGTCCTGAGAATTTTTTGAAGAGGCTGCTTCTGGGCAAACTCGCGCCGTAGTAAGCTTTCTTTTAACATAATTGTTCAGAGTGTAATTCATATTTTAATTTAAAAAACCTTCACACAATGCAATGAACAATAAACGGTTTCCAATTAAAATATCAAAAATCCGTAAAATTTTGAACATGTTAAATATTTGCAACGTTTCACAAATACAAACACGACTATTAATAAACACGTGTTATTGACCCTTCGTGTGAGCACATAGCTCGCACGATCTGAAGCTATTACGTATTACAAAAGAATATTCATCAATACAGAAAAATCGTCACGGATTTAGAACATGAAATAGAAAGTTGCAATCGTTCTCGAGCATGCGGGCTCTGTCAATCTACGACTATCTATCTATCTTTCATCAGGCATTGTCGAATATAACCTCTGCTCCTTGAACATTTTACGGGTATAAAGACCTGTTACGAAAATATGATTGGAGAATATTTGATAGCGTAACGCACGTCTATTGTCTAGTGTCACATGTGATTGATGAACGTGTATCAGCTCATCTCGACGAAATATGTTTGCGACCAATGTATAAAAATAACTGGACAATGTAACCCACAAATGTGAAGTGAAGCCTCATTTGGCCTTACTGGCAAAGAAAACCGAGTGCCTTGCAATGTTTAATTACAAAATGGATGAACAAGTAACGTTACGATGTTAATGTAATGCAAATTCGACAGTATGTGTCAAATAAATTATTAATTACACTAACGCGTCAAATGTTAAGCTCTCATAGGCTTTTGTCTCTTATATGGCGGCGTCAATAATGCAAGTTTTCTAAAAACAAGTGTAGCAGAGAAAACGATTTAGAGGCATTTACCTCGATCATTTCCGTTCTTAATGGGGCTTGTACAAACTAATCAGTAGTATAAAAGTATACATATATAACACTATGAGTGTTATATATGTATACTTTTTCTATACAGCTTGGTTGGTATTCGATTTTCCGTTAATATTTTTAAATAGCTAGGTAGAAACATGAGCAGAAATGAATTGCTAAGTTTGATTCGCTAATTCTACCAAATTTAACTGATGTTTAAAATTTTATGACATCTATGTAAAGGAAATAACGTTTTTAAAGTTATCTTTCTTGATATGTAAAGCGAATCGAATAAGATATCAATGACAAATGTAATAGGTATTAGTAATTTATTATCACTTTTTAACGAATAGCCCTTGGAATAATTTATTGAGAAATCAGATGATTTACTTGCGTTAAATGTTAAAGTTAGCTCTAGAGTCAGCTAGATTTTTGGCCAAGGAAAAATAGAATTTGGGACTTTCTCTTCTGAGAGTACTAGAAAAATGTGAACTTACTAAAAGAACAAAATATGCAGTGCAAACTTGAGGTACTATATGCAGTTTCCTCTTTCTAGGTCGGGCCTCATTTGCTAAGACAAATAGAAACTTTGCTTGCTGATGAAAATACATATTTTATATGATTAATTGCGATGAGAAATAGTGGTTTGCTTTAATAACGGTATTTACAAGAACTACTTTCATTTCTTTACAAAACTAGCTCTTGAAACCATTTATGTTGTGTCGCTAATTGTCTACAATTTTGAAGTCTCATTGGACAGTTGTGGAGCCATGCGCAATTTTTTTACTTAGTCATGCAGGTATAAAAAAAATAATGTTGTTTGGTCGGGTGAAATGTGAAGAAATATTTAGAAATTGCACATTGAGGATTTTCTATACATACATAGTATTTAATTGTAAGTAAATGCTATCAGACATGCACTATACCTACAAATGCAGGTAGATGTTTCAGCGTTAAAGTTACAGTTAATTTTACTTACCGCTAGTTCATTGGTTGCGGTTTGCTCAAACTTGTTCTCGAGTAGTTACTGCCATGTGTGTACATATTTTAACGACTCTATGCGGAATTCGACATTTCTAATTACTACTGTGTTACACCCACGGTCTAACTGTATAGAGGAAGTCTAAGTATAGGCTCCCAATAACGTGTATTATTCACTATCTGCGTTCAATTGTCTTGTTAATTAAGTACTCTATGAAATTTATAAGTAAGAAGAGTTTCTTAAGTTGAGGGCTTTCACTGATAAGAAATGCCTAAACAATGAAATAAACATTAAGTTGATTTTCGTGTTGTGGTAATTTATGAAAAGTAATAATAGTCTTTTAAAATGTATCTTTAAAATGTTTGAAACATTCTA
Source organism: Calamotropha paludella (assembly GCA_927399485.1). NCBI lineage: Eukaryota > Metazoa > Arthropoda > Insecta > Lepidoptera > Crambidae > Calamotropha > Calamotropha paludella. Next base: position 16,320,195 of record OV656804.1, on the reverse strand, counting down.
AAGATACATTTTAAAAGACTAAAATGTTTAAATGTATCTTTAAAATCTTTGACACTAACTGGTTTGGTTAAATTTGAGTATTTAATTGATTTCTTCAAGGTTATATACTATTAGCGCCGCTCGATATGATTCGATGGGTATTACATTACTTTTTTGTTCCGGTAGCGTCTTTTGAATACCTATGAAATTTGTTGATGGACTTCCACGTGAAAGTATAGTTTCTGATTGGAAGTTTAAAATTGTTTTCACTAATTTTGTAGTTTTATATAAGACATTATATAAAAATCTTATACTTAAAGCTGCTGATTGACCGTAAACAGCATTAGGTAAATTATTAAGTAACTTACTTTTCTGCAATTATTAGTATTGAATAAAAAAAAAACGAATAAAACTGTAACAAATGGATTCATTGTCATTCTATGACAAATAATTATGGAAAGGTGTAACAAATGAATCTTACACCTAATAAATAGCCGAGTCGCCATTATAATGAATTTCTCTTCAACACATTTGGGAGTGTTGATATTGAATAATATGTTTAAAATGATCTTACATAAAGGAGAATATTTATAGAATTACTAGCTGAACCGGCAACGCGTTTTTGGGTTGTAAATTAAAACATATTCTATGGCCTAAGTCAGAACAAGCCCAGCAAAATGAAAAGAATCATCAAAACCGGTTGAGTAATTCGGGGTTCATCGCGGTCAAACACTGTGACAGGGATTTTTTATATATATAGATATAACTAATGGCCGCCTATTCTGGCGTTATCCATTAAGTTGGGGGCAAGGATAAAACAATTACCCTTTTATTAATGACAAAGTATAACTTTAAAGTTCGTCAATAGCCACTAAAAAAAGGAAAATCTATTGATAGACAGAGAACAAAAAGACCTTTTATTTAGTGATTTTATTTACATGATTATATTTAGCTATAACTATAGATTAATTTAGAAAAGTATGCGCTCAGACTAAGTCACAGAAGAGTCGGAGCGGATGTATTTTTTTGATATGAGGCGTCATCAAGTTAGGCATGCTAAAGTAACCAATATGACGCGAGTCCACGATGGACTATCAGAAACAAGACTTTGTGATGTTAAAAGTAATATACTTTTTAGGCAATCAATGCTAAAGTTTAGATTCCCACGTTTGTGGGCGTGTATATCTACAAGTGATTTAATATATCAGAAAGGTATTCGAGATTGGCTGCATTAATTACCGCAGTGCGCTACTCGTTAGCCTACATTAGTTAATCCCTTAAGGTCTTGTTAAAGTTATATTATGTCTACCTATATAGGCTGTACTATAGGGTTTGCATCATCGAAAAGGCTTATTCTGTGTGTTTGACCGACAACGCACAGCCTTAACCGTTATACTCAGTGACTTGAAATTTGGAGGGTCAGTTTGTAAAGAGGTGAAAACACTTGCTAAAAAAGGATTTTGAAAGACTCAATCCCTTTATGTACTACAATCATATGACAATAATGGAAGAAGCTATAGCAAATGGTATTTGGAAAAGGTATATTCGACGAAATGGTGGTAGCATTTTTTTTGCATGTTACATCTCCAAGAATATTTAATCCTTGCAGATATAGTATCTAGTTCAATCCAAATATTCGGTAGACTCCGATACAATTTTATGGGGTTAAAATGTTATTATCATTGCTAGTAATTTATTATTTAGAACCAGAGAGTTATAATAAAAAATATATTTATTGATTCAATAATTATTAATCCAAAATTTGAAACCGCAGGACTCTAAGAAAAATAGGACAGTTAATTGACCATGCGCGGTCATAGAATATGCAGTAACCGACAGTGCGCGACGGCGAAAAGCTATATTTTGAACAACTTAATTGGTAATACAACCTGTGTGTTTAATTTTAAGGCTTTTCGAATCGCGTACGGTCTCGTAAATACGTAATGCATTAAAGAAGGATTATACATGCGAAAGGAGAAATTTAAATTGGTTTTCTTGATACCATCTTAAGCGTTTTACCATAGTAGGCCATAGTCTCTTAATGTCGATTTATAAACTCATTTGCAAAAAAAACGGGCACCTAAGCAATTAACCATTTTAAATGTTAATATTGCTTTGTTTGATAATTATAAGTAGTTTTATCCTCACAATTTGGTAAATTAATAAGAAAATAATCGTTTTCATCAGTATTTCATAAAATTTTGATACAATTTATGAGAAATAATGCTAAACCTCACTAGTAGTGTATGTTCGCTAGTAGTGGATATGCTCATGAAGTAAAAATAAAAAAGTTTTTTTTGTTTGTTTTTCTTTAATAAAGTAAAAGCAGATAAATGTTTAGTATCGAGTGTGACCCCCTCTAGCTAAAATCACAGCTTGAATTCGTCTGGGCATGCTAGCGAGTATATCCCGGATACTTGCTTGCGGAATACGTTCCCACTCCGCAGTAATAACATTCTTCAGCTCTCTGATGGTCTGCGGAGCCGGTTGTACTGATCTCACACGCCGTTTCAGAACGTCCCAGACATGCTCTATGGGATTGAGGTCGGGACTTCGAGCTGGCCAATCCAAACGACGAATGCCGACCTCTTGCACATACGCTTTAACATCGCGAAATCGGTGGGCGCGAGCATTGTTGTCCATAAAAATCGAGTCTTCACCTAGAGCGGATAATGCGGGTTGTGCATGAGGAATTAGAACTTCCGTTATGTATCGATGCCCAGTCAGTGAGCCGTTTTCAATGAAGACTAACTCTGTACGATCCATTGAATTTATTCCTGCCCAAAACATAACAGAGCCCCCACCATAAGGTGTGATTTCTTCGAAACATGCCTCTGCAAAGAGTTCTCCTTGTCTTCTTAGCACTCGCCGACGTCGATCTTCACCGAACAGAGATATCCTGGCTTCATCAGAGAACAAACTCTATTCCAATCTTCTTGAGTCCATGATTCACATTTTCTAGCGAACCTAAGCCTGCGAACTCGGTGCTCACGGAGTAATTTTGGGCCGTGGGCTGGGCGGTGACTGCGTATATTGGCAGCGAGAAGCCTCTTCCTGACCGTCCATAGACTAATATGCACATTTCTTACTTCTTGGAGGTTGTTCTTAAGATCCACATTCGAAGATTTGCGATTTCTCAATGCGCGACTCACAAGAAAACGATCATCCTGTGGTTGGGTACATGGTTTTCTTCCAGAACCAGGCCTTTTCTCGACGGAACCAGTCTCCTGATATCGCTGCCAGGTCCTTTGGACCGTCGAGCGACTAACATTTAGCCTCCTAGCCACGAAGCATTGGCTGAAACCCTCTTCAATCAGCGCGATAATTTTGGTAGCTTTTACCACTTTATCTACCATTTTTGATACAGCCAAACAGCAATAAATAAAGCTTTGACAGTCAAGGATATGAAATTAATCGATGAAAATTGAATAAAAGTTATGAAAGTCGATGTTAACTTCTGGAACTTCGCGCCAAAAATGTAGGATAAAAAGTGGTTTTCTGTAAAAATGAGCATCAAATGAAAATTTGAATTTAGAACGTACTTTTTTAAATACCACGGCATTTTTAAAACCGGCCAGTAACGTGTACAATCGATTGAAACCTTTTTTGTATTGTATCTTTTTAAAGATGAATGAAAATCAAAACCGCCCGTTTTTTTGCAAATGAGTGTATAAGAACACTAATTTTTATGTCTAAAATTATTTTCATCATTAATATGGTGGTTAAAATATTAAAGCACATTTTGTACATCGTATTATAATACAATAATAATTCAATAAGCCATACAAAAATTACATCTTACTATATAGTTGTTGAGAACTAAAGCCTCCTTGGTTTATTACTTTTGTATTTGTATTTTTTCTTAATTTCTTGTTCCTTTTTTCCATCTATCATTGTCACGAGAATTGTCATTTAAAAAACATATAAATTTATTTAATATATTTGATGACCCGAATGAAAGTGTTTTAATTGGAAGACAAGAGCTATTCCCAACAATAGTATTATCTATATATATAGTATCATCAAACTTAAGAAACTTTTCACTATATACGAAAAGGTCACAATAATAACGTTTTTTCATCTGGGTATTGCAATTAGGCACTTCGATTATATCACCGTTGAAAATGCGATGTGGCATCAACGAATCATCGTTAATAAGCGATATAGTCTGTTTTTGTGCCGGTTGTACATTGCGTCTGTAACTGCAGTTCTTCTAAATATAATCGAGCAGGTAATGTTCACGAAATGACCCACATAATGGCATTTGAAAGAGAAAACACGTCCATTAACGAATGCGGGACATGGTAATATGAACATTGAGAGTTTTGTATCTATAAATTGATAACAATAAAGTATGATTGATGGTCTTCCTGTAGTTCTTGTTAATATTGTTCTGTGCCAGAATGTCCGCTGCGCTTCACCTAATATATCTAGATTTTGTTTCATTAAACAGTGCAAACAAGTCATTTCGGATGACGAAGCAATGTTCGAGGTCACACATACACGCGTGTTTTGTAACGGACCATCTTTTTAGTTTTAGTGGCATTTTGGGAGTGCACGTGCTCGGAGTGTTATTAGTTTTGTCGGTCAAATCCGTCAAGGTGTTGGAGGTGTTCGAGCTTGCAAAACCGCTTCAAATGCTGACGGTGATTTCGTAAAATAAAACTGCATTAATTACACGAAACACAAAGACTCGTTTCAGCAACATTGCAAAGCATCTGATGACCAACAATTGAATTCCGTGACATTCGAACCTATTGTATTGTATCTTTGATAATCTTCAGTAGTAAATCGAACATGCCCATGTTAGTTTTATTCTGATAGCATGACGTTATCTCATATTATTGGTAGATTATCTGCTGTTAAGTAGGTTGAATGGCTGATCTCGGTTGTGTATTGTGGCTGTGCTTGCCGGCCTCGTTCCATAACGGTATTTTCGCCGCAGTGATTGGCCCTGCAGCTTCGACGATGTCTCCGCAATCCGATACATCTAATACTGTTATTAAATTTGTACGTTTGTATCTTCCTACACTTTCTCTTGTTTGATATAATCGCTAGAATTTTGAATGATTTAATATTCAATATTAGATAGTAACTCTCCGCTTATGATTTTTTTACTTAAGATATATTTATATCTACTATAGATGTAATTTTTACAATTATACTACTGATTGTTGATTGACGCAATGTTTTGATGTTTAATGAACTCTTAAGAAGTATCACATGAACTAAAAAAATATCTTCGCGCTACATTGTCGTTTTACAAAGTGAAAAGACAAAGTTGCGGAGAGTATGTGGCAATAAATAACGAAGTGTACTTACGAAGTAGTTTAATTATCCACAATCGATGTTTTTATAAGCACCTTGCTAATATGGCTAGCTGGGACGGAAGCGGCGTGAGGGAGCCTTGATCTTGCTCAACTATGTACATTCTACAAAAGAGGGCCGAGATAAAAATTGTAAAATACAAAAATTCTTCAAAAAGATATGTAATTCTGAGTTTCCAGCGGCTCAATTACTAACTTATTTAATGAATGCAGCAAGAGATTCAATAAAAATATATATGTGAAAAATGGGTATATAGAGCAAGAAATATCTGTCGAAAGAATAATTTACTATCGATGGACTACGAATAAACACAGTCATTAACTCTTACAATGAGTGAACGACGAAAACAAAGCCTTATTTCACTATTGTTATAAAATTAGTTTACTCCTTATGGATGCTAGTTTTTTAATAGCTATAAATCTAGAAGTAAATATTAAAACCTCATTAGTCGTAACTAACGGACTAAGTTCAAGAAACCTTTACGCTAGTAAACAAATAATCATCTAATGTATATAAAAGTCACTAGGAAATTAGCGAGCGGTAAAAATGAGTTTTCAAACTATCCATTTCCCAGGTGATTAAAAGAATTCGTGGCTTTATTAGTGTTCTTTCATTATGCCTTTAGTTTACGCGTTTGTTATTTATTCCAACCTATTTAGGGTGCAATATCGTGGTATAAAAATAATTTGCACAGTTATTTAAAAAACGAATTATTTCAATAAAGTATTCATGAATATTCGCCACAGCAAAGAGCTGTTTGCTTAAAGGAATTTGTAAAAGGAATTAATTAAAGCTTGTAGACGAGGAATATCTTTTATTTATCAAGGACTTGTTAAGTTTAAGTTCGTTTTTCTTTAAGTGTGTAATTTCGTATTAATTATTGTCATAAGTGAAAACTCTACTCGATAAAACGTTTTGTTCATATTAATAATAAACTGTTGGATAATAAACTGTTGTCCGTTACGATAAGCTTTACTTTAATAAGGAAATCTATGTCATCACCAGATGCGCTTAAGCCTCCCTGATACGTGTTGACATACTCAACCATAGTACAAAAATGCGTGATGATCACTTGTGACGTCATGGTTCGAATCAGAATCAATTGATTGAATTTTAAACTTCTAAAATTAAATTACCCTTCATGCGTTTCGTGGGAATCTAAGACTATTTTATTTTCGTTTTTTGCAAACTATTTATTGATGATTTGTACAGGATGTCCCAAAAATCTCATGCTTAGTAACTTTTTTATAAATATACAAAATTTTCTAGAGCACTTAAAAAAAACTATACGTTTATTGCAAACTTTCAATTAGCTATTAGCACTGTTAGTTTAATGGATTTATCTTTATGGAATCATAATTAGATCTAGCTGAAGTGTAAAAAATCACGAACTCTGATACAAATTAGACGCCTTTTCAATGGAATAATTTCCATTAATTAGTTTGTAAAAATAATTGATTTGATTAATTTCTAAAAAACTGTTTGTGCTGTCGTAATTTCGTCTTATATTCAAAGAAAAACTGCAGATGTTTGGTTAGTAAAAATTGTTATATACCTAATTGTTTGATTATATGCGTATGCTTGACTATTATAGTAAAACAGACTTGGTACGAACTGAGCGGCAATTTTTTGCAATAAGCTTAACTAAAATATCGTTTTTTTTAAATAGTTCTAATCTAACAGATAAATTTGTCAATAAATTTATATCTTTACCTATTAAAGGTCCTAGAGCTTCGCTTGTTGTCGTCGTAAGATAAAACATGATGTTCATATCAGGATAGGATAGTCGTAGCCTTGTATCCTAGAATGGCAGGCAATATGTGAAGTGACGTCGCTTCGACAATGGCACGTACGACCCTGTTCGCACGCTCGGCCCACTCTCCATTTATTGACTTGTTCTCTGTCCTGTTTATAACACGACTATTTACTTATTTACGCTTAGGGTTGTCCATAGGCTGAAATAATAAAAAATGCACACAATAGTCAAACATTTCAAGTAAACTCAATTCCTTGTTTCTTTATAATCCCTTGAAAGGTGTTATTTCTTGAAACGTTGAACTATTATTTTACACAACGTATGCTATTACCCAGTTAGGAAATCAGTGCAGCACTCATTATTTGTGCAAGATAATATTCAACGTTTATTAATTTTGGTGAGACACTGTAGGTGCCAAACTTATTTTAACTATTAATAATAACAACTCTTGTGCTTGCTCATAATAAACAATCAATGACGTAAATATTGCTAAGAATATTTATATATACTTACAAAATTTATACAGTTGTAAGTACAAAATTGTTACCAAATAAAAAAGAAAATTCATGAATTAATAGTTGTTAATTTATAGGCACTGCACCTCTCACAGGACTTTCAAATATATATTAATACATGTTCAATGTTTAATAGACTACTTGCAACTATTATGTTATAATAGTGACAACCCTAGGTACTTTCAAGGAGCTTTCAAGCAAAAGACAAAAGTAGCGATCACCCAATTAGTTTCTATTCTTGCTTATCCAGTAGTTATAGGCTTATAAAAAAATCGCGCGACCTGTTGGACAAGTAACGGATAAGGAGTCTATCAGGGCAGATCTTGATCGTGGATAGAACAACAGTGAAGTTACCATTTACGATAACGGTTCTAGTTATAGCCTTGTTTAGAAAATAATCCAATTAATCCTATTACTTTTAAAAATATGTAATGTAATGTAAATAATGTATATAAATGTAAATTAAATAAAATATGTTTTAATAAAACAGAGCCGGTGTTGTTTAGTAAATGTTAAATTAAAGGCAAATGATCCAAATTGTTCTGTTGTCATTTGTTGAAAAATAGAAAATAAAATATAAAAGGCAATCGTGTAAACGGGCATGTCGACTACATGCAAATGGGCAGCAGCAGTTTTCGAATTATAGTATTTTACTGCGAGCTCCAAGGCACCTGCCAAACGGGCTTGGAGTTTATGGCAAAATCCTCCCATTTTTGGGGATGGTTCCGGTCAGCAGTGGACGTTTTGCGGTTAACATGATTGTTCATTATAGTAAAACTTACGTGTCCTACTTGATATCAAAGCAATGTTTACCAAAGTCTTGTAAACTCAACATTCCTAAAATGCTTTCTGTCCGTATTGCAGAGCTTAGGTATTTCAACAGACTGACTGTCCTTAATAGGTTTCGAATTCGATAATCTCGAAATTGAGAGTAATCTGTGTAAAACACACAAATAAACACGACCAATCGTTAGTACATCGTCAGTAAACCTTATTTGTGAGACTGGTACAGCTAGTGGATATTGAAAGCTGATGCTGCAGCGATTCTACGAAGTGGCGCGTGCGTGCTAACGGTACTCAGTCGCCCCCCTTAATGGCAACCCTATGTTCACCCAGACATTTCATTATATCATTATTTTTGATGATCCTACGCAATTCTAAATCAAAGCTTGCCCGAGAGACGTTATGTTAATTAGTCGACATATTTATTGACAGCTTCTACATTAAGCACAAATTAAAAAAGTTACTTCTAGGTCAATAATGACAGAATATTGATCCGTTGGTTGTAAAAGTCATCTAATGTGTGAGAGAGCGATAATTATGCGACTTTAGGCTACTGAGAAGTGAGAAAATAAAAATAATTGATATAAAACTCGAAAGCTACGTCATTATCGTACAATGTTGAGTGTCTTGATAGTGTGGGAAATATTTAATAAGAACGTTTTTGCACTATGTTGTCTTGATATAAATAGACCACTAGTTCTGAGCAGGCATCCGAAGGTTTTTTCCTGGCGAACATTTTAGAATATGAATGTCTTTAGGTGTGTCACATTTTAGACTTTCCGTATAAATGTTTCACTAGTGAGGTAGGTACCACTGCGATTAGTACAATGACGTACTGTCGCTTTTAAGGTTATATAGACATGAAAATTGCTATCAGATAAATACGCTTTACCTATGGTAAGGGGAGTCGCCGATGACAATATACTTACTATATTTTTATAGATATATAAGCTATAAATATATTCAGAGAATAACGATTGTAGTTACGAGACCTAGCAATAATAAGAGTCTTCTAAATTATAATATAAATGCTAGATTAAATATGCAAAATCATAGTGTAAATTATTAATGTTAAAGTAAAAATTATTATGTAAAATTAAATAGAGGTCCTGATTAAATATCAGATGATCGGAATAACAGTATTATATATGTGGTGATGTCGTTTTTAACATTTTTTAAAGAAAAGCTTTTACGTAGAACAGGTAAAGCAAGAATGAACCGCATTCTAGTCACAAGTACGCACTTGAAAATACTTCCCGTAAAGTAGTGTATAAATTTGACAGTTGAAATTAAGAAACAACTGTCAACTGGTCTGTTTTTGCCACTAGATTGGCAACTTACTTCACGTACTATTGTTTACTGATAAGTTTTATTGTTTAATGATACTGATAAGTTTACTGATATAGTTTAATAATTTCTAGTAAAAGATGAATTGTCTATGATAGGTTGCTAGGAGAATTTTTCTCTGCTTTAAATGGAAAAGAAAGCTCTATGTTTATTTGTAAAGCACTTCTAAATTAAGTAGGTACCTTATATATTTTGGACGGCTTCCTATTTTCAACATTTTCATTCATTTTGGAAGTCTTAATACATGCATATAAATATGTAGGTTATTAAATAAACTGAAAGTCATTTAAGCCATTAATAAGTATAAACTATAGCGTACGTGTAAGTTCCTAATTCGTGATATTAAGCTAATGTTCGAGTGAAGCAGTAGCCGTGCGATTGTAAATACCGGTTTAGCTGACCGGTTAAGGTTTAGGTGATCTGGTAGTTCTATGTAAGTAACTGAATAGCTACGTGAAGGTTTTCCGGAGAGTGACGGGCTTGTGCCGGCGCCGGGCGCGAGGAAAGTGGGGGCGAGGGGAGTCACGACTGCGCTTGGTCTAGCATAGACCCCGCTGTAACATGCCTACGTATGCATTCTTTGAGAATACAATCTCGTATTGTCGATGTTGGACAATCGTCCGGCATAATAAAATAAAAACTATTAGTGAAATAAATTGAGTTGTGAGATATCGTATTATAACAAGTTGTACGAACAATTACAACGTACTTCAAAAAAGAAAAAAAGCATCATCAATAGTAGCCTAATAATGTTCTCTTTACCGAGGTTCAGGTCTTTTGTACAGTCAAAAACATCGTAGGTTTTTGTATAGTCTAACAGCTTAATTTGTATGGTCCCATCCGATAACCGGCTCTTGCGAAAGTTGCTTAACCTCCGCAATATGCTAACCACTAAGCCACCGAGAAAAAAACATGCTTTGTATTAAACCTCTGATCACTTCGACAGCGCGTGTTTACATTCTTACAGAATAGCTTTACTTGCTTCGTGTCTCGCTTTGTTTTTTTTTTTGGCAAGCTTCAAGTTATACGTAAGAAAAAAATAAAACAAGATTGTGAAAAAAAGTCTTCTACAAAACGACTCTTCTAATCACGTAAAGAGAAGCCATATAATAATTAGCATCAAACGTTGAAACAAGTTTTGTATCAATATTCGTCACTGTTGGCATTCTTAAATATACCAACTGCGGCGGTGCACCCTGACATTTTGATTAAGTCAATCGAATCGAAGTTGTTGATAATTAAATATTTTTAACTAAACACCTTCATTTATACTAATCACGTGTTCACAAATATATAATAATATTATATTTGGTTTATGTGTATAACAAATATCAATTCAATTTTTTTATAATTATTTTAATAAAATAAAATAAAAAATTACATTTAAAATGCTGTTATACGTATGCGATTAATTTATTGGTTTTCATTGAATGCATTCAAATAATCAAATGACGAGCTAAATACTAATTATTTTTCTTTATACACGAGTTAGTGAAAGTATGATATGCGGAGAAGAATATGGTCATCAATTCCTACAGACATTAATGTCAAATTCCATGCGTCGTTGAGTTTAGACAGATCATAACACAGCTAACTTCGACATAAAAAACCAATTTTTATGCGATTTGCGCACTTCAATTATTATAAGTGTTAAGATATTGCAGTTCTGTTACACGTATTTAATAACAGTCCCGTTATTATGATTCAGGTAACTGTGAAGTTTTACGGCGTTGGTCCATCAAAATAACCATTTATTTTGATATGGGCAACTTCATTAATTTTAATAATATTAATAAAAGGGTGACGCTCGTGATACATCGACTCCGTTGATATAGTTGTAAAACAATAATCAATTTAGTAATATAAGTCATATACGCGATTTTTACCATGGTAAAATTCCCGTATATAACTTATATTACTATAGTTTTAGTGACCCTGAAAGTTAAAAATAATATAAAAATCAGTTTGGCTTTAAGAGTATGTTAAATTGTATTTTACCAAAAAAAAAAAAGAAATCTCAGCTTAATATAATCTTAATAATATAAGCTTAATAATGGTAAAGTGCGAGAAGTCGATAGCTGATGATTTAATTTCCGCTTTAAAAAATATTCTTTTTTATTTTTATTTTCTAAACAAAGATTGTTAAATTGTTGCTTATAGTTCTAGATCATTTGAAATGGTAGATAGATGGTTGGGGAGACGCGTCTAATGCTACTAACTGTTGCTATTATAGAAATTGGTCTGTTAACCGCTGAGCTAGACTGCGGTAAATCACTAGGTGCAGGCAAAGCGCGCTCTGCTGACGCTTACACGACTTAATGCCGCCTGCTAAGTAAATACCGTAGTTTTAACACTATTATGTCATTCAGTTAACATAATTATAGTTATGATTTATTACTACTTAAAGAGAAACTATTTTGTTTTTTTATTCGTGACACAATGTTTGATAGAAAACTTTAGCAGTTTCCTTTTAATTTCAATACATAAAATTTAATAACGTGTAGCAGTATTACGATGATAATAATAATTAAAAATGAAATTTTGTGACCAAACTTAATTTTCTAATAAGTTTATATATTTTTTTATTTTATGGGAGAATGGCGTAAATTGGCGTTATTTAGTGGTTCAGGAATATTTGTAGACTAAAATAACATGTTATTTATTTACCTCATAATTATATTTTTGTAATTTTATACTACTACTGACCGCTTGAACAAACAATTATAACAATAATTTACACTTAAGTTTATTTCAAATTTACTGATTATTACAAAGTACTCGCTCAATTGGGAGAGCATTGGACCGGATTTCCAAAGGTTGCGGGTTCGATTCCCGCCTGAGATTCACTTGTGACCCGAGTCGATTTTTTCTAGTATTTTTCTATTATAATAATTTATCTTATAAGATCGCATTGAAAATGCATAAAATATATAAAAATTATAAATCTAACATGGCTGTTTCATCTTAATCGATTGACCAAACATTTGTAAAAATGTTTCTTTCGAATACGAGAGGATGTTCCTCTCATTGATGAAACAACGCTGGCCTACAGCGTTAAATCAGGAAGGTACTAGAAAATTTCGACGAGTGTTCCCAAGGCTCGGTAGCTCAATTGGGAGAGCATTGGACCGGATTTCCAAAGGTTGCGGGTTCGATTCCCACCTGAGATTCACTTGTGACCCGAGTCGATTTTTTCTAGTATTTTTCTATTATAATAATTTATCTTATAAGATCGCATTGAAAATGCATAAAATATATAAAAATTATAAATCTAACATGGCTGTTTCATCTTAATCGATTGACCAAACATTTGTAAAAATGTTTCTTTCGAATACGAGAGGATGTTCCTCTCATTGATGAAACAACGCTGGCCTACAGCGTTAAATCAGGAAGGTACTAGAAAATTTCGACGAGTGTTCCCAAGGCTCGGTAGCTCAATTGGGAGAGCATTGGACCGGATTTCCAAAGGTTGCGGGTTCGATTCCCGCCTGAGATTCACTTGTGACCCGAGTCGATTTTTTCTAGTATTTTTCTATTATAATAATTTATCTTATAAGATCGCATTGAAAATGCATAAAATATATAAAAATTATAAATCTATTACAAAGTAATTAAAAAATTTGCTAATATGCCAAGTCAAATATTTCATATCCGTACAAAATTGATAAAAATTACACAAATATTGAAGCAGCTAATATTGCGTCTAGATATGTGTTAAATAATAAAATTCGACATAGAAGTCGCATTTCTATGTCGCATGAATTTAGGATTGTGAACGACTCTATGGTAAATTAGCCCAATTTGTTGAATTGTTCTAGATTCACTACAACTCATGGCACGCAATATGTACAGATATTTGTGTTTGGGTTTAATGTAAAGATTGACTTAACTTAAAATTTTATTTTTTCAGAAAACCGACGGTATTTGAAGACGAAGCAAAGGATCGGAAATCCACATATGATAGAAGTTTTTGGGAAGGTAAGTGATATATAGTTAAAGTAATGCAATTTTTTGTAAGTTTAATTATGCAAACAATATTTGCAAATAAGTTACAGTACATACTGATGGAGTCGGCCGATAACAACGCAGTAATCAAGTGCACGCGCTTACTGGTATAAAAATATTTTTGGTAGTTTTATTTTTAGTATTTTAGGGTTTGCCATTTTTATGCCAACTCGCCTGGGGATTGAGATTGCAATAAAAAAACAAGATTCAAAAAAAACGCTAGCAGCAGCAATTTTAGGAGGTGTATAATGACAATCTTCACTGTCATCCTTCAGTGTAAAGGGGTTGTGCTATGCCGACATACAACCGACTTCAATGTAGTTTAATTCAATTTTGAGCCACATTTCCCAGAATAAATTATGAGCATGAATAAGGGTAATGAGCTCTTTTCGATAAACTCTCACCCAGTTCACTTTGTTCGATTTATCTTGTAGATCATGTATAATTTTTACTCGATGTTGCGGCAAATATAGCCAACTTTAAAAAGCTTAAAGTCGTGATGTTAAATGTATAAATAGAATATAATAGTTGCATCATGGGTTAGCCAGCAGTTTTTCCAGTGTATTATCTGCATCGAAATGTCTGCTGAATAATATGATGATTGTGCTCATTCAGAACAGTGTTTAATTCTTAACACAATGTTATATCGGCATCACGGTAATGCTACTATCAGAACAGGATATTCAGTGCACTGTTCCTAATAAAAAAATCATGAAGCTAGTTTTAATTAGTGTTCGACTCTATCAGTAAGTTTTATCGAGTAAGGTTTTATTTTAGCTTACCTAGCATAATAAAAAATAAGGAAAATGTCAATCATGCTAAAAATCTTTTAAAAGTGATACAGTATTTATATCAATAACGCGACTTAAATGCTTCATTCGTGAAAGGGAATATTTTTGCTAGGGATGTTGTAAAAAAATCCAACAACAACAGATTTAGCACTTGTATATCTGGTGATAAATATTAATTATTTAATATTTTTAAGTGCACCGAGAACATCTCTACTAACTTAAGCCGTCGTTGTTAACAATTTTAGTCTACTAAGCTATAAAAAGTAGGTTACTTATACAATTTAATACAAGCGAAAAATCCATGACTCTATCAATTTACAAATCATAAGGTAAATGCTGCGTCTATAGTACAAGCTTTTAGAAACTTATATTAATTTTGTTGTCATTTTTAAAATATCTTTTTCACTATTAAAGAATAAGTTTTCAGTGTTCGAGCCTTTACTTCAGTAGGTTTTCGTCCAGGTCTATTTTTTGAAGTTTACTCCTTAACAATTGATTTTCTTATAAGGCGCCCGGTATTAAAAAATATGAAGAGTAAAATTAAGTGATCAATTATAGCGTTACGGTTTTTTTGTGCGCCACCTATCGTGCGCACCTTTCACTTTTGTTTTGACTTTTTTTATTATTTTCTGTACCTGTTCAAAGACAATCGTTCTTAAGGAGTAAACTCCAGACGTGTGTCGGAGCTGACATTTACACTGTTTTATAATAATTTTGATCTTATGTTTACCTTTACTTTTGCCAATACTGTATATCAGATTTTGTCTCAGGCATATTTAAGTTAACAATAAAACACTTATATTAAGAGTTTATTCCAAAGTAAGTTACCAAAAACGGTTTTCTTTTTATTGAGTGCTCTACATTTGTAGAGACGAATTCATGCATTTCGTATTTGAGGAAGAACAGCACAAGATTTTTTAATCACGCTCTTTTAACATTCCATGATAAAATTGGCTAAAACTTGTCTTATTTGCCTAATCCTGAACATTTTTTTACACAATATAAATTAAAGATAAGCATCCCATACTTTCTCAGTCCGTCTGACCCTACGTATCCTAGACTTGTACTAGTTTATCGTTTGATTTTATAAATAATAACAATACTAGTCTTAATATATATAAATTACGTGTCACGTTGTTTGTCCGCGATGGACTCCTTAACCAATTTTGTATCAAACTTTGTAACTATCTGTTATTTGATCTAACTTAAAAGATAGGATAGGTTTTATTTTAATTTATTACACAGCAACGCGTGGTTGGGTTATCTAGTATTACTATAAACATTACTTTATATTATATTAAAAAACGGTTTAATAAAATGGATATTATATTATGTTGCTTTTCGGTTTTTACTGTTTTGGTGTTTGTACTTACAAAGATTGTTTTTACAATACACTCCAACGGGTTTACACCGAATAAGCCAGAGCTTGTGTTATGTAGGTACCTACTACAATAAATGACCGATAAAAAGATGAATGCCCCTATAAGGATTTGAATCATGGACTCTTAAAGCATAGGTAGAGTTGTCAAGGTTGCGTCAATTTGTCGTCTATTTTATTATCTATACTAATATTATAAAGAGTAAAGTTTGTGTGTTTGCATATTTGTTAAATTGTAAGGGTAATCTCGGAATCTACTGAACCGATTTTAAAAATTCTTTCACCATTAGAAAGGCACATTATTGCTGAGTGTCATAGGCTATATTGAATGCTAGAAAAAATTTAAAGAATTTTGTCCACCGTGGGAAGCCGGGACGGGCCGCTAGTTTTATATAAAGTAACTAGCTGAACCGGCCACGCGTTGCTGTGCCGACTGCAGCGTCATCTGCCGGACTGATTTGTGAATCTAAACCATTCTCAGATCCCCTTGAACACACACAAAAAAATTCATTCAAATCGGTCCAGCCGTTTAGGAGGAGTTCAGTGACATACACACTCACAGAAGAATTATATATATAAAGATGGTCAGTTTTATATGGGACCATAAAAAATAGTTTGGAATGTAATGAGTATTTATGTTAGAAACATACATATAAATAAGATTATAATGAAATAATTACTATAAAACGTAACTATGTAAATGTTTCAGTAAAAGGTAAAACTTTCCTTTCCACATTGGTCCTTCAAGAATATATTGCGAATATTCAACACATAATATATCCTCGGCACACCTTCAAACTAGTTTCGGCCGCACTGTTAGAAAGAAACACATTTGTTGCAAAATTATTATTTATGTAAATATGTTTCATAGTGGTGGAACCGTAGAGAAATTGGATATTAATTATGTTCCTATAACATTCTGTTATGCATATGTTTCTGTTGAAATCGCTCGTTGTGAAAGCACCTTGCGCGGGCACTGGTCGCACCTGCCATTCCTTGCACATGGCGTAATGCAGTTTCGGTGCAAGGCTTGGACTGCATTTTTGAAATGCCTCCTACTCGACTTTTTATACACAATGCTAGGTTTTTTGCGACTGGTTGTTTTTGTAAAATGCACAGTCAAAATAACGATACAAATATTGTGAAAGAGTACAAGAAAGAGTAAAAGAGTAGAAAGCTTGGAAGCTTAATTGGGGAAAGCATTGGACTAGATATCACAAAAGGTTGCGGGTTCGATTCCCGCCTGAGAATTCACTTGTGAGCTGAGTCGGGTTTCCACGTTATTTTTTTATTAAAATAATTTATCTTATAAGATAGCATTGCAAAAATGAAAAGAAAAAATATATACATAACTTTTTTATGTCTAACCTAAAAGTAATATTGTGATCATAAAGTGTGCTTTCAAACGGATTCCCTTGAGGAAAGTGTAGGCTGGCATCCCGGTTGTGACCTGTCCGTCAGCTTTGATTGTTCAGCTACCGCTTTCCATGCTATGGCATTGATTCCAAATACTGACTTTATGATGCGCAGTATTTTTCCATTTCGTGCCGAGCAATACGCATTGATATTGATGATTGATGATGAAAATAATGTTAAATTAATAATTATTTGAAAACTAATAGTGTTCTCACAGAGAAAATGTTTTTTTTGGTTCATTATTTTTCCCGTGCTTTTTGTTACCATTATATTCTTCACTGACTGACTAATTCTCTGAAATTTGATAAGACACGTTTAAGTTTTTATAAATACTTTTTATCTTAAATTAAGGTTATTTTTAAAATGGAAAGAAGCTTTAATTTAATAGGAAAATAAATTATCTATTTTGAGATTTTTAGATTCAGATTTCTCTTTATATATATACGGTGTAGAATCTATACTTTCTAATAAATAATGCAATTTTTGCACCTTAAATTTTTGAGTCATTTCAAATTTTACATAATTTTTATATATTTTATAGTTTTCATAAAATAAATACTATCGTAAAATTGATTGTTCTATTATTACGATTAGAAATGTTGAAACTTCAACTTAGAAGTTCAACATAAATCTCAGTTACCGAAAAAAGAAAAATTTTACTGATTTTGCAAAAATGTTACATAGAAAATTTTAAAATTTACAAAAGAAAAGAAAATGTTACCAGACTAAGTTTATTGAAAAACTACAACATTTTCAGAAAAAGAAACTTCTTGAAACAAAGCGCTCCAGCATTTTGACTGTTCGTTATTTATTTTAATTTCGGTAGTCTCGGTATTTCCTTTGAGGATATTACAAAAACTTCTTCAACTGGAAAAGAAAACCCTTAAACTCGGTACATATAAAGTCGATATTTGTATTAACACTTACGGGGTAGCGGTTAATACGTTTGGTATATTCCTGTGTAAGCGGGCATACCTCTGGAGTTATTTTATTTCGCTTATTATGCTTAAATCCCATGTATGCTTCCATTGACGGTACGAAAGCAAAAAGCGGTTTTACGAACAAGTTCTCAAGTTTTTGTGAGCGACATGTTTAATTATTCCAGTGACAACTCGTTAAACATTATATTTTTTAATATTTTGTAGCCGTGAATGAATCGGTCATTCACTTCTGTTCCTGCACCGCAATCAGAAGTACTAGTTTGATGATACGTATTATTTTGCTTAAAATAATAAAGATGCTCACGTAACAAAACATTACCATTATTCATATTAATAAAAGCTGCCCGACGACCTTTATAAGATACAAATGATGCGGTTATGACTGCTTGTCTTGTTCATATTACATAATACATGTCATTGGAGAAAGTTAATTTAGTTTTGAAAGTGAAATCGATTGCACTTTCTTTCACTTGTCCATTTCATAGTTTGGCTATTGGAACATCAATAATTCAGATAACCCATAGTGAATACGGTCAATTATTCGCATAAAAGAAAAAGGGCAACATACCTCAAATAAGATGGAATAGACATTATGTTAATCTCTATCTAAAAGCATAAATATTGTAAAGTAATATTCAAGAAAGACCCGTGTAACAGACGGCCACGTTACTTGCCAGCGTGGTTACAAAATCTACAGAGCTTCTGATCAAGCTTACCTATATCAAGCTTATATGGGAATTTAATAAAAGGACGGGAATGTAAAAAATGTGCAAACAACTCTGCAAACACGTCGGAGCAGTTTAAAGGCCGCGTCCGGATTGCGAGGGGCGAGCGCGGAGGGCGCAGGCAACATTCCAGCCTCCCGCGCGACGTCACCGCTGCCTACAAACATGCGCCGCATTCCGCGATACCACTCGTTACTTCACCGAAACTCTGAAATGAAAGCTCTCAAACTTTATCTACTCATCCCAGATCTCGAATTCAGAAGGACAAAGCGGCTTTCTCTGTAGCGGAAATAGGACGCGAGTTGGGCGCCGCTACCCTGACATCTGGTAACGCGGACACCGACAGAGTGAGAGCATACATACTTAAGGTTAAAAATAGGCTCACTAGTCAATGCTTTTTGATAGTTATTAAATACCAACCTACTTATACTCAATATGAATAGAACTATAAGCGGATTAAACTAAGACATTCGTTCTAGTTTGGATTAAATTACGTTATGGCTGTGGTAGGTTCTTATGTATTGGAAATGGTTAAGAGGAAATGTTATAGAGTTCGGTTAAAGTCGTTTGAAATGGAGTCAGGCGGCGCGTCGACGGTGGCGGCCGTGGGATGCGGGGGAGCGTCGCGTGCGCCGGCCGCCGAGCGCTGTCCGTCCCTGGCTCGGAGCAACGCCCCCGTCAAGGGCGGCGACGCTGCAAATTTCTGCAAGTCCGCCGCAACTCAGTGCATCGCGCCCCGCCGCGGCGGCTCCGCGCACGCCGCTCGCCGCTCATACCACCGCCGGCGCAGGTCGCGCACCACACGCGCCGCCCTATGCTAAATAACTGTTATTTCGGTCTTTAATTTACATGTTCCGCACTTCAACTGAATCCTCTTTCTGCCCGGGTGGAACGGATACATTTGTTTTGACGAAAAAGTCGACGCTCTTTGGTTCGTGGGAGATGTTTAGCTTGTTTTTGTGCATTTTCATCAATGGTAGAACAATGAGAGTAAACTTTTTGTCAATGAGCCGCAATCAAAACTGGTTCGCTAAACGATAGTGATGTATTACGAAATGGATCCAGAATATAAAGTTTGAACAATTATAAAACTTTTGTTACCATGTTGGAAATAAGAAAGTTGCCCAGGCGTTCGATGTCTCTCCACGGTTCGTATTTTTTTGGTTATGTTATTACGCCAATTAAAGAATTGTGAATTTTGTTCTAAAATCTTCATAATAACGTTTCAACAGCGGTTTTCAATTATTGCTGCTGACGAAATTAAGTAGCTACTAAAGAAGCCGGTTTAGACAGTAGTTTTTCTATAATCAATAAACTTAGAATTATATTTAAATGAAATATGATGCCATCTTTAATTTGATGAATATGACAATAGCCAATTATTTTGCATGTTAATTATTTGCGTAATATAAAATAATGTGCCTACCATATCGGATAGAAGTAAATTTTGCGTATAATGTGCGGATAGTAAAGAGTTGAATAACGTACACCTGTGTTAGCCAAGAATATCATGATGACTCTGATTAGTTCCGTGGTTGTCTAACTTTAATAATAGGGGTTAAAGTATGAAATTGCCGTTTTATTGCAATAGGTTCTTTGAATTGACATAGAATCTTCATGGTTTGAGGTTTTCGAATGAAACTTTTTTTAAATGGTTTCTATGATGTTCTTTTTTTAAAAAATGTAAAACATTTGAATATCGACTTTCAATTGTTTTTGTTATTCAATTTAGACAAGAAAGATGGATACTGCGAAAATTCGAGTTATTTTTGAATACGAGTTCCGACGCGGAACTAACGCGGCAGAAACAGCCCGCAATATCAATGCTGCGTTTGGAGAGGGGTCTACTAATGAACGCACCGTGCGATTTTGGTTTAAACGCTTTCGTGATGGAAATTTCGACTTAAAGAACGAGCCACGAGGAAGACCGCCCACACAGGTAAATAACGATGAATTAAGAGAGATAGTGGAAGCCGATCCTAGTCAAAGTACCCAGGAATTAGCGGCATGGTTTAACGTTACCTTACCCACAATATTGACTCACTTGCGTCAAATCAATAAAATAAAAAAATACGAAAAATGGGTGCCTCATGATTTGACTGATCTGCAGAAAGAAACGCGTGTTGAAACTTGTGTTGCCTTGTTGAACCGGTACAGAAATGAAGGAATATTGGATCGAATTGTAACATGTGATGAAAAGTGGATTCTTTATGATAACCGGAAAAGAAAAATGCAATGGCTGACCCCAGGTCAAATGCCACAACAGTGTCCTAAAGCAAAACTTACCAATAAAAAGGTAATGGTAACTGTTTGGTGGTCTCAGCATGGTGTTATTCACTATAGTTTTCTCCGATCTGGTCAAGCAATAACGGCAGATGTCTATTGTGCCGAACTCCGAACCATGTTGACAAAACTAGCAGTAAAACAGCCCCGACTCATGAATCGATCTTCACCATTATTGCTCCACGACAACGCGAGACCTCACACAGCACGAGAAACCATTTTGACCCTTCAGGAACTGCAGTTAGAAACCATTCGTCATCCTCCGTATTCACCAGACCTTGCTCCAACGGACTACCATTTTTTTCGTGATTTGGACAATTATCTACGTGACAAGAAGTTTTCTTCCCAGGAGGCAGTACAAAATGCTTTCACACAGTTTGTGCAGTCTAGATCGTCGGAATTCTATCGCAAAGGCATTAATGACCTTCCCATTAGATGGCAGCAATGTATAGATAATAATGGCAACTATTTTGATTAAATAAATTTGTTAAAAATTTAAAAAATAAACAATATAGATTTTCAGTACAAATCGGCAATTTCATACTTTAACCCCTAATACTATCATCAATATAAAAATCATTACGTTAAGTTTTAATGAACCTACATAAAGTGAAAATGATAAGAATTTGAAATGCTGTAATATAATACTAACTTGATATAATTATTCTGGTGTTTTTGTTTATTTAGCAAAAACTTCTTATATTAGTTTATCAGAATAACTGTGAAAGTGTACATTCAATTTATACAAAGCAAAGAAAAAGGATAAAGTAGCTAAAATTTGCTAAAATTTGGCGCGGTTTGCCAGAATTACATGGTATCGACTTCTACTTAGAGAGGATTTTTTCTTCAACAACACAAAAAACTAAAATAATAGTCGATAATGACTTCGTTTATTAGTTTTAATGCAATATTTTTATACCCGACATTTGAGTAGGTATATTTGAAAGTGGAATGTGAAATTTGTTAACCGTTTTAGTCAGTTATAGGCTATATAGCTTGCATAATACAAATAAACTATACTGTTACTTACTTGTTATGTCATTTCTAATACTATTTCTATCGTTCACATCAATTACCCTAGCCCAAAGTAAACACTGTAAGGCTTGTGCTATGGATACTAGGGTAACGGATATACATACATACATATATGTATGTAAGTAATATTTATAGAAATATATATAAATACCCATCACTAAGGTACAAATGCTCGTATTCATCACACAAACATCTGCCCCTTCCGGGACTCGAATCCAGGACCGTGGGTGCCAAAGGCAGGATCACTACCCATGCACCAAACAGTCGTAATATTTTTGACATGACTGTGATGCCGAGATATGCCGAAGACCAAACCAATCGAATTTTTTTCATTGATTTCTAACTCTATTCCGTACTTTAGTACCTATGAAAGACATTAATGGTTACAAAGAAGGAAAAGGTTAAGGGTAAGCGATAAACAATGACATGGCTCCACACAAACGTGCCACCACCAGTATTCAAAGGGGTATAGTACTACTAACGTACTAATGAGTCAGTATCTTGGTAGCACCATCAACTTCTCTTCTACTATACTACCGTAAGAGTAAAATACCAAATTTTTAATCGTGTGCTAATATTGTGTATCAGAAATTTCTGTTATTATTTAGTTTTTATTTTCCCAAATTGTGATAAGGTTAGTTCAGTTATAATGTATTATAAATATTTCGCACTTTGTTACAATAAAAAATATTACATATGTTAAGGGATATATCGATAAACATGATCTGTTAACATTTATGATATGAAATACCGTTTAATACATAAAGATTTTGCACACAAAATAAAATACGATTTTATCTGTAAGTAGAATAGTAATGTCGTTCCTATGATTTATTTATATATTAATTTTAGTTAATGTATAAGTATAATTTTTTTTCTATAATTTTTCGTTATGAATATTTGTTTACAAAATATAACCCCTCGTACTTCTCTTAACTATGTACTGGTCCCGCATGTATCATTAGAAATTAATTACAAACCACCTAGTTTGTTATGTAAGAGTCCATAATATATTTTAGTTATAAGTATAATATTGTGTTACCTATTTACTTTTCCCAAATCATTCCAAAATCTACTAATAATAATTATCCTGTTTGTCTACTCCATGTTCTAATGATTGGTTTATTATCTTATTTGTCTATCTCATTTTATAATGATCTGTTTACTGGACTTTCCTCACTAGTACCTAATTAAGTTATTGATTAAAATTATTTACCCTAAATTATTTACCTTATCATTAATATTAGTATATAAGACCTTGTATCCACAGTTAAAGTTAGTTCACTTCGAGACATCTAGCTGTGTTTCACTCCGCCACATAACAAGTTATATAAAATGAAATACTTATTACTTTATATAGTTATGTTTTATATTTAATTTTATCATAACCACAATTTTATCACAAGCGTGTTTAAATATATAAAAAGCCCGTTAAATACTCATTCCTCCAAATATGATATGACTTGTGTAAAATGTGTGTCATATCATATCGACGTCAGCGAAATATATATTCATTTAGTTAATTAAAATTACAATTTGCATTACACAAAAAAACGTATAATCGTGGAATTCCGATGTTAAACGGAAATGGTTCAATTTTATTGTTTCCTGTGAAATTTATATTTCACAATTTTATGGTGAAGATAAATTAGTTCGAACGTAAACTGTGATGACAATATGTTATTATTTCCTTGTGACGAAGGCTATGCATATTTGACTTTTGAAAATATATCACAACTGTGTAAACTTCGCCAATGTCTTTGTTCCAATTTGATTACGTGCAATGTAATTCATATCAAGAAAAACCTTAAAGGCGTGTTTTGTGAAGAATACATTACAGTTTCAGCTGTGCAAATGTAACGAAGCGTGCCATGTCTGAATAAACTTTTTTAAGATTACGTCTATAATGTATGTAAACTTTGCGAGAACCACAGTTGGTGTCAAAGCATCCTCCAGTGAGCATTTTTTTTTCTTTAATATGTAATTGTTTTGTGTACCCAATGTTTTCTCAAAAAGTGATGTGTGACATGGTGTTATTGGGTATAGTAAAGCATTCACGTTGTTTACATCCAATTGCAGAAGAAAAAGAAGGTATTACTTTATAAACTTTTTTATTGTATATTCATTTCTTAGATATATATAGAGCAAATATTCATTATCTAAATAATAAATGTTATAATGAAATTAATTTATGGGGGAGGTAATAAGTTAGTGTTAGACATATTAATTGTTGGAAAAACTATTAATGTTAAATAATTGTAGTTTACATGCAGTAGGTATGTAGTTTGAATATTTATGATGATAAGTGACGCATGGTTTGACTAATACCTATTAAATATTGGTTAATTGTTATAGGACACAAACTAAATGATTCATATTACCCTCAGCATCTTTGTGTGATATCTCGTACTAACTTTTGTGTGTAACTTCGAGCCTTATGATGTCATTATTGATTTACTGAGTAATTTTACAAAGGAACATGTGATTTTTAAAAGCTTTAATGTGCACCAAGTTACAGGTATTCCATAGTCATTTTTATAGCGCCATTTGATATTTGACAATTATTTGACGAATGAAGCGTAGTAGAAAATTTATTTTGCTCAGGCCGGAAGTTCGCGCATTCCGCTATCAAGGCAATTGCGCAGACCACTACGTCACAAAGCTGAATAAAATATAGAAAAAGAAAATTAGAAAGATTTTTTAATTTAGAATCGCAATGGATTCTTTACTAAGTGGTGTTTATTCGGATTTATATATTTGACGACTGTTTGATGCAACGGTAGCAATCCTGCCTTTCGCACCGAAGGTGTTGGGTTCGAATCCCGGAAAGGGCAGATATTTGTATGATGAATACGAGCATTTGTACCTGAGTCATGGGTATTTATATATATTTCTATGAATATTAAATATCACATATGTATATGTATCATGTATGTATGTCTATCCGTTACCCTAGTATCCATAATACAAGCCTTACAGTGTTTACTTTGGGCTAGGCTAATTGGTGTAAGTGTAAAAAAATATATTATAAAAAGTAAAATATCAAACATGTAATTTTGTAAATTTTATTCTAAAGCTCTGAAAACAGCGCTCATGTCGTATTCAGTCTATCTAGGGGCATGGGGCAGAAGCTTTTTGCTGAGAGCAAGCCGAATTTTTTTTATTTCTATGAAACGTAGGTACTGAGCATTCAAGAAAACGTTCGTCAGTATAACAAATGCTTTGCTGATAATAATCTGTGCAGTCGTTCAAATAGCAGAAGGCACGGGTGTAATTTCCGATTGAGACGAAACACTACTATTTAATTTTCTTGGGTATTATAAACGCAAATACATAATAAAATTTTCTTATGTTTTTGCTTTTTATTACGTATAAATAAATGAGAATGAGTTAAGTCAGCTGATGTTCCAGACAAAGCGTAGACGTCCTTGCGTGTCGATAATAGCAATGCGTGCGAACGAGAAAGGCCGAACAGAAACTATAGTAATTCATTCCACTTACACTTTTGTAAACAAACATTTTATACGAAAAAGTAATTGTTATAACTATTCTATATAAAAGAAGATTTTATCAATTTAAAATTAAATTTTCATGTTTTGTTTCCAGATCGTGTTAATAAAAGTGACGCCGAGGACAAAAGTCTTTCTAATGATGAGACGCCGCTGCCTTCATGTCCGAGGCAGCCACCTGATGGAGTGGAAACACCCTCAGATGCTGTGGAAAAAGTACCTGAACCACCGACCCGGCTGCCTCCACGGCTCCCAGCTGGGTGGCTCAATTCTAGGTCACGTTATTCTTATTCGTCCCGAACGCAAGATGCAAGAAGTGAAGCGAGCGTTAAAGACAAAATTGCTATGTTTTCAAATAGTCGTACTACTTCTACAGACCACTTGGATAAATGTGGTACGCTTCCTACTCGCCAATCTTCTAATACAAGAAAAAATACGGCTCCTTATACGAACAATTACCCTGATGTCACTAGTTTAGACCGACGACTGACAAAGTCACAGGATAACCTTGACGAAACACCCCGTTCATATACAAAACCTGCAGCCAGACCAGAAGTACTGGGAGCTCATGAAAATATGACATCTACATTAGGCTTGACAAGGAGCAATAAATCTCTTCATTCAGAAACCAAACCTTTCTTTTATGGAAGTACTGCTACATTATCATCGAGTATTGATACATTTTCTCAACCCATATACCATACGCGTAGTATAAGTGACGATACTTCGAGTACGTCCACATCAACACATAAATCTAATTTGGAGTATTTAATAGAACAAAGAAAAAAATCTATGTCAAAATTAAAATGCTTAGTGATACCTGAAACACAGGGACTAATAATTGATTTGCCTGAAATCAAGGTTCAAGATACATTGACAAAGTCATTCCTTCTTAAATCAAATCAAAACAATGTAAATACTAAAGACACGAAGTCGAATAATGCAAAGTCTCTAATATTAAATGAAAACAAGTGGAAAGCCAATTTATTGCCTAATAATATACCAAAATATTCACCAGCGTTTAAACGGAAATCCTTACAAGTATATACACCATCTTCTCTCTCAAAAGAGTCTACCCCTGAAAGAAAATTCAATGAGAAGATTGATGCATTTAGTAAAGTTATGACATATGCAGCTAAACCAATGCAGACTTCTTTAGATATAAATAGTGAAATTGAGAAATCATCTGCTACATTACCTATGAAGTCTAGTGTATCTAATATAAACGCTTGCCCTAAAAAGGACTACAAAGATATTATGAATTATGTAAGGGATTATAGAAACGTCAATATCAAAATTTGCACAGTCACTGATATTATTGACAGTGATAACGATTCCGCCATGAGTTCTACTCAGTCAAGTTATAGATCTTCTGCATCATCACCAATGCATAATTTAGATACTATAGAATCGGATGGTTCACGCGTTTCACCGAGGATATCACATTATCCTTCTTATTCCGTTGCTAAAACTGATATTTCAACAAAATCATCACTAGTGGGAAAAAATATTGAGGAATGTAAAAAACGCAATGTCTGTAGATCAGTATCGTCGGACACAAATGTTTCGCTTAGCTCATCAGCGGGGTCGGCAGCAACATCTGGCTCTCAAGCAAGCTGCAGTTCCCTAGAAAGTTCTGTCGCTGACTCAGATAAGAGAAAGGTTTCAAAATCATATAATATTGACACTATTAACAGAAGAAATATATTAGCTTCTGCAAAGTGCAGAAGTGGACGAGATGCAAAGCTCAAGTCTCCTGTTATTGAAACTAAATTCTCACACGAGTCGTACGACAGGTCTCTAAGTCCAACAGATAAACCGTCTGATCGCCTTTCTACGCTCACATCATCGGTGAGTGCCGTATCGAATAAAGGCGAAAACAGACGACGTAACAAAGTAATTGCTGAATCTGATTCTGACAGTGATTGTGATGTCAATGTTCGGCAAAGAAAGACTGATTTTAAAAATACGAGACTAAAGCGGAACTCTAGCTTAGCTAACAAAACCAAATCGAACGAAACTGAAGATGCACCGAAATGTATATCTAAAAAAATCATCAAGGAAATCAAAAAAGCTGGACTTGATAATTTTAACAACAATACGACAACGAAGTTAATAGATCATATTAAAATCGAACCTTCATTAAACGAAAGAAAATTAATTAATAAAGAAAAAATAATAACGAAGAATGTTATTTCCGAAAAAAAACTAGATAGTAAAGATCCTGTTATTTTAGATGACACCGTTTTAGTAAATGAAGTAAAAACCTTTTCAAATAATCTTAAGAAAAGTGAAATTCTAGCAGATAAAACTAGCAGCATTCACAGGGAAGATATTGAGATACCAACACATACAATCCGGCTAAAGAAAGGCGCCGGAACAGGCGTGGGACTCATTTTAGCTGGTGGCATCGATTGCGAAGCTAAAGATGTTACGGTACGTAACAATGGAAATAAATAAAACATATGCTATTGTGGACATTTAAAAGTTATATATTTATTAATACATAGTAATAAATAATAATTAATGGTTGCATAAGTATTCACATTACACATTATTCCACTAACAACTCACTTGTTGCATAAAGTATTTCATTCGTTCAAAGTTATTTTAAAATATAACTAAGTAATATATATATATATTTGAATTTCACACTAAATGCATATTTGCAGGTGCACCGTGTACTAGCCGACAGTGTCGCTGCGAAGGCGGGGCTGAAACGTGGTGCCAAAGTGCGGAGTATCAACGGCTACTCTATGACAGGACTGACGCATGCCCAGTCAGTAACTATTTTAAAGGTAATTATCGTTTTCTTACTATATGCCTGCAACGGCAATCCAGAAACTTTTTACTGTCGTAGGAATTGTATATGGTCTGAGGCAAATTTTATCAAAACAAGTTTATGACATAAAAACAATTTCCCAGACTATTTTTATATTTTAATTGTTGTATTCATTGGCATTCTAATTACTTAAGATAATTGCTTAATAATTTAGAAAATCTTCAATACGTTTAACTGGCTGTGCAAATATTAATCAGAATTTAAAAATATTTACAGGAGCAACGATCAGAAGTTGTTATTGAAATAGAAAACGAAACTCAAGTAAATGCAAGAGAAGTTGGATGCGGCTCTGAAAATGGTAACAATTATTTGTGGTTCGATTGTTCTTATTATTAAAATCGGGAGGCATATTAAGGAAGAATAAAGAGTATAACACAACATAAAGTATAAAAGCAACTTTTTAATAGAAATTTATAAGAAATTATAATCTGGATTTTTTATCAAAAATGGGCAAAGATTTATAGACTTCTTTCGTAATGAGCGAAATAACTTTTTAAGAAGTTTTGCTATATTTAAATGTCTACCATTTCTACCTGACGGATGCAAATATTTTTTCAATATCTATACAAAACTTAAGGAGAAGATAAAAATGCAATAACATTTTGAATGCTAAAATTCGTCGCAGTCTTCCGCGCCTTCCGATATCCGTAGGGTGTCTACATCAAACTGCAAACATATTCTGAGTGTAATAATAAAAAACTGACAAAATATCAGTTTGCTGTCAGGTTTTTTATATCGTATGAGTTGAATATATTCAATATAAAGCAATAGTTGCATTTATTTAATATAAAGCATCGAATGTTTTACGTTAATTTTTATTTAAATTAGCGTTTGATGAATTTAATGTAAAAAAATTGTGCGGTTAGCTCAAGCTAATTCCTTTCATTAAATTGTATATCTTATTAGAATTTGCATCTTTTCACCTGTGCACTTTAATTTCAGCGGAGTCGAAGGTCCGACAAGAGGAAGTTGCGATAGAGGAGAAGTCAACAAATGTGGTTACAGTAATTCTGGAAAAGGTTGGTGGTGGTGCCGGACTAGGCTTCGGCCTCGACGGTGGTCGCGACTCACCGCACGGCGACCGACCGCTCACGGTCAAGAAACTATTTGCAGGTGGGTAACAAGATTGATATAATACAATATGATAGATGTTTTTCATACTGACAAAAAGGATAGTGTCCGATTACGCAAATTTATCTTGTAATCTTATTCACGAAAAAAAGTAATGGAGTCGTGATTTGAAACATTTAGTGATTGTTTTTTGACTATTTTGAAATATTTTTATATGAGCTCAAATAAGGTTTAGATAATAAGAATCGTATTGAAATGTGCATGGAAAATTGGGTAATTCTATGAAAATTGACACTGTTTAAACGCTTTGATGTTTCTGTCTATATGATTTTGGTATGGTTTCAAGAATATTACTCGCTGTGTAAACGAAGAACAGGCATAATTGCTTTTTACGGGCCAGAAAAAGTTTTTGGTAAAGGAATTGCACATTCTTTATTTACATATTTCCAATGGTGCCACAATTTATGGAACAATCGCAAACAAACTGGACGGGCTCACGTCTGTCGGGGCAGTACGTTTATTTTTAAATAATATGTTAAAAAGTAATGGATTCCATTACTTTTTTATTGTATAAAATTTTGATCTATAGCACACATTTCACTCAATGAAAACAAAAAGCAACACCAATGTGAAACATATTGTTTACATAATGCAAACAATGGTGTATTATGACTGTTAAAACCATTGTAACCAGTTTTCGAAAAGTGAATGAAAATATTTGCAACCAATTTCTCGTTGAAATAAAATATATTTCATTAAGTATTTGATAACTTTTTGTCACTTGTTTCATGGTACAAGTAACAACTAAACTTCATAACGCTCTTAAATTTTTCAACACGCATTGTGGTTAGGAGTATAAAAATAGGTAATGATTTTAACCCCCCATCTGCCTTTTGTGTACCGTTGGTGTATTATTATGTATGTAGTATTGACTTATGTATATTTAAAAAATGTGTTTCGTCGCTGCTTGTTGCCCTGTAAAGCCCATATTTTTTATGTTACGAAAATATTTTGCTTTTTGTAATTTGCTTACATTTTCGTGTACAATGTGCCAGATGGTAAAAAATTTAACAAAATTTAAAAAGGAGTTCTAATGTCACAAATTTCTTAGTATGCTAAAATTTTTCATATGAATGAAATACAAGGCCCAATATAATTTTTGAAGTAACTAAAAATCCCACCTATTGAATGAATAACAATTTTCAGGAGGAGCAGCCATTCAAAGTGGGCGGGTGTTCGTGGGAGCCGAACTACTGTCAGCTGGTGGGATGTCCATGGAAGGCTACACACGTACCCAAGCTTGGGCTGCTTTAAAGGGTCTGCCCGTCGGTCCTGTTTCTCTGGTGCTGAGAAACCCGAAGAATTAATAGCAATAATCAATTTTCCTTATTTTTAACTGTGATTTTTAAAGAACCTGAAACCGTTAGCGCAGCAAAACTTCACACTAATGTTTATTCTACTATGGCGCAAATGTTTTTCGACATAAATAAATTCTTTGAAGTTACCCGGATTTATAAAAAAATATTAACCAGAAATGTCCAAAAGTCTAATAAAGACTACTTATTGAGAATTCTGAACATGTTTGCAGTTCTCTTAACAAGGATATTACCTTAGTCGGAGCGCCTTGGGCTAAAAAGCCCAGTGACACGTGAATACCTCTCCGATTCAGTTAGTACTCAGCTTAACAAGAGTAATTCGTCTGCCAATGTTTGCCGAAGAGTAAAAATGGTGATTGCTAACAACGTTCAATTCAGCAAAGTGTTCGAGGCCTCTGTGAATTGTACTCACTTCATTAGACGGAAGGTACACATTCTATTTGTGCACACAAATTCATCGTCTCGACTAAAAGAAAAAAATATTCGGGGCTCATAAGACTGTGTCTTTTTGTTGAAGTTATTTATATTTGTTAAAATTTATACTAGTCTGAACGGTAGCAATAGATTGTTTTCTGCAAGTAAAGAACCAACTGTTTCAAAATTATGTTTTCTTCGATATAATTATATGTGCCATTTTTCGGAAAAATTGTTTTAGAATATTTTTCAATATTCTTTAAATTCAGAAATATATCATTAAAATTTCTAGCTACTATAATGATTAATTCTTGTGTCAAATTTGTGTATATTTTTTAGATTGTATATTGTTCTAGTTGGAAATCTTTATAGTTACAACATTCCTATTTCAATAATAGGCTTTATAGTTTATAGAAAATATATATCAAGCAAATAGTATATTTTTTATGCCTATATTACATTAATAACTTTCGAGATTGATAATGACTGAAATAAGGGTGATACACTGCGTGAAACTGAGCACAAATGATTTATTGGAATACAATTTGGTGATGATAATATTAAAACTTTGATTGGTATGTAAAATTTCACACTTTATTTCGCGATTCTTTTCTGCGACTATTAAAATTTGTTTTTATTCATTTATTTATTACTAAACAAATAAATAATTTTTTAAACAAATAAATAAAAAGATCCTGAAGTGAAAATACAATATTTAATTTAAACATAAGGGGGAAAACATTTGAGTTGATTTCCTTTGATATAAATAACAGTGTACTTGCCATCTTTACCGTTTTGTTTATAGTTAACCATTATTAAGTAAAATTAAACATAAAATAATAAGTAATTTTAATTGTAAATAATTGTTTTCGTATAACTTAATTTTTTACTAATTCTTGTCATAGGATGTAGTTTGTGTATCTAAACAACGATAATTTTCATCGAATCACTATTATGACATATTTATGTATATTAAATTGTATTCCTGTACTCCTAAAAGGAATTATATTCTTTACAGTTCTTTTTGTTTTATTACCTTCGCACCCAGTAAAAATAAAGGTACTAAATAATTTAATATTAATTAACAAGACAAAGCACTGTCATAAGAATTATTGAAAAGTTATACCTTGTACCTTCATCCCTGGCAAATCGGTCAGACGTCCTAATTAAAATTTAATCATCGCTGATGATATTTTTTTCTAACTAAGCCTTTTTACACATAACCGGAAGTGATTCAGTGTCTCCAGATTTGGTTGTTTTTCCCCCTTGGGGAAAAAGTAAATTTTATGAGGATATTTTGGGGAAATGAAATCGCGGGGAAAAGCTTAGGAAAGATTCTATTTGACGAAGTTATAGGCGACCGAAGGGAATTTTAACAAAAAGTAATAAAGAAAGAATGATATCATATACCAGAACTGCGTTACATTATATTCCGCGTCGTAAGGAACGGCAACAACACGTACACCAACCACAAATTGTACAGTTTTCTCAATTAATATTGCAATCGTATGTCCAGGATTTTAATCTATATCTATATATATAAAAAATACCTGTCACCGATTTCGATGATTTTACCACGTTTTTCTTATCTCACTTTTCTTATTTGTTTGTCTGTCCGGGCAAAATCTTGCAACTTAAATTTGAGGCACTTTCCGATAAGCTAGAAAGCTGAAACTTTCAGGATAGTTCAGAACCCGATGACAATGCACTCTAAAGCAACTTTCAACTTTCCAGATGCACTTTCAGGTCCACTTTCGGCAACTTTCACTTTTGTATGGGGCTTATCCGATTGTTGCGTAACACATGGTTACTTCGTTGAGTTAATAATTAAAAAGAATAAAATAATTATACTAGATTTAAAAAATCTAAAAATCCCACGTTTTTCAATGTCCTAAAAAGAATAAAATAACCCTGCGGGGCAAAGCGAGGGGCCACTCAAAACGTGGGGGCGCATCTTTACAATAATCGGCATCAATGCATGTCATTCATCTCTTTAAAATCTCCTCTTAGTAATATGCGCCCCCACGTTTTGAGTGGCCCCTCGCTTTGCCCCGCAGGGTTATTTTATTCTTTTTAGGACATTGAAAAACGTGGGATTTTTAGATTTTTTAAATCTAGTATAATTATTTTCTTTTCGCTTTATTTGTTCCGACTTAGGATATAGGAAAAGATTATTTTTTATTTATAATAAAAAAATGCAAATTTAGTTTTAATTGAACCATAGCAACGCGTGGCCTGGTCAGCTAGTATATAATTATCTTTCACAATTTTGTTTTTTTTTTCAAACCAAATTACCACTACTGAATTAGCAATAAGGTTTTGTATTTAAAGAATTTTGAACTTTTATTAAACAAACGACACAGCCGGTGTTACAAAAAAAATAATGAACTTGCAACTATTTGCTTCGTTTAGAAATTAAAGAGAAATGCCCAGGAATACTACGCTCGCGGTCACACACCAATTGAAGCCTGGCTTAAATTTGTGATTATGGTTTCCGAATTACTGCTCCACCCAACTTGTTTTCTTGATTTCATGCCTGGACTTTTATTTATATTCAAATCTCAGTGGAGCTGAGACCGATACCGAATGTTTGTGTGGGTCATCATTGTCAGCAGTAAATCAAGACAATTCTGTGTGCAGCCAGCACTATCTGGAATTCGAGTCGCTTGATCCACCAGCTGAGTAAGTCTCTGTGAGGTAATCTACCAAATCTACGTAGAGCATCTTCTCTACCCCAGTTTCCACTAGAAGTCAGATAACGGGAAACCCGCATTTTTCATAGCATCGTAAACGCCTATAGCATAGACCCCTGTACACATCTTAAACTTATGCTCAAGTGTGTAAGTGTCAGGGTAGTTGAGGTACGCCTCGCCCGACGGGGTTGATATCTGAATCTCCGTCAAAGAGAATAGGTGCCGCACGCTTTTCGATCTCCAGATGGTGATGGACCGGATATAGATTTGAGTGCAGTCCTCTAATGTTAGCAAGGTGCACTTTTAATGGGAGGAAATGCAGCCGTTGTTTAAATTTTTTTCTATTCTTTCTCGTCATGATGGTGAATTTTGGGGGGTAGGATTTTTTAGTCGAGACGCTACTTACTTAACCATGAAAGTTTTCTTGGGCAAAGCTGACCAAAAAAGGGAACTTACCTGGAGACTGCGGGAACGCCCAAGCACCCTCGAAGTGGCCACCGGGTCCTCCCGTCCAGTCGCCAACTGGCACGGTGGAATCTTTCGGGATCTTTCACAAGTTGGCGGGACAACCTTTCACGCGTGGCTAGCGCGCTAGTCGGGCCCCCTACTAACTGCGGTCGGTCAACGGCTAAAACCGTGCTTCGGATCCCGCTAGAGGGTAGTATGAGTTACCTGGTACAGTATTGCTAAGATACCAAGACCGGTCCTAAGCTGCGCAATTGACTTATTACCAACCCCCATTGGCATTGGTACTCCCGCCCTCCGACGTAACGCAGTAAAGCTGCTTGGCGACGGATTTCGGCAGGATGGTGGTCGCGAGCCAGGCGGCCCCTTGTGGAGTCTACCACCTCCGTTGGGATCATCAGCCGCCACCACGAGTTGATCCGTGATGCCGTTGCCCGTGTTGGACCTCCTACCGCCGGTTCCTATATTCAACTGACAGTTATGGTATAAAAGTTACTATCCGTTTTTCTATTACCGACTACGAGTCGTAGATACCGTTCCACAATTCACTTTCTATGCCTGCTGTCAACGAGCATCCGTAGATCGTTCAAATACCGAGCCCTCACAGATGTGCGTTTAGTTATACGCAAAATTTAATTCCAAATTGCACAAAATTAAAAACATAATGAATTAGATTCACATAAATAAAAACGTAGATTCACATAATTTAGATTTATTGTGTTAATAATTACAATGGTAAAAATATTATTATAATTTTATAATTCAACATAATGAATTAGATTCACATAAATAAAAACGTAGATTCACATAATTTAGATTTATTGTGTTAATAATTACAATGGTAAAAATATTATTATAATTTTACAATCCGCGTGTTATAACCTTTTTCTTACCAAACAGACGTTTGTTTGTGGTTTTATTAGATTGACATCCATCAGTTTTTCCAAAATAAAAACCCAGGTTCTTCATCTATAACTGTTATTGTCTAATAATTATTACAAATTTTATAGTGGAAAGTATAATACCGTTTCCAATAGTGTTTTACTTACATCTTTTGCAAAAAAGAAATTACGCCGGTGAGTATCAGATATTACCTATTTGATCTACTCGTATATCTAACAAACTTTACCAACGTGTCTACCGCTTAAAATATTGCAATAATTTTGAATTGGCAAATCTTCATTCAGGTATATTTCTGTTACAGAAAACAAAGAAGGCTATATCAAAGAAGCAAGGATGACGTTGCCCTGCCTTTGGATCTCAAACAAAACAATCCATTGATTACAACAAATTTGATCCACATTGCAACAAAAAACTAACCCATTTTAGTGTGAGCTTCTTACAGTTATTGTAAAATAAAACAGTTTAAAAAGTAATTGAATTTTTTATTTTTCCACTTTTTGATTCGTTTTTGATGCAGGCAATTTTTTCTCCTACTCTTGATATAAAAGGCACAAACTGCGACAAACAAACTGGATCTAGGTGGGTCCATAGGTAGGTGTAAACTGAAAAAAAAAAATTATTTGCTTTAACCAAATGATCCCATTGGTCCCGTCCAGTACTATCCCCCGGAGTGACATAATGCTTCCCAGATAGTACACCTTTAAAGACAACGGATGGGACAAATGGTCATTCCTGACATGACAACGAGAATATTTCCCCTCGAGCACCTGTAGACTAGAAGTCAATGGTCTCATGAGGACAGGACTCAGGATAGTACATGTATGCTCGTACATAATTTGATTATGATTCATTATTCAATGATTACGAGTATAAGCAATACTCACTTATTAAAATATTCTGAGATCAATCCCACAAAGTTTGCTACTGATATGAGCATTGTTCTTAAAGCATAAAACCTTAATGTCAATAATAGCGGATGTAGTGGATATACCCCATGATTCCTGCAAGTTCATCAATAAATTCATGATCATAGGGTTTTCGCAGTTATGTTATGAAGGTTATGTCTTAAGGTTAGGTATATTGAGAGCATACAAAGGCCTCCAAAATACTAACCTAGCTCCTGTTACTCCAAAGTGTGAACAAATTTCAAGTAGTTACTGTTCAACAGATTCTTTATCGAGTCAAAATTTCACTTGAAATTTGTACGAATCCGGTGTCGCTATATAATTCGCTCTTTCTTTAGACACTTTATCTTCTCCTAAATCTGTTTCACTGTTTCCGATATAATATCGAACACTTCTGTATCACTATCTCAACTCGTCATTTCTTCATATTTCTTGCAGGCAGAGCGTAAACAGTGAAATATACATTTTAACCGACTGAAATTGGCAGGTAACCGAATGACATTACGAATAGTAATATTGACAGTCTACTGACGGTTAAAATATTTATAGGAACGGCATAAACTGTCATCTCCGTACAATATGCTAACCACCTCTTATTAGTAGCCCTCCCATCCGTTAGTAGCAAGCCAACGGTAAGTTGCGCTACGAGACGTTTTTTATAGGAACGGTTTTAGCTTACGCTTCGTATAATATACTACTATGCGTAACAAGAACGGATAGTTTTTTGAATATAGAAACCGGCGGTAAGAGGTGGATCCCAACCACCCTAAAAAGATTAAATATAAAATCGATAAAACAAATTTCCCAGTTTTGGATACCATGAGGTGCTTACTGACTGTATTTAAAACTAAACAGGGTAAACATCCCTAATAAGCCAAAACGTACACATATACAAATTGAAAATGTAAACAAAACAGCTTTCTATTCTCACTTGATAAGCTGATCGGTCATTTTATATGGAGAGTCAATTTTTTCGCGATTTCCATTTATTGACATTGAAATGATTGAAAGTACTCGGCGCCCCCTAGGAAAGCGACGCCTGTGGATGTCGGGAAGTTGTTTGACGCAACAGATCTTTCATACAGATCCTTGGGGGAGTCTTATGCAAAGCAGTGGGCGTCATAGGCTGATATAATGATAACAAAATAATAACAAATTATTCAATATTATATTACTCACCTTTTTTTAATTTTCTGGTGTATATTTGGATTAAAATGTTTCGCAATCACACTGAAATAATTTTAAATAATAATAAATTAATAAATAATTAATAAAAAATAAATAATTTGCATTGCAAATCTGTCTGGTTTTCGTTGAATTGGATTTCCATTAAGTTGGTATCAGTCATATGCGACATAAATACATTTATTTACTTTGTTCTGCGACATAATATTAAATTCCCTTAATGTTAAGAACGGACTTTATATAAAACCAAGTGAAAAATAGCATAAATAGTAATTTATTAACTGACTACGTTATACATATGTCTATCAACGCACCCTGTAATTTTTAAATCGTTGCGGATTAGTGAATAGTAGCGTCACCTAGTTGTAGTAAAGCACCAAAATCAATTTTCTGAAAAATTGCTTATTTTCTCAATATTTAACACTAGGTATATATAGACTATTTGTTGATAATCAGTTAAATCTACAATTTATTTCTCAGAAAGAAACGCAGTTACTTTTCTGCTTAGTGCTATGCCATTACTAGCAATAACAACCCCGTAATTTATAAGAATGAGAGAAAGTATTAGATTTAGTAGATGTTAGCTTTCATAATATCAACTATCTCGTCAGAATGGAAAACGTTAAATTCTGTCTCGATACAATTCATTTCAAAGCGACTTGGTACAGCTATGATAATAATGGAATCCAAACCATATTTTAATGGTATTTCTTTAAAAAAGACAGTTATTTAAATTTACTTGATGTTGAAAAATACATTGATGTGACATATCTTTTGTTTCCTTTGATAAACGTTTGATACCATCTTAGTAACTTATTAAAAACACAGTTGTCTTTATTTCTTTTTGCTATACGTGTATAATTACTTTTAAGGATTTATAACCCTCATAATAAGTTGTTATAAGGTATTTGTATCAATACAATTGTTTAATCCCTATTTCATGGCGGCAGGATTAAACTCATCTTTGAAATCAAATCGAAACAAGTTGTTTGACAATTAGACTCTTTTTGTTTCTATTATTTAGTATCGTATCACTTTTTGATGGTAGTTACGTACATAAAAAATATATTTATAGATTCATAGTAGGTGGTAATAACTATGAATACCTATATAACTATGTGTGAAATAAAACAAGGTCTTTTCTTATTACAATTTTATAGATACACTATTTTATACAAAAAATATAAATATTTCAAATGCAAAAATATCATATCTTAGCGTTATATTAAGTTTTATCTAAACTGTTCTCATTTGTATATATTTTTAATGAAAATACAAATTTCTTTTCGGAATAATACTTTTAAGTTAACTGACTTTGTAATTATAAAATACATATGTTCAAATATTTCTTCAAATATGCCACTTTTAGGTTGAACGTCGATAAAGCTCCATTTTTGTGAAATAAATACTTAAAAAATACGTTTTTAATATTTTTTGTTCAAAAATATAATTATGAAGTACGATTTTTTTTTAATATGATACATACACTTATGCAAGAAGTTATATGAATGTTACAGTAAAAAATAATTTGTGCGTTTAAGTTTTTTCCAGTCACGAGACTCACGTGATAACACACAGTGGATTATGTATTTTACTATGACTCGCATACATGTAAATGTCGCGAAGATGGTAAATAACGATAGGAATTCTGTATACATGCCAGACACTCGTCTACATGAGAGGAAAAAGGCTCTCTAGTAAAAAATTTGAACGTATTTTATAGCGACAATATGCAACATATTTACTTACATACCTACATACAATTTGCTTGTGTCAATGTTCTGCACTAAGAGTTTGAATTCTTATGATAACTAAAAGTCGCGTTTCGACTTCGCAGTGCGCCGCAGAAAATGTTATCTCGTTTCTTTACGGGCTTATAAATAAACATATATGAACATATAAATACATTGCATACTTGGATATCTCATCATCATCAGCCCATTATTAAAATTCCCACTGCCTCGAACTTACGTATGAATGATAACACTAGGGCTGTCGTTACTTACCAAGCGAGTCCAATTCAGATTAGTGGGTTTTACAATATCTAAACGCGGTTAAATTTTCAAAACGATTTGATTTGTTACATGCGGCGCATTATGTGAATGTATAAAAATCAAGCTTATTAAATATATTAAACGTTTAATGAAAAGTCCTTGCAAACAATCCTTTCTTGAATTACATCTTTGAATATTTATATCACAGACAATTTTAATACATATATGCCTTAGTGGGGTTTATCATCTTGCTTATTTTGTAAGTGTACATTTTATAAAATTAGGCATAAAGTTTTTGTAAAATTTTGCCTTATCATAATATGATTGCTTATATTATTTTGGTAAGATAATATATTTAAAAAAGGAAATCAGTGCATAGATTCTTTGTAAACATTTTATTTTTAGTTAACTATGCTAATAAGTGTATTCACGTGTTTGCCATTTAAGTAAATGGTGCCCTTTTTCATTAATATTTAGTACACCACATTTG
Organism: Calamotropha paludella; assembly: GCA_927399485.1. Taxonomy (NCBI): domain Eukaryota; kingdom Metazoa; phylum Arthropoda; class Insecta; order Lepidoptera; family Crambidae; genus Calamotropha; species Calamotropha paludella. The sequence continues at coordinate 16,280,066 of OV656804.1, read as the reverse complement.
TAGAGAGTACAAAATGTAAAATGAAGTGATGCCAATTGTAATTGATAAACATCTAATAAACAGTTTCTAAAAAAAAGAGAAGCCAAGTTGCTAAAAAAAATACTTTTGTGGTAGGTTTTATTACAAAGAATCAAGTCCTGGTAAAGTATCTAGTTGATGTTTTATAATACAGAAGTTTTTACTCAGGAAACAAATCGAGTAATATGAAAGGTTTGAAATCTATATTTTAATTTTGCCTCATTAAAATTAACGCTCACTATTCATTTCCTTGTCTTTTGAGTCCCGGATGCATTGGACTTAGCTCCTGGTATTACTTTGTATTCTGCATGGCGTAACGAAGTCGTCAACATGGTTGCGACCGACAAGGAACTATGAGAACAAGTGAACATAAATATCCGAAAAGCTATTTTTCCCATCCGTGACGATATACTGAATGGTACTGTGAGAGTAGCTATTAAACTTTGTTTATCCACAAAATACACATTGGGTAGGTAACGAAATCCTTTGATTGTTAGGTACTAGTTAATTTTTGAGAAATCGTAGCTTAAGTTCTTTTTCAGAAGAGCAAATCTTTTGTTTTTGTTGTTACAAAGTAGAATAAACCGCCTGCTGGCGTGCGTCGGCGCAGCAGGCGCAGGGCAGTCAGCGAGTGGGCGAGCGACGGGCTACTCTCAGCAACACGGGGCCTGCGCGCACGTCTTTGAACAATCGGATGGCCTCGCCGTGTGTAAGCCCGGCGGTGCCTCTTCCATTCACCGAGACAATCTCGTCGCCTGGAAAATAGAAATAAAGTTTATGTCAAAGTTGAATATAAAAACAAATACATTTAGATGATCTTTAAATATCTAAATTAAGCAAATTAAGCAACGATCATCCTGTGATCTAGGTTGTAAAGGAGTCGAAACGTTAGTATTAAATATGGAAATCAAGAATAAACGCGTCGGGAATCCGGTAAAATCCGGTTTTATTTAAATGTGTGGTAAGTGCGGTAATGTAAAAATTATACAATTATTGAACGACCCAGTTTTATTAGACTTAAGATCAAACAATAGTTTTTTAGTAAACGTAAGTTGGGTATCGAGGATTTTATAAATCATTACAGTCTAAGATTTTCCTGTTACCATTTTGTTTGTGCCAACTATACCTAAAATGTAAGTTTTTACTAAAAAGTCAATCATAAGATTGTCGAATCTGGGAACACAATAACATACTAAAAAGAAAGTTAATTTTAAAAGAAACAAAACACTGCCAATAGGGATGTGTAATTATTGGGTCCACAAAGTTTTATGACACAAGAAATTCTATCTATGCCATCTAAGACGTGATACATTACAAGATTGAAGGAGCAGACCGTGACGGACACGCAAGACAACGTTCTTATAGACTATATCGTACCTACACATATTGAATATCATTTACGTATGGCAGGATGGAGCAAAGAAATAAATAAATAAATTAACGATTCAGTTATGCATGTTTAACAAGTATTACGCTAATTATTATCTGTGATTACTTGATTATGCCTTTGATTGAAAGTGAAGAATGCAACTCATGCTTGTTAATTCGATACCAATAAACTATGCTTTTTAACGGCTGTGAATTGCGTTTTTGCTTTTTAAACTAAAAAAGACTTTCCAGGGTCATATGAAATACAACATTTATATTTGATGATAGCATTAACGGTATAGCTAGATTAAAATTAAAACTCAAGCTTGTGGAAGAAAATCCCACATATCCTAGATTAGTAGAGCTAAGAAGGTTTCGTTTTATTTTTGGTGTTTATTAATTGAAGGTAGGAAAGGAAGTTAAGCGGGTATTAAAGAATTATCTTTGTTTGAAACTAACTTGCGTTTTATTTCTTTTCATTACTAATCGACGTTTTAATTAAAGTGAATATTGTGACCTGTATACGATTTGCTTTATCTATATCATTCGATATTATATTAAAGATACTTTTAATATGTAGTTTTTGAATTATAAGTTCCGTTATCTAGGAACTACTCATTATTGAAATCTTTGTTCGCACTTTTGATCAGTCACCTTCGCCAGTTTTACCTTAAACCCTCCATTAGGCTGTACGACTTTTTTTTAGGTCAGACATTCGATTTTTACGTTTACAGTAGACAGTCGTTCATATGATGACCATCGAATGAAAGGCTTCAGCACGAGTACAACTGCGTGCACATAACGCAGCTTTAATAGTATAGGGGCACAATTCGAAAAAGATGATTATTGGAAAAACACCTTTAAAGATTTTTGAGCCCCTGTATTGTCACAAAATCGGTCATAAGTAAATTAAACTATTGAAAGCAAAATCATAAAACATTAAGAGCATGTTCACTAAGCATGAAATATTTATCGCATATTAAATTTATCCTAGTACTAGTTTATTTTACTACTTTACTTATGACCGATTTTGTGACAATACAGGGGCTCAAAAATCTTTAAAGGTGTTTTTCCAACAATCATCTTTTTCGAATTGTGCCCCTATACTATTAAAGCTGCGATAAGTCTGGAATACGACATACAAGTTAGTTTGTGGAATCGATACAACATGAACATAGCGACATATATTATAAATATAATTACACTACATTGTTAACTCAATAGGAGGAACTACATTATCATGAGTAATATCTAATAACGCATATCCTTATCATGAGTAAATATATTTCTATATCTAAAACTGTTTCGCTACGCCCCCTACTCGGTGACAACTTCGAGCAGTATACGGGAATAAAATATTTCTCGAACATGGGCTTTTGCCGCCGTAGACGCCGTGTGAAGAATGTTTATGGTTTTAATATATTTTCTGCTGTCTAATAATAAAATTATTTACAATATAAGAGGAAAATATTGTCGTCTGAACTTAGCTTTAGAAGACGTGTTTACCTATACCTAGCCTTTATATCTTTAAGTTACAATATTTATGTATGTTTTCAAATATAGAGTACTTGTTGGCATAAAGCCACGTAAATTTATATTAATTGTATATTATAAAAATAAATGATGTATATGTTACATTTCAAATTATTAGTATTCTGTATATCCCATAAAATATGTATCATTTGTACCGAAACCATGTTAAAAGCGATAATATAGGTATCAAATATTTTTTTTCTTGTGGGATTTATTAAAAAGAAAAATAGCGAAGTAAAACCAACATACAATATGAGATTTTTTTAGAAGTTGAGCTCATTAAAGCAGCAGCATTCATACTGTGCTTGCGTATGTTAAGGAAAAATCTAGTCAAGCAAGACGTATCCTCTAAATTTTAAAACATATAATGCTGCTCCATTTATATTCATTAAATCAAGTGTTTTTTAACTGCATTCATTTAACCTTTAGTTACCGACCCTAATTTTTGGTACATAATTGCCGAGGTGAGGTCACCGTGACACCCAATTTGAAGTGACGTTTTTAAAAGAATCAATTTCAAAAGTGTATTGAAATTATTTTTTACCTAAAAATTACTTATACAACAAAGGAATGAAATCATAAAAACAGCATAAATATGTATATAATATTTTAAATAGCCAAATCACAAAAATTACACATTTTTAGGAACAAATTTTTCCGTCATCAGCAGAAACTATGTAACTAATTTAAATATTTAAATATAAGTTACTTTTCTTATGAAATCAATTAAAATAAACTCTAATCAACAAGAAATAAAAATATTGTATAAAATCTAATAATCTAAGCCACAATTCTGGCAGACTTCTAGGGCACATTGAAAAAATTAGTATATTTTACACATAATGCACTGAAGGGGGTATTCCTTCGATTTTGATGGACAGATGCTACACAACTTCCTCTTTGAAGATCTTTGAGACTGCTCAAATTATGTATCATGATCGATGTCTATGTGAAATTCAGGATCAATGAACTCATCATCACCACCACTACAATATTCTAATTCTTCGTCTATCCCACTTTCTAAATTTACTTCTTGTCCGAGATCATTTAAATTCACTTGCCTTTTTACCTACGCCTGATTCCTGAGGTAGTTTGTTACGGAATCTAAGAAAGAAGCCAAAATAAGCATATTTCAAGGTAATAACAAAAAATTTCTAATCACAAAATAGTAACACTAACACCGACCTTACGTCAGGGTGACACCAGAGGTTCAGTTACTGGCACACCTGTAACCGTGTCGCGAATCTGCGATGTCCTAACGAATAAACAAGACAAAACAAGCAGCTACTGAAAGAAACAGGTATAAATAGCTGTTTTTTGTGGAAATATTCCCATTTTAACGCATGCGGTGTCACGGTGACACCACCTCGGCAATTAAAGGTTAAGTAAATAATTGAAATAAAATTAGTCCATTATGAGCATAGTAATTACGTCCATTTGCGAATGTTAACACATGCTTTGGCTATTTATAGCTTAGCGGCAGGTGCAAAATATTAGTGGAACACAGCAGCTGATAAATAAACTGTCCCTCAAGAATGCTTACTGCACCTTTTCACAATTTAAAATTTAACGGATAAAAGACAATACAAAATATTTTTGTTAAAAAACGCATCGAAATATATTAGATTAATCAAATTAATAAAATAGATCTCTAATGTGAATATAAATTTAAATAAATGGCTATCAAAATTATAATCAGCGTTGTGCACATTTATTATATAACTGGTATTATTAAATTCTAATTAATATTGCATTTAAAATAAAATATATGTACAAAAATAAAAAAAAAACAGTATTTTTGCCTTGCACCTACTTCTAATTTATTAGTTTTAATATTAATATAAAATTGTCATATGATCGGTTAAGTCATTCATTTTTAATTCCATTAAAGCAGCTTATATCCATCTTTATTTGAAAATATATTACGATTCAGACTGCCTGATCTATAATCTAAGATTACAGTGGTTTGTGTGTTTGTCTGTCAGCTCTTTTTCAATAACGTTACCATAGCAAAGCGTTTACCGCAAGTAGTTCGTCTACCGGACACTACATGGCGCTAACGGAAATATATTTACTAATAGTTAAAATTTAAAGAATTTTGTCCACCCGTGCGAAGCCGGGACGGGCCGCTAGTATATAACCTAAGATTACAGTGGTTTGTGTGTTTGTCTGTCCGCTATTTTTCCATTATATCAATAATGTTACTATAGCAACGCGTTACCGGGTCAGCTAGTTATTAAAATTTACTTTGCAATTGACGACCACGAATATCATAGTAATTTTTTATATGAAAATTTGTCAAATGACAACTTTTCATCATGTGATACGTGAGTATATTTTTTTTAATAATTTTTTTCCGGATCATGATTATTTAACTGTAGCATTAATTATTTTAGAAAACCCCTTAAAGTAGTCATTCAACTTTATAGTGGTTATATTGGGTTTACTATTATTTTCAAATAATGTCTAGGTATTAAAAATAAATGTTGTTCACAATATAGGTAATTGGGTGCGGGCAAGCACTGTATTCATTTTACGATATTTCTATATAATATATAATAATGTACTTTTGAAAATAATATTGTACTTTTAAAAATAAAATAAAAGAAAAATTTAAGACCACATACATACAACAAATATTTTAAACAAGCAATCCTTATATGTAAATTTATTTCGCGTATATCGGAACACGTTTTAACGATTGGGTAGAAATTTGATAAGGTTTTGCTATTATCTGTATATTCTTCATTTGTATTTCTTATAAAAATGTAATTTTACGCCTAATAATACGTTTTTTATATATTATAAGATATGCCTTCTTTGGTTCAGTTACTGGTTAACCTTTGTTATTTTCTGTCTATGAATAGAAATCACAATCTTCGTCGTCTGGTCGTCTAAATAATTGAGATAATTATTAAGACGACCAGGCTGTATAAAGATTTTAAAAAATTCCGGTTTTTAGAGAAATACTTATTCCACTGCTGTATTAAAATAGTAAGTTATACAATCTTTGATAGTTGGGGTAATGTTAAACGGCGTGCAGTTTCGATAGATCATTAATAATTATACTAGATTTAAAAAATCTAAAAATCCCACGTTTTTCAATGTCCTAAAAAGAATAAAATAACCCTGCGGGGCAAAGCGAGGGGCCACTCAACGTGGGGGCGCATATTACTAAGAGGAGATTTTAAAGAGATGAATGACATGCATTGATGCCGATTATTGTAAAGATGCGCCCCCACGTTTTGAGTGGCCCCTCGCTTTGCCCCGCAGGGTTATTTTATTCTTTTTAGGACATTGAAAAACGTGGGAATTTTAGATTTTTTAAATCTAGTATAATTATTTTATTCTTTTTAATTATTAACTCAACGAAGTAACCATGTGTTACGCAACAATCGGATAAGCCCCATACAAAAGTGAAAGTTGCCGAAAGTGGACCTGAAAGTGCATCTGGAAAGTTAAAAGTTGCTTTAGAGTGCATTGTCATCGGGTTCTGAACTATCCTGAAAGTTTCAGCTTTCTAGCTTATCGGAAAGTGCCTCAAATTTAAGTTGCAAGATTTTGCCCGGACAGACAAACAAATAAGAAAAGTGAGATAAGAAAAACGTGGTAAAAATAGGTGCTTATAAAAATATTGCAATAATGTAATGTAGACAATTATTCCTTTATGAAAATTTGACGACTTTAACTATGCTGCCAAAAATAAGTTATCAAAAGTAATGGAATAAATACCTTCTCTCAGTAACCCAGACTCAGCAGCTTGCCCGTTGTTAAATATTGTTTTCACAAAGATGCCCATATCCCCTCGCGGAGAGTCCCTTCCACCAACTATACTGAATCCGAGGCCTTTTCCGCCAGCTGATTTCGTAAAACGCACCTGAAAGTTGAAAACAAATGCTGTCAATCTAACAAAATAATTAACCTTATCTTAAGTTATGCACTTCCGTTAGATTTATCATCTATTCTTGAATATGAATTTATGCCATAACAATATGTGAACATACAGGAAATTATAGTAAGATTATCTGATAATTCTGTTATTTACCTCGAATGTGTGATTATCCCTCGGTTCGGGTGCCGGTGGTCTTTTAATTGTATGGTTGGATGGTGGTACAGGAGGCGGCCGAGCGGATCTTGGTGTTGCACTAACTCGCAACTCGGCGACACCATTGCGCAAATGCTGTATCGAGTCTTGTCGCGATTGTACTCGCGGTAACCTGTAAGGTTCTTCCCATAACCTTTGTGTTTCATCCGTCGTCAGTCGGTTGTAACCATTTCTATAAATAGGTATATCTAAATCTACATTTTCACTGTAAGGGCGACGACTTCGACTTTCATTACTATGCTTTCTTCTTTCTGGAATGTAACTAAAGTCCACCACGTCTCGACTTTCATCTTCGTTATTTATTAAAAGAGTGCGATCGCGTGGTGCAGGGGATGTTTTGTTGGCTCGGTAGACATTCGGTGAACTGCATCTACGTCGGAGAGTAGCAGACTGTCGAGGAGGAGACGGCGACGCCGACTGTCGAACAGCAGTTGGACTAGGAACATAGAAGGTTGCTGGTTGTTGTTGTGGAGGAGCTAGAACATCATGCGCTGATAAAGCTCTCCTCCGTAACCCTCCACCAAGCTTCCCCAAAGCTCGTAACAAATCTGGAGCTCCGCTTGTGACTCGTAATGAAGCTGTGGTGTACACTTTTCCTCGATGTCTAAAGGAAAGTTTTGAAGGGGGAGCAGGTGAACAATGAGGAGGTGGACGGGGTGGCGATGGCGAACAATGTACTGGGCTGGGCTCTCTGTTGCCAGAACCGGGCCTCAAACGAGAACAACGGCGTCTGAGTTTTCTCCACCTTTGTGAGAGATTTGCATTCCAACTGTCTTCTGAAAATGTTAACAGTAATAAAAATTAATTTCACTCTTTTTGATGGATACTAAAAATAGTCCATTTTCAAGAAAGTCCCCTTTAATGGAACATCTTTTAAGAACGAACTATTTTAGGTTTTTGGGAATTTTCCTAGGAACAAATTTAGCTCAACAATTGATGAAATCGATTATTTCATGACCACCTTTATTAATAAAACTAAATAAACATGGTGTAGTATGTGTATCCGAATTCAAGACTCAGACAGCCAATATTAATTTCTTCCTAGTATCAACGTTTGTTAATGTGATGGGAAAGTTTGAATGAACTGGTGATAATTGGGTGTTGGTTGCCAGAAGATACTAAGTGCTCGTCAAACAAGAAATTCTTGGAAGTTACCTTTTTTGTTAGTGTCTGCATCGGAAGCATAGTCGGGCGCCCGCGTGGATTGTGCAGGTGGGGAAGCGGGGGCGGCAAAGCTGTGCCGCAGCGGAGTCATGCGCAAGAGTCGTGGCCGGTCGCCACCGTTACGAGAACCCCAAGCTGGTGCGCCCATCACTGCAACTGGAATTATAAATATAAGTATTAAATAGCAATGTTATTATTGCCAAAACAAAAATATTATTATTAAAATACTGAGTTACGTGTTTAAGAGTATACTTCTGAATTGTCCAATGATTTTGGCGATTTAAAGTAATCAAATTTTTCATGTTAATTTCATTTTTGTTACAGTCCCATAATACTTTCTCACACTTAAAAAAAGAAGGTAGTACACAGGTATAAAGTACCGACTGTGGCACAAAAGGAATGTCAGTATTTAAATGGAACTGCAACTTAATAACCCTTAATTAATTAAATAAGTGGTGGCTCCCGCCTGTTGCATAAAACTTCCTATTAAATCAACATGCTATTATACAAGTTACCATCATATTGTAACTGTTAATGTTACGTAAAAACTGCCCAGTAATATAAAAACAAAGTAGCGTGATTCCCGATCTCAATCATAAGGCACCGCCAGAGTTTATTAACCTAAATAATCATGCATCAATTTAAATAGCGACCACTTGTGATTGTTATGAGCGTTACTTAAGTACGGCCTTATTACTTCGAAGAGGATGTCTGATTGAATGAAACGTACTAGTGTTTATCTGGATATAAGTGTAGATAATATATTATTTTTAAGTATCTTTTTATATTTATAATGTATCAACCTGTAGTATGTAACTGTTTAGATATTCCAATGGCCGTGGACGCCTCTGATCTCCTTTAAGTAAATAAATAAAAAAAAATTCTGTAACATATGATAATAATTAAGGGTCAACAAAACCGAAGCAGAATGCTGTTGTTCATAACAATATTAGATATTATTGGTCTCGATTATCAGCAGGTTTCCTAAAGGTTTGTGTACTACTTACAGAAACTCTAAGCTAAACATGCATAGTTTAAACATTGACCACACTGGTAACACCCACGCCGCGTGGGTTTAGGTCGGCAAATAAGTAACGTCCGGTGATCAGGGCTTAATGTACGTACAACTTGGCCAACTATTTATGGTTATCTGTGTTATAAGTAGTTTAATAAGATCTTTTTTATGACGTTTTAGTTATAACGCTTTACCTTGATTGATCAAGTGCTCAAGATCCTGTCTGTTTATGTTATCTTTGAAAGTGAATTGTATTTTTATTCAATAATTACATCTAGCTAAGATTTGTGTGTTGATAAGACCACTTACATGAGACAAAAATATAAAAAAACACTATATTAAGATCAATATAAAGTTTTTTTTATATAATTTTATATTTTATATGGGAAGCCAGGTAGTCCTACATTGTGTAAGGTTTTTCTTGAGTTATCTATAAAAGATTGTTAGTCAAGCATTGGTTGAATAATTATTATATGAAAACAATTATTTCCTTATATCTTGCTGCCTGATGGTAAGCAACCACGGCGCATTGCTTCCAACGCCGTTGCGGATATCCGCCCGATCGTAGATCGCAACACCCATACTAACTACTGCACCATACACTTTACTTTTTACGTGACTCTTATCTAAATTCGATACGGCTCGTATAATCTACATTTAGAATTAGTGGTCGCGTGCTCACACGTTGTAAGAACCGATATAATGACAGTGCAAGCATAAATAGTTTGCTAGTCACTTTCAAGGGGATTAACTGGTTTTGCAGTAGTCCTGACACATGACCACAAGCTTAATGTAATCAACGCACGTATGGTAATTGCAGTTACGCATGATTGTTAAGGGAGTAGCAGTAAACCACAAGGCATTAATCTCCAGGGGGCGATTCGGTCCTGGGCTATTATTTCGGTTAGTCTGCAGAAACTCTTTCCTCAAAGCAACTTTACTGAACGTAGGAGAGAGATAGCAACCTTGTGCTTTTACATTCCTTAACTTAATATAGTAAAAATGGAACCCTGGTGGCCATGGGGTATAATAAAACTTTCCGGTAGGATCGTATAACGGTGATAATGATGACTAAAAATCATCGCTTGAAAATGACGATAAATTTAAAGGTTATAATTATTGCCGTGTAGTGTCCGACCGAGTAGAACAGCATTAAGCCTTCACAGCTAGGGCTGTCATAAAAGACGAATAATGATACTGGAGTTTATTACCATGCATTTCCCGAAGGAATGGGCAGTAGCGATTTCCGAATTATCGACTTATACTGCTGTCTCCAACCTGTCTGCTAAGCGTTAAGATTTTGGTAAATTCCCTTCATATTAAGGGGAACAAAAAGGGGAATAAAAAGGGGTATGCCGGGTGCAGCTAGACTATATAAATAAAAATCAATATTTGTTCCCTAATATGCGTTCCGAAACAATTGATCGGATTGTGATGAAACTTTGTTAAGTTTCATCTTTATTTATTTCACCTTTCATAAACTTTATTATGCATGCAATATATTGGAAGGTTTATATGTACAGTCAGCAAAAAAATAGCATTGGAAGGAATTTCGGGTGCTGCTAGCAAATGACAAAATTATAATATTATAACGCTTTGTGTACTCTTCTATTATTGATAAATGGGAAATGCAATAATAAGTTTATCTAGTTGATAACTATCTCATTACATAGCTACATATTCGTTTGTTACAGAAATTTAGTCTAGGAAACATACGAGAATAATTTTAAAGTATGAAAATATTGCTTATTGTTAATCGGTGCAATTTGTTAAAATGTTACGGCATTGATATTTTAATAACTGGTTATCTCAGTTGTTTAGAAAGTAAATGGGTAAATATAAAAGCCTAATACAACCATTCAACCACCGTATTTGGTTTAGGCAGTTGATCTAGGCGTTAAACCGAGCAGTGGTATTAATTATTAGCGGACAGTCCCGTTGCACATTTTGGCGTCAGCATTGGTCACTGCTCTTCCGGTGCTGGGCCAACAAACGGTCGATGTGGCTGAGAAATAATATGTTGACGACTAAAATATTCGTATTGCTGTCAACCAAAAGTAAAAAGAACTGAAAATCTTACAGTTTATTTGTAAATACGATTTTTTTACATTTGAAACATCATAATATTAAACAAACTAAAGATATTTAATAAAGTTTTTATGAATGGTTATACAGTTTAATGTTATAAATAAGATTTTATAACATAGAGCTGTGTATTATTAATATTTACCTAAACCCTATAGACTTTTGTTTTATTTTTTGTTTTTTTTAATAACTACCTTTGTTTTTTAATTTGTGTCATTTCCAGTACATATTTTTCTTTTAATAATTAGTTGTTCTTCCATTTAATAGCCATTTCCGCCAATGTCACGTGGGTAGCTTTAATGCATAAGGAAATATTTATATTTTTGAATTCTCAGTGTGTCTTGGTGTCAATAAAATTACTTATTGTTATTAAAACTTTAACAAGATTTACGTATCATTTATCTGAAATAGGGCAAAGGAATTCGACAGTAAGATCATAGATAAATATAATAGGTAAAACAATAACTTAGCTGGTAATGATTATTATGAAGACAAGTATAATTGTTGCCTAAGTTAGGAGGTGGCATAATCTCACTTTTAATCTAAATGATTGATGATATACCAATGGAAAGCGCAATAAACGAGACAGCCAGCACTCCCACTACTCGGCCACGGCAACTTTTTTATAATATTGTACAAATATTAAATGGGACCGCTTCATTGCTTATTCCGATAAATATTCTTTTGTGTTCAGCACATATGTTCTCTATTCCCTAATAAATTGCGATAATATCAAATTTGTAGGGGAGCGTAGATTGTTACCGCACCGCTCCAAACTCAAGTGGGTACCAATCGGTATGATCAAACATTTGTTGGACCGAATACGTGGTATTCATCTCTATATCTATGGCACTAAGGTCCAAACAGGCACGCGTTCCTTTCTGTAGGGTAGCTATCTGGCCCGAACCCATTAGCGCTCTTTTCGTGGAGTTTCAAGTGTATTGGCAGAATAAAAGCACGCAGATGCAGCGAAAAAACGTAGCATGTATCCAATAATAAAGCAACCTATTTTCCTCATCACAAGTGTCAATTCTCAAGAGATCTTAAATGAAGTGTTTCGCGGACGCGGTAAACAATCCAGGTTTTGCACTAATATGCAAACTCAAGCAAAAAGAAACAGCGTTGTTTTTGAAATTTTCAAGCTTCTTTATGTTTCTTTGATTTCGCCTTTTCAAACTAATTGAATATCGAGCTGTAGGTATGCATTCTTAAAACTCATCATACACTCATACTGAGACACGGTTAAGAACTACCAGCTTGATGTGGTAAACCATATTGCATACAATAAATATTTGACTTTTTACAAAACACGTTTAGGTAATTGTTGTAGCTATATAGCCAGTGATAAACCAATAACAACATATTATTGTGAGTAGACCAATTGAAAATGTCAGTAAACTACTATAATTAGGAAAACGCTGTTGCTCATTTTGTGTGTACGATAGGTGAACGTATGACAATTACCTCCAGTAGTCGCCTTTTATGACACCTTCAAGTGTGCCCGCCATTAAATGCTGAATAAACATTTTTTTACTTACAATGGTTTTGTTGGTCTGTCCAAATATTTTTTTGTTATATTATTATCCACGGTTCTATATTTGTAGTGTTTATATTCAATATTATTATGAACAGAGAACGAGCAATCACTATTAATTAAGATCAATGTTTATGGATTAATTAACAAACTTATTTCATATTTTCCATAGCAGAAGGCGGATTTTACCACTCTAGGAAAGAGTGTACTCTTAAAGTCCGATTCAAAGAAATATAAAAAATTTCCAAGCGTCAGTCCGTACAATCTTGTTGGTATCTGAGGTTTATTTGTGATTTACTATTGAATTATTTATTTTTCTAAATTGTCAAGATTCTTTGTCAACGGAAAGTACCTACCCTATATAACAGATAACGCAGTGGTTCCATTTTTCCTTTTGAGATACAGAACCCTAAAAAGGATAAAACTGCATTCTGATAGATAATTATATATAGATAATAATATTTAAAGATACAAGTATTAAACAACATGATAAATCTACGAGTAGAATTAATGTAGGTCAGGACAAGAAATCGACCTCCTTTCTTTACCTCCATCATAACCAGGTATTTAATACCTTAACACATTTTTCATTTGAACATAGTAAATATATGTGTATACGACTTGAATTACAACGGGTTGGCGACATAGGTGTCGCGCCTACGCTATTAACGAAACTACGATTTATGCCTGCCTAGCCGTGCTGGTACAATGGGCTCTTAGGAATGTGACTCACGTCTCGTAAAACTGTCAGGATCTATTAAAACATGTACATGAAGTATATATAGTCCATTTCAATTGAAATTGTTGTTTTTTAATGTAAGTTATCGTTACTGTTGATGATATAAAATTAATAATTCTACACATAAAGCTTGTTTGAAAATACCTTATTTAATTCATGAATTATTTTCAAACTTACTAGTCCGGTCATAAATACTGTTACATAAAACCTTTTCTTTGTTCAACTTTTTATATATTTTGAATTTGGAACGCGTTAATTATTTTAAAAACTTCTTTCGATTTCGCTCCATTTCACATATTGTTTCGTGTTCATTATCAAATTACAATATGTAATGGGGTGTTAAAGAAAATATGATTGCAGTGATCGCCTTGCACAAAGTGGGTATGAAGCCGTCGGTCATATTCCGAAAACTTCAAAAGCTTGGTATCAGTCGTATGTTCGTATCTCGTACTATCACAAATACATCAGCACTTCCTCTATCAAAGACCATAAGAGACCGGGGTGACCGCTTGCTGTTAGAATTACAAAGGCTGTTAATGCTGTTAAATCTAGAATTCGTCGAAATCTCATTAGGAAGCAAATAATTTTATCGCGAGAAATGAAGATTCCCGCTAGGACTCCGTCGCGTATCATAAAACTAGACCTGAAGCTCGGCGCTTATCGTCGATATACAGGACATGCCCTAAATCAATCATTACAATTAAAGAGAGTGGATCGAAACAAAATGCCTTCTGTCACGATACGCAGGTGAAAGGCACAAAAATACCCTCTTTACCGATTAAAATTATTAAGATTGAAGAACATTACAATAAGCAAAATAATAAAGTGTACGCTCACAGTTCTAAAGCAGCTGCTCAAGTGATCGGGGAAGTACAACGTGGTCATCATCCTGCTTAAGTGATGGTTTGGTGGGGCGTGTCTTGTCAAAGCGTCACAAAGTTAATTTTTTGTGAAAAAGGAGTGAAATCTTCAGCCAAAGTGTATCAAGACACAATTTTGGATCGTGTTGTGAAATATCTCAGCAACACACTTTTTAAAAATGTACCGTGGACTCTCAAGCAAGACTGCACCTGGACACAAGGCACGATCTACTTAAACCTGGCTTGAAACCAACGTTCCGGACTTTATAAGGGCTAAAGATTGGCCTCTATCTAGCCCAGACCTCAACCCTTTAGAGCACAAATTATGGTCAGTTATAGAGGACATGGCCTGCTCTAAAAGATACGGCGACATCGAGTCTCTTAAAAAATCTCTGGAGCAAGCAGTAGCGAAATTTCCCATGGAAACTGTGCGTAAATCCATAGATTTGTGGCCAGACAGATTAAAGGCCTGTATAAAAGCCAAAGGTGGCCATTTCGAATAGAATATTTTTTAATTTTTTGCTGAGACTTTTATAAATATGTACATGAAAGTTTTGGGAATATTACATTACTTCAAAAAAATGCATTTTAATTGATAACAGAACTTATCGCCGGATTAGGTATTAACGATAAAATGACAATAAAAGATTATTTTTAATTGAATATCTTTGCCTCGAGTGTAGAAGTTTTGCAGTTGCGGTTATGAAAAAGATTAATGCAAAATAGTGATAGATTATCAATCTGCGCCAAGGAATTAAAGTGAATGAGGTACGGACAACAGCATATCAATCAACCACAAGCTGTCACATTTTCTCAATTGATATTGAACTCTATGTTATGTCAAGCTGAAAGTCAGTTGGAGAAAATTTATGTATGTATTACAAGGATGTTGACTGGTTGTACCTTTTGTATAAATAAACATATTATGCATATATAATAGATCAATATAATTTATCATCTTACGTCTTTCTAAGTTTTATTTAAGTTTTATCAGTTTTTATTGATGGTATGGAGGAATAAATATGAGTTGAATAAACTTCATAAATAAATAAGTATTCTGAGATTCTTACAGCTTTGTAAGTCACGCGGCTTTATGCCTATGTCACGCGTTATGTAGAAGGAACCCTTAGAATAAGGTTATAGATAGATTTTAGCAACTAAGTTTTAGTAAACTGCCACAAATATTAAGACTGGTTCACTAATTTATGAGAGTTTACCGTTATTACTGAACAAAGAAACATTAAAAATATAAGACAACCTCTATCTATAAGTTGTAAAAATGTAAAAAGATATATCTTACTATTCTGACCGTGAATAATTTCTGTTGTTGGTTATTTATAAAGTATATTTCCTCTTTCAGTGGACAAGTAGGACAAGTACGGTACATCGTCATAGTGAGTCTGGGCATCGACTCATAATGTTGTTTGCCATACAATTAACAAAGAGGTGTTCTAGATTGTAGCTCATCGAACTAATATGGGAAATTGTTTCTTTCTCCATTTTGCAATGGAACCTCTTCTGTTCCTTTTTTACTGAAGAGAAATCAGGTTCTTTTATTGATTTTATCAATGAAAAATTAATCAATGATTTAAGCCTTTATGCGCTCCCTAATAATACCTATAACTTGAAATGATATAACTTTAAGTTACAATTTGAGTCTCTTGTTGAATTATTAAAAATATTTCTTTTAATTCTTGTGTTTTTAATATAGGTTAAAATGAAAAGTTTTTGTACCATTGTTTTTACAATCTAGTACTTAAAATAATATTTGAGAACAATGGCCTTTAACGACCGTGTGAATATAGTTAATCCTGAGTTGACGTAATCACTTGAATGCGTTTATCTTTGATGAAATGACTCAAGAGACAATTATGTTCTTAATACAGGCATGTTCTAGCAATCTCTACAGTTCTTATTAATATACTTCGTTTATTCTCATTTACTTAGTTTGATTAGGTATTTTATATAAATATTCAGATAAAGATTTGATTGTTTTTAATATAAACACGCTTTTATTATAAGTACCATGTGCAGTAAGGCCATAGTGCTACCAGGGGACATCTTGAAACTTTAATAACGTTACTAAAACTCAATTGGCAATACAAATAAAACTATTTTAATAAAACAAGTCTTATATTTTCTCGTTTTTATTACAAATCAAATTTATATAACCTGTATGTACCCTGTAGTAATCGGGTATCTATCTGTCTATCTGTGGCGCACTAAGGACGTAAAATGATAAAGCAATGGCCAGTAAAGACAGCAAATAAGATAGTGGGCTGACAGCAGATGCTCGACTGACGGAGGCAGGTATTGCTACGATGTATGTGGGACACCGTTCAAGGTTTCGCAACAGTAAAAGTACTTACATGTAATAATAAATTCTTCACGGCTCAATATGAGACGTTGCCGTTTTAACAAAACACTTTACGTTTACAAGAGCTTTAAAATATGAGCGATTTCTATTTTAACATAGTTTAATATATGCAAATATATACCTTGTATTGACCGTTAAAGAGAATATCCAAATCTTAAATATTAACTATGCATAACTCAAGAATACTAACTTAAATTGTCAAAGTAATAATAGTTTTTATAAAAAAACAGCCGTTGCAATATTGTTACAAAGATATATAATTTAAAATATTTTATTTGAATATAATATTGTCAATATATATTATTTCTTATTAAAGAGATTAATTAAAAATAATAAATTAGACTCCCGAAGAAGAAAAAATTGCGTTATTAATCTTAACTAAAAAAAATTTTCGTTTCAGTAATCTAAAAAATTTTCGTTTTGAAGAGAAATGAAATGCTTATTATGCTGTATTTCCTCACAGCCATTTTACTGGGACGTTGATATTCTTTTAATAGTTTTAAAGCTAGACAAAACAAAACTAGATCCGCTATTTTTCGCCATGTTATTATTGAAATTTTTGTTGTGCTATAAAGGTAATTTGAATTAGTTTTTATATTTTATGAAAATTATATCTAATTGCGTTGTAAAGTAACAGTAAATTGGCCGTTAACAGGGAGCAGAAATCTGTAGAGACTTCCTGGCGTGTAATTCAAAGGTTGCATTGTCTGCCTTGTTATTACGGCGTGGGAGACTAGTGTTGCCCAAATGCAAGAACAAGACGAGACTTAGCCAGTCTTGGTCTTGGTCTTGCGCCAATACACCTGGTCTTGGTCTTGGTCTTGGTCTTGCGCTTGCAGTCTTGGTCTTGGTCTTGGTCTTGCAGCAAGAGTCTTGCAAGTCTTGCAATTACCTATTAGTCTATTGCTATTTATTAAAGTTTACTTTAAATCTTAGAAAAACGTATTAGAATTGGAACATTGTGAGCTTGAATTAACATAGCCATAGTAAAGATCAATCAGATTAATAAATAACTGAAGATTTGATAAGAAAGTCGAAAAATCAACTGACCTATATGTCGTTTTCCATGGAAGTAACTGTTTCTTAATAAACATTTATGATTTATAAGCTTACATTTGCTAAAACATGTAAAAAAACAAATTAATTACAATAACTTGACTGTATTTTAAATAACAATGTCTGTCTAGAAAGAGATTGAACCCTCAACTTGCATGAAATTTAATAAAAGAGTTTTATGATTTATCATTTATTTCAATCAAAAATAAAATACAACACAAATCAAACATAACAGTACACAACAGCTTTATCATTAGGTTATGTTACTTTATATCAATTCTTTTGACCAAGAATTAATACAAAGTAACCATCTGGCTGACTCATCACTTAACCTATTTCTATGTTTTCTAATTACTAATGATGCTTTAGAAAATAATCTCTCAGCAGGTACTGAAGTTGCAGGTATTGAGAGAAAATCACGGGCCATCTTCGATAAAGTCGGATACTCTGTCTCATGCGTCCTCCACCAATCTAAAATGTCTTCCGAGCTGGCAGTTCTTGGTTTTCTCAGGTACTCCTCCAACTCGTCTATCACTAAGCCTTGAAGACAAGATCCAGATGACGTCGAGGGACATTCATAGAGTTTATCAAAGTCTATAATGTCTTCATCTTCATCACATACTTTATTTTCTTTTCTTGGCAATTCCAGAGATTTGTTCAGTGAGTGTAGACTTTTATATTCTTCATAAAGTTCATTGAACTTGCGCAGACTTTCTGTTTTAAGTTGCTTCCCCCACATTGTCAGGTCAAAAGTCTGAGCCTTATGCCTTGGGTCTAAAATTAAAGAAGTACAATAAATCCAGTTGCTCTTCTTATAATGTTTAAGCATTTTGTCTCGAGCTGCTTGGAAAGCTAGAATGAGCCTTTCATCCACTTCAGATCGATTAGGTTTCTCATCTAACTGTTTTACCATGGATTCAATTTTATCTAGCAAGAGATTGAATGATACAATGACTAGCGGTAATGTAACATATTTGTCTCCACCAAGTTTTGTACTTAAAAGTTTAAAGTTTATTAGAAATTTATGTAATTTTTCGAGTACCTGCCATTCACTAGCTGTGATTTGAAAATCATTCAATTCGGTGACAGAACTGCACAATATGTTAATGCCCGCTCTCACTTTTAAACCAAATCCAATCATATCATGTGTGGAATTCCATCTTGTTGGACAGTCAAGAATGGCATTTAGATTTGATGGCACGCCAGCTGCTTCACAAGCAGACTGAAACTTCTTCTTCACTATCTCACTTCTTTTTATTTTACTGGAAATACTGCGTAACTTTGTTACAGATGTACGCGAGTCAGCAATATTTGGTGCATATTCTTCATCTTCCTCAGTTTCGTCTGCATAGTCTTCATACTGCTGATCTTGCGCGTTAGTGTCAGACTCACAGTGTAATGCTAAGGTCTCTAATAAATCTTGTACACCAAGGTTTAAAATGTGAGCAAAGCACCGGAAATGTTGATTGTCTGAATCAAAGTGTGGCAACTGTTTGCCCAGTTCATACATAAATTTGGTATTTGCAGTTGCGTTGTCGACCGTGATACCTTGTATTTTATCAATTATGCCATATTCCAATAAACATTCATGGAAAATCGTTGCAATATCTTCCCCAGTATGTCGACCGCGTGATGGTATAAAATCAAGAACTACAGATCGATACTTCCATTCGTTGTCTATATAATGCATAGTAACCCCGTAGTAACTCCTACCAGCAATTGACGTCCACCCATCAATGGTAAATGACATTTTAGATGATAATTGTTGAAGTCGTTCCTTGAGATTAAATTGGAGCTCTTCAAATCGCTCTTTGACTTTCCTTCTAAGTGTAGACCTTTTAGGAAACTCCATATTAGGGCAAATACGTCGAAAATATACTTGTGTAGCTTCGTCATCGAAAAATGAGAAGGGAAGATATTTTTTCACTACCCAATCAACTGTAGCTGTCGTGATGTTGTCACTGCTGTTTTCCGACTGAAATAAAACAATAAATCTTGTGTTATTATTTAAAACATACTAGGTTTGAGCGTTTAGGAGGAGGAGGTTTGTTGTTGTTAAATCGAGAAAATCGTTAAATTGACATTTGTTATATTAAGGTTGCACTGTACTGTAATTTACCAAAATAAAGTACTTAGTTGTTACTGGCCGATTATGAAAACAAATGAAAATATAGGTGTTTATAAAAATATTTAAGACGATAATTACATACTTAATATGTCGCACCCCTAGATGAAAACACCACTAACTCAAAAATACTTACGTAAGTTAATGGCGTTTTTGAAAGTATCGCATGAACAGCTACGCGGAGTTAAAATTCCCGTAGCGACAATTTCGACCATTGTTAAAAATGACGCGAAATATGTACCTATGTATTACTATTTTATCAATATCTATAAAATATTCCGAAGTCAGTTTAAAGTCATTTGTTCAAAAAAGACTTTTTTGAGTTCCTGGAGTTTTCATATAAAAAAAATATATTCTTACCTGTCCACTTCTTCCAGCGGTTACTAAAAAGCTTGTGATATCTCCACTTAATTTTGGTTTAACAGGAAGAAATATTTGTGATTCCTTTTTGTGGAAAGATATTAGATGTTTCCTTAAGCCTGAAGTGTTTCTGTTTTTCATTTTTATTTCAGTCTTTTTATGTTGGCACAATTTACACAAGGCAGTTTGGGATGCATGAATTATTTCGAAAAACTCCTCAAATTTGCTTTTGGGTCTTTTAGATCTGTGACTCAAACTCTCGTTACTCGGACTAGAATAATTTGAATCTTCGTCACTCATATTAAATTGTACACGTGATACGTTTTTAGAAAACAACAAGAATTAGTAAAAACAATTATTAAGTTAGACTCGAAGCACAGCTCAATTGGAAATGACTGGAATTAAAATAATTCCTTTGTTTATAGTACGTTTCCTTGCTTTCTACCGCGCCGCCTCGCCACGTGCCGGCTCTATTAAAAGGATGCCGCCGCAAATCAAACGATGCCGCGTGCGGCGTACAAACACAGATTATTACCTACTTGTACAGACGCGACGCGTGAATAAAATATATGTAAAGAATTAGTGCCAATCACTATTCTTTACATATAAGTGAATGTTTTGGCGTACATCTATACTAATCTATACTAATATTATAAAGCTGAAGAGTTTGTTTGTATGTTTGATGACAGAAGTTTTAAAATAAATAAATAAATCCTGAACGTCACTATACCTCCAAAGTTACTATTCTTCGTGGGCGAAGTCGCGGGCACTGCTTGTAAATACTTTTTTTTTTTTTTTATTTTTTTTTTTTTATTTATTTATTTCATATACAAGAAAAAAAAATACAAAGATACAATTTAGTCCCACAAAACCGACTTGTCGGTTTGACTGAGGGATCTTTAGTCTCTTAGCTTATAATTATAATTATGTAGGTATATAATACAACTATAACTGTATCAGGTAAAGTTAAGTGCACAATAATTGGATTTAGACTGAATTACAACAAACTGAAGGAAAATTTAGCGGTGATAATAATAAGATACAATTGTTGTAAGATATAAAATACGTGTGTAAAAAACAACCACGCCTCCGAGCCCTCAGATGGGCTCGGAGGCGTGGTTGTTTTTTACACACGTATTTTATATCTTATAGAAATATTGCATTGTGAATGCAAAAAAATAAATAAAAACATACAATTGTTGTGTTAAATAGTAGTCATCAGATAATCTTTTAATATTTTTTTAAATTTATTTTTATCCGTTTCACATCTAATAGTTTCGGGCAACGAATTAAGAAGATATGGTATACGCTTCTGTAAAGTTCTGTCACCAAAATAATTTTGAACCCTAGGAATTACAAATTTCTTTTTTGAAGTGGCTCTAGTGATCTGGTTATGATTTATGTATTCAAAAGTGGAGACACACTCTCGGCTGCCGTGATTATTTACTAATAATAAATCGCAGGCTTTTTATTTTATTAGTAGGTAAGTACCTACGCTTTTTATATTATTTTATTAATTATGTAGAATTTTTTTACACGTTTCAAGTATATTTAAAAGTGGCTACAATATTTATCAAACGGGTGATATTTGAACACTTTTTTGCTATTTTTTCTTGTAAAAACTTAAGAAATATAATGACTAAATGTACAATAATAGTACCTAAGTAATTAGTTTAAAACCATATAATCAATATTATAATATATACTTACTAGAATAAATTATTATGACATCTACTACCTATCCTTACCATTTTATTCTAATCATAATACTACTTGCGTGATCAGTATAATGTATTCATTTTCATTATAAGCACTCTGAAACTTATTTATTCTTTGGAACACCTGTAGGTACTCTTAAAATTCGAAATTATTTTGCATGAGTATACCTACGCCTACGCCCTGTGGCGGCAATCAAATAGTGTCAAATGTTGTGATTTCGGCGCGGCGGCAACGATTGTTGTATATGATTTCAAAAGAAGCCGCCGGCGCGTGTATTATAACCATGTGCTTCCGAAAAGCAGCAAATTTCTTTGAGAAGTAAGTACAAAACCTTTGATGCCGCATTATCAAAGTGCCGATGGTTAAAACATAACTATGCATGCACTCAGTTTGATTTTAATGGATATTTTTTTATTCGCTATGTAGGTATGTTTATGGTATTAGTCGTAATGCGCATAGATCCAGTTTTTCATATTCTTTGATACAGTTTTTTGCGTCTCATAGAATTCCTAAGCGTACCTATACACCGAACTGTTACACCTAACTACTCCGTGAAATAGCGCTAAGTCCTAGCTGCAAGACGCAAGAGTCTTGCAGGCTTAGTCTTGTTCTTGCTCAAGTCTTGCACGGTCAGTCTTGGTCTTGGTCTTGCTAAAAATACGCGGTCTTGTTCTTGGTCTTGGTCTTGCAAAAACGCAAGAACAAGACCAAGACTGCAAGACCAAGACTGAATTTGGGCAACACTATGGGAGACCCGGAATACCACTTCATTTAACATATCTGTGATAAACTTCTACCGTATTAGAACTATGTAGGATGATCTTCATTGATTTATCTGGTTTTTTATTATTTAAAACATGAAACTGTATCACTGGTATACAATATGGCAGCTCTGCCTACATTATCTGCAATATATTCGAAATAAATACTGAAATATTTGTTGATTTATCATTGTTCATAGTCACTGAAAATGGAATTAAACTCAGAATATCGTTAATAAGCTTACTCGCCGCTAAAGCTAGAAGATACCATAAATTAAAGGAATATGTATTTTGCATTTGAAATGAGAACATTCTTTTATCTACCACATAAACATGAGTAACTATGCAAATAAAGAATATATATATGTAAATCTCATATTATTAAAAATAAAATGAGTAAAACTATTCATTTGAACAAAAACAAATACAAATACTAGATGTGACCTGTGGCTTTATAAGGAGGAATGAAATTTACTAAATTTCGTTACCCAATCAACATTGTTTTATTATCATAGAAGCTTTACAGTAATACAAGGAATTTGTGGAAAGTTTACTGGAGGGAGACTCTGTACCAGGGTCGTCTGCTTAGGTACCTCCGTCTTACCTATTTCTGCCGCAAAGCAGCAGTGCTTGCATTGCTGTGTTCCGGTTTGAAGGGTAAGATATGGCAGTGAAATTACTGGGTTCAGTGACTTTACATCTTGTGTCACAAGTTGGCAACGTACACTGTGGTTCTTGTGGGGGTTGCAGTTTTGCTGCGAATCTCACAAGAGCCACATGTATTATAGGTGACTGTTACCACTTACCAACAGGTGGGCAGTTTGCTTGTTTGCCAACTTTCAGCAATAAAAAAAAAAAGAAAAAAAGTTTAAGTAGTATTTAAAATAAGCGCTTTGAAGACGCATATTATTTATTACCACAGTATAAGAACCAGTTGTTATAGATTTTTATAATATGTAATATACTTTCTTTCACAAGAAAAACAAAGGGTAGTTAACTTAGAAATAAATAATAACAAGAATTAAAATAATTTCTATCACGCCGTTTAGCTCATAAATATAAATAAATTCGATAATTATTGATATTATATTAAAATAACATTAAATCATTTTAAGTACAGAATTGAAATTTAAATTAAAATCAAGTCAGTGTATAAAGTGCTAATACAAATTAGATCTCTATCAAGAGTTTCCAGAGAACACTTTGCCATGAAAAGAGGTTAGTTTTGTGAGAGGATTTCGAAACTTCTTAGTTTGTGCGATATCGTGATAGGTTAGAAGATGTAAGTGAAATAAACTTTATCTTATTTATCGTAAATAAATTCAATAGATCAAGGTTTATAGAAGAATTCCACCATTTTATAGGATTGAGGTTTGACATTGAATAATTCGTCGTAGTCGTAATGTCTTAGTTGAATTTATTTGTTATTTTTTATCCCTTTATATTTTTCAATCAAATTAATTACTATATGACATATTAATATAACTTTTTTTCAAGATGCCGTGATATGTCAATTATAACGTCGTTATATAACGCTATAACGGAGACAAAAGACAAAATAGAAATGCATATGCGTGCGTACGGTAATGCGTTGCTATTGCATATACATAACAACCTTGTTTAAGATAAAATATTTAGTTCCTACACTTCCTCGCACATTACACATCTGAATAAAACAACTTTTGTACGGATTTTGTGCATAATGTATTTTATATTTAATCCTGACGTTTCGACTCCTTTACAGGAGCCGTGATCACAGGTGATAAAGCAATGGTTGTCATATATTTTCTACTACCTTCACAATATTTTAATCGGGCACGTTCCTTATTGTTAAATTTTTATAATTTTTTTTTATTTTGCATTTTATGTAGTTATTAAATTCTCACTACAATTACATTATAATCTACTGAGACTACCACCAGTTCGGAAGTTGGGGTGCCCATCCGAGTAGAACTGGCGAAAGAAACTCGGACAGGGGGATGGATGGATGGATAATGTGTATTCCTTTTCATGGCGATTTTCTTTAATACAGGTTTAAGAAGAATGTAAGACTACTGATTTAAGTTTAAGAAGAATGTATGTTTTTAAGCTAATAGTATAATGTAGTTTAAGAGACGTTACTGAATTCAGATCAAACATTATACACGATGTATGGTAATACCTGTATAGTATGGTAGAAACTATGCTTTGGGTATAACTCCGGAAAATTATCAGAAAGCTTGAAAATCACCGCACGATAATTTTTTTTAGTAACAACACTAGACGAAGAAAGACTATTCTTTTTATAAACCATCTACGTTTAATCAATGACAATAATAAGTCAATCACAATACACTGGTTTAAAGTTGTCACTGTGTGAAAATAAACACATTTTTTGAGTTTGCATGACCGGCACTCCACGTACCGAATTCGGGATTATACAGATATTTGATTGTCTCTTAGTTTAACCATAGGCCATAGTTAAGTATTACTATTGTGTGCTATTGTATCAGACATAAAGGTTTCTTTCATTTATTAATACCCACATCGTCTATCGTTGTTATTACGAGGTCACATCTCAGTATTTTTTTGATAAGCTCTTCCATCCTTTAAGTTTTATCATTTAATAAGTAATATATCAACTTTTAATAAATTGTCTTTTTATGGCTTGCTTCTAATCTTCAACCCACACTTTTCACCTTATACGTTATTTGAATTTGTGTCTGTGATAATGACCTTACTCTACCTTTTTTGAGAAATTCAGGGGCATTAAAAACCAAACCAACCAACCGTATAAATATGTGACTCAACAATATGCCATCATCATCATCGCTACGTAGAATATTTTCTTTGTTGACAAAAATCGTTAAATAACGGTTTGCAAACGTTATTAACGGTTTATTTTAATTGCAAGAGTGGGACGCTTAAATATTGAAGCGATTCATAAAAAATATAATTCTACTTTTTATACTTTAAATATACCATAATTGAAACAGTGTTATTCAGTAATATTGTTTTAATTTGGGCAAGTTTATATAAATATAATATCAATGAGCCGGATTAATCACCTAATGGATTGATGCAAACAACAGTGCCGTGGTATGCATACGGTATAAGATAATAAAACGAGGGTGTGTTGAAAATGTACGACGGTGACTGTCTGCAAAGTTATGTAAACTGCGAAATTATTCAAAACAGTTCGTATTGCAATGAGGCTAGAGTTTCCCGAAAATGTTCGGGTACTTGCCAGTGGAAGGGGGCAAGGGTCCGTTCTGGGGGAGCAAACCCTCGCCCGAGTGCAACGCTGCAAACGGAGTCATTTTCAACATTTGCTTATCGCCTTTCCAGCTGAGTTACTACAAGAGTCATTAAATTTTATAAAATAGTTTTCCCACGATTATTTTTTATCAACAATTGTTCTTGTGATTAGCTGACTTGACTTGGACAGAGACTAACTTTCGTTTTTCCAATTACTAAAGTATTTCATAATAAATAAAGAAAATAGTCACAAACATTATAAAAAAATAAATTTTATAAAATCGCATAGATTCGTTTTATAGAGGAATACTGGGTTTTGTTAAAAGAAGACAGATTTTATATTGAGAGGGAGTATAGTTTGTTTTTAGACTTAATGGTAATTTTATTGTTAGCTGTTGGTTTTCTTTTTGTATAAATAAATATTAAGTGAGTACTACTAATAATTTAAAAGGGGACATTAAATAGAATACTAACTTACCTTCCAGTAATATGTAGATTAATTCATCCTACTGATATGCAATCGGCTGGCACTTTAGTTTAAAAGTCATGAGCATGTCAGTTTTGTCAGTTATCCTTTCACCCAAAAGGCACGCACGTAAATCAACTGCATTAAGTTCACGAAGTATCGATCCCAATGCACACACGATCTCTACCGGGACGAAACGTTCGTCGCACGTGCACCTCTACCGAAAGTCGAATTAATACTAGTATAACCTCAAAATTACGCGCGCTCCGTTCAAGAAATTGTTTACGCTGTCTGTACGACCGTAAATAGGGTTTAGAAGTGACGAAGATGGAAATACGATAGACCCAATGGGGAAAAAGGACAGAATAACGTCAAAGGTGTTTGGTGGGGCCGCGCACAATAACGACGGAGTTCCTCGTTGATGGCGACGGCACGGCGTCAACATTTATCAACAGACGTTACAAATTATAAATGAAAACTCGTAATAAATGAAAAAGGTGTTTATAGTAAAGTAAAATTTCTACAATATATTCAACCTTAAAGTTAAGTACAACACGTTCTACTATCAACGATAAAACAAATAGAATCCTGTGGCTTGACATTGACAAGTTCGTAAAAGTTCTAAATTATTATAAAAATTCTATTGAACCCATAAGGTATTCGTAAAGCTAAAACCTTTCATTGACATCCTAAAGTTGTTTATAAATAGGATAAAAAGAACATTATAATATTATCGTTACATTATGTCACAATAAAGTTTACATTCCACAGGCTCACGAGTATTGAAAAACTTTTATTATCTGTGCGTTTGTACCTGCGTCTACGCAACATCTCTAGAGGGTCCTTCTCCCATAGAAACCATTTAAGCGTGAGGAATGAATGACTTTAAACAGTCGCTAACAAAAACCTGCTTTAAATTCATACCACTTACAGTTACAAGTGTGTAGTGGTTTCGATATTGTTCTTTTCCTTTTTTTTGGTTTAGAATGGAGTATCTATTCTTTTATGAACATTTAGTACTCTAAGATAACTGAAGAAATAATATTGATCCTGCATAATGGCGCTATTAAATCCCCGCTTCGAACCCTGGTATATGTCTGTATAATTGATGATGATGAGTATGAATATTCGTTTTCGTATCATAATTGTTTGTATACTTGGTAATATATGTACAAACAATATCAAACTATACAGGTTAAACTCTGTTCTTTCGGTGTGTTTTTAAGTATTCGTAGTTACAAGCTGTGTTTTGTTTGATACTAAATATTTGATGTTAGTAATCGTCAGAAATATATTTATTTATTTCAAAAAGAGTCAATAAATAGGCTATATAAATAGGCGAGCTATATCCACATCTACAATAAAACATATACTTATGTACAATTGAATTTCTATATTGTTTGAATGTAATTGTAAATGTTAAATAAAACATTTATTTATAAAGTGTTTAATGTTTAGTGTTACTTGCCATTTGTATATTTATGATAAAAATGGTCTGATGGTATGCAAACAACTCTCCTCTTGCTAAAAAATCCTGATAATTGGTTTATTTTTACAAATACAACAACAATATAAAAGCGAGCAAAGTAAGAATACATTTCTTACTTTGAAAGAAATGTATTTCTTTCTTTCAAAGTAAGAAATGTATTCTTACATTATAAGATGATGAACGTCTTATTTTTAACATATAAGACGTTCATCATCATCTTCTCAAATGTCAATTCTCCCTGAGATAACCACAGCTAATTGTTTTCAGCATTTCATTTGGGACTAAGTAAAAATATCAATAAATTACTTCAAATTGTAACCTTACAGCAAGACTTACAAAAAAGCTAGATTTGTGTGTGTGAGCAAATAGTTGTATTTGTATCCAACTGTTTTTTTTCCAAATCATGAGCTTCAACGAAAATTGTCATATATTCAACTACTTTAACAGCGTAACTAAAATTATGTGGGGAATATAGTAGGTAACATAACTTAATTGTTAATGTATTTCTTAATATTGAAATAGTAGTTTTTCATTAGAAATATTGTTTATTTAGTTTTTCAAGCATAACCCCAAATATTTCAAACATTCTAATCATTATTCTAAAAGAACAATACGACTTTTAAATTTTACTTTGCTTTTTCATTTCTCGTTTAACGTTAAAAAACAGTCTAATCCAGGAGGTATCATATTGACAAAACCTATATAGCGTGTTAGAAGCTTAGAACTCTTAGTGCGTGTTCACACCAAACGTATAGTCAGCCGCCGATTGTGCGCAGGCTCACTATAAGCCTCAGTGTGAACGTAAAAATAAATGGTATTTTTTGTTCACATTAAGCTTACAATACGCTGTAGCTGACAATACGCCATTGGTGTGAACAAAACAGTCGGCTTGTATACGTTCACACCAAATGCGTACGCTGAGCGGCCGACTATTTTTCATATAAAAGAGCTGAATGGCTTGAGTTTCGCGCAGTATATCTCAGTTCACATTTCAAAACTGGTGACTCGAGTGTTAACTAAATAATGTTCGTTAATATATTGGCTATTCACGAAGCTCTTGAGGAAGATGAAGAAAGTAGTAAGAGAAAAAATTGGGTACATCCTCTAAATTTAAAGAGATATCATCTTGGTCAGTTTCATCGTTTATATTTGGAATACAGATGTTACCCTGATAAATTCAAGAAATATTTTCGCATGTCTCTAAAATCTTTTGATGAATTATTGTCATTAATACGTACCAAAATATATAAAAAGGATACTAACTATAGACGTGCTATTGAGCCAGAAGAAAGATTAATGATTACTTTGAGGTAAGTAAATTAAAAATATAGTAAGTTTAAATCAACATTTACTAATTATATATAAATCACAATTTCTCACACAATAGGAACATGTTTTAAATAGACACATCTTGGCTTAGTAATATAAAGTCCTCCTCATCAATTTCGATGAAGGCGACCCTAGACTGAATATTAAGTAAGTAATAGTTATTTCTGGTGTTTGGCTCGCTAGACCGAATTTGCCACTGACTGTATTGAGTTCAAATAGTTTTATAAACCCCCTTGGATAATTCGCTCAATATCTTCAACAGAATCAGACTCTGATTGTTCATCTAATGTTGCTCTTTCTTCAAAAACGTTAGAATTTGATGGCGATGATGCCAAGGGCTCATTGGCGTTGCTTTGTAAAGGTGAGGCACTGTTTTGATATGGTTGGGATGAATTTGGTTGTGGTCGGTTACTGTATGTTGATGACATGTATCCATAACCCACCCTATTATATTCATAATGTGGTTGATCCTCATATGCACTACTCGAAAGACCCGATCCGTAACTGCCATAGTTATCACTGTATTTAATTTTTTGTAAGACCTTCATTATCTCAAATTTGAATTCAAATAATTGCCTTTCAGACATCGTTTGCATGTCTGGTAACAAAGATAAAAGAAAATTAAGATGTGGATTCATATTCTTTTCTTCTTGTTTTTTCATGGAATTCAACAAACTTTCCTGAAATAATGTCAATCCCTTTTCCTTTCTAGTTGTTTTTGAAGCAGACGACTGCTCCGATGAGCTTTCTAAAATATCAACACTGTCTTCATTGATATTGAAAGAACTGTCACTTTCTTGTGAATGTGATGATGTTGGTTGTAAATTTGAGATAGAAGTATTCGAAGTCCGTGACGTCATCAAAAACTGGAGCATGTCCAAATACGGTGTTTTACGTTTTTTTGAGGCACCACTTCCACTTCTCATATTATTTTCTTTATTTTTTTCTCGAACAAAATAATCTCTGAGATGTTTCCATTTTTTTTGAAGTTCTTGAACTGTAATAAATGACTGGATGATAAGGATAATAATAAATATACCTATACGGAAAAACGAAACGCTAGCCCCAAAGTAAGGCCGGTCACATACATTCGGAATTTCGATTCGAAATACTGTTTCGGGATTCCGTTAATATATCACACATATACGTTTATTTCCGTTCGGAATAACAAGGCTCAGTTGAACGATCATACGGAATTCCGAATCAGATTAAATTTCGAACGGAAAACAACTGAGTATGTGGTTGATTGATAGATGTGTACATGGATTTAATGCGTTCGATATTACGAATCGATATTTCGAATCGGAATTCCGAAACGTAATTCCGAATGTATGTGACCGGCCTAAGTTCGAAGCTTGTGTTATAGGATATTGATTCAACAATACTATATTTTATAACAAATATATGTAAAAACAAACATCCAAGACCCAGGTCCATCTGAAAAAGTACAAACATCCATTCATCCAAACATCCTCACAAACTTTCGCATTTATAATATTAGTAAGATAATAATTTTGTTTACAGGTTTTTAGCTACAGGAGCAACCTATGGTACCTTAAGCGAAGACTTTTTAACGGGGAAATCTACAATATCTGCAATTGTTTGTGAAACCTGCTCGGTTTTGTGGGAAATATTAATGCCTTTGGAATTACCCCAGCCCACAGAAGAAATGTGGATAAACATATCTAACACGTTTTACAAAAAAACTGATTATCCGAATTGTCTAGGCGCTATAGACGGCAAACATGTTCGAATAAGGAAACCAGCTCACAGTGGTTCAAACTTTTACAACTATAAAAAATTCTTTTCAATCGTCCTTTTTGCTTTAGCTGATGCAAACTGTTTATTTACTGCTGTTGATATTGGATCATGTGGAAGAGAAGCAGACAGTAACATTTTTAAAAAAAGTAACTTAGGCAAAATGATAGCTCTTGGACAACTAAATATACCAAAATCTGCCAAACTACCTAATTCCAGTGGACCTGAACAACCATATGTGTTTATAGGGGACGAAGCGTTTAGTTTAAAATCAAATTTAATGAGACCTTTCCCAAATCGCAACTTGACTTTAGAACAGCGCACATATAATTTTCGTCATTGTCGAGCAAGGAGATGTGTTGAATGTGCATTTGGTATTTTGTCTAATAAGTGGAGAGTATTACATTCAAGTATAAATACTGATGTCAAAAATGTTATTAAAATAATACAAGCCACTTGCGTGCTTCACAATTTTGTTCGTAGAAGAGAAGGCATCAATTTCAAAGAACAATTAAGGACTTGTAGTCTTCGAGATGTACGAACATCGCGATTTGTTATGTCCACATCAGGTCAGAGGGTGAGGGACTTCTATAAAGAATATTTTGTAAATGAGGGTAAATTGGACTGGCAAAATAGATATATCTAAAAGTGAATATTTTTTATGTATGCATGGTCACCCTACTCAATTTTCTCTCATAAAAATATAATATACTCGATAATTGCCAAAATACACAAATTTTAATTTTGTAGATTCTCCTTCGAAAAGCAATCAAATGATTCATACTGACCTTTGATTGATACAATGTAACAAATGATGATGGGCTCTAAAGGATGTATATCTAGGGCTTTTATTTTGTCTGCTATCAGCATCTAACTAATTAAATTGAATTTAAACAGTGAATTTGGTTTTACTGTTTAGTTCTTAATAAAAAAAAACACTCACTAGTCTCGTTTTTTTTCTTTGTACCATATGTTCCCCATTCCTCGTACATAATGGACCCTATTTCCTCCCAAGCCAATCGACGTAAGTTTCTGTCACTATATTGTTTTAAATTTGTATTCCAAATACATTCTCTTGTATGTATTTCGGCAATAAATTTTTCGGTGTCGAACATACTTAACGTATGTTCCGTGCAAAATACTTGACTGAACTGAATTGAAAACAATCCGCCGGCCGATTTGAATCCAATACGCTGGCGTTCAGCCGCGTAGCCAATCAGCGTCCGCGGCACGTAGTGACGCACTTTATTAGTCGGCCGCCGACTATCAGCGTCTACGCATAGCGTCATGGCGTATTGTCGGTTTGGTGTGAACGAAAAAGCGAATATGTATGGAATTACAATACACTGCGTAACGCTCGCTCACTGTCGGCGGCTGACAGTCAGTTTGGTGTGAACACTGCCTTATGGTCCAAACTTAATCGTTCGATCAGTGAGTTAGTTTTTGTTGTATTTTTATACGCAATCACAAAAAATGGCTAAGTGCTATAATATCTATATACATATCGTATCATATTCTAAGCTCTCATTGATTATAAGTACTTTTTGCATTGTTATAATACAAACAACATGACTTTGTGTGTCACCTTTACTTTTAAACTGTGTAAAAAAGCTCTCTCAAATGTTTACATTAATACTTCATGATTCTGACCTTTCGCACCTTACCTTGAACTATTTTGAATGTTCCGACCAGTTATTATAAGTTATTCGTTGGTTACGCTGTGTATCGGGCTGGCAAAGCGCAGACGTATGCGTGGCTGGTTGACGGCGCGTGTTTCCTGCGCGCACGACACGTATAGGGTTATCACCAGATTTTTTTGTGTCAAAATTAGGTTGTTCAGAAATTGGTTTGGGATTTATAAAATTAAAGAATTATTAATTTTATAAAAATTAAAAATATGTTGTTACTTCAACTACCACTTGTGTCGCTTCGCCGCGCTTGCACACATCTCTCCCCAGTATCAGTCAGGTCTAGACAAACTTGTAAAATGAATAGTTTTCACATACATAGAAGCAAAAATCTGTTTGCTCCCATGCTAGTATCTGACTGTATTAAAATATGTATATTTAAAATAATGCTCTTATGACATCCTTGATTATATTAAATATAAACCGTATGCTAACCCTCGTGATTGTTTGTGTCTAAAGTAAGCTAACGCGGGACACACTGTGAGTCTACGAAAACAGGGCACAGTCTTAACAATAATAATTATAATTTATTTTCATAAGTAAGGAAATTAGATTAATTCAAAATTAATAACTATTGTTCTATTAGCCATAAGTTTTTCTTTATTATGATAAATAATGGAAAAAATAAAGGTATTATACAAGTGACAACCAATAAGAAAAATATGTTTTCTTATTATTTAAGCACGTAACTGCTACATTTTTATATATATATTGTGAAATTTACTAGGAAAAAATATTACTTTTTTCAGGAGTCCAGGCGCGATTCGAATCCACATTCTCTCGCTATCCGTGCGAGTACTCTTCTGATTGAGCCACCGAGATCTTAACAGATGAGGGATACGTTAAATTTTCCAAATATGTCTTAGCTGAATATCAGCGCCATCTCATTATTGAATAAATATTTTTCAAGTATAGTTTCTTTGCATATAATAATATTAGTTTATTCTTATTTATTATCAATCCTCAGACACGTGGTATTATTTAAAATACAAATACAGTTAGTTTTGAAATGTTAATATCGTTATTTTTTAGTCTATTCATTGTAAATGCCTTAAAAATCTTTAAGTAAACACTTACCTGGAAAGTAAAGGAAAGGTGGCAATACCAACAGCAAAGGGTGGAAGATAAAAATCAATTATTTGTACAAATCTTCCTGTGATATATGCTGAGGGTAAAAATATACGGACACAATTTATAATTATTGAGGCACTAATGACGCGTTCGAGTAACAGGACAATTTTAAATATGATGGATTTTATATGTAAAGACAATTTTACTTGTCACAGGTGTAAAGCAGAACTCTTTCCCGTCAACTCTCGCTATCCAGCCGAGAAAAATATGTTTTTAACAAGGAAAAAATGCTATATTAACATCTAAACGTTGGGTGATAGAAGTTGCAATAATTCTTTTAAAAATATAACTTTGTCATGAGAATACTTACATTAGTAAGTATATAAAATAAATTGGAAAACATTCCAAGTAACATAAGTTTTTAATTATTTCTGAGTAGCCTACGGTTGGGTGCTTAATTAGAGCTAAACTTTTTTTTATAGTATCTATGTTTTATTTAAATATATTTTCGTAGTACCTTTATTTTATTTTAATATATTTTTTTAAACAAATAATAAAAACTCGCTAAAATATTAACGTCGTTTTAAATTATTTTGCAATAAATATATTAATTATTCGATGGTGAACATGAATAATGTTTATTTTGCTGGCTGAAAATATTCACTTAGTCATCTCAAAATTGTTCGTTAATAAACGTCACGAATTACAAAAATTAATTGATAATGTAGGATTTGTGGTTAATTTATAGTATAGTTTTCGCTATCCGTCGTCCATTCATACTTTAAAGGTTTCCTTTTGATTCATTATTGTTTTGTGTCTTATCGTATTTACGCATGGTGGTTTAGACAAATATTGTTTCTCGAGTGGCCATTACGTGGACTGATGACCTGTTGAAAGTTACGGTAAGCCGCTGGCTGCAAATTGTTAACAAGCGCTCCTTGTGGCGCTCTAACAAGTAGACCTATGTCCAGCAATGGTCTCGTAATAGCTGATGATGATGAAATTCGGTTCTTCGACATATGTAGACATTTTAACTATTTTATATAAAGAATTTGCCCGCCTATATGTACATTTTGAAACACTCTGTATTGCATTATAAAAATCGTGCCGTATAGATTTTATCGTGCATACTGTGTTTTGGTTCGAGGCACGATTAGCCAGTAGGCGTAATGTGTAAAGCTTGGTTTGTTTTCTTTGAATCCTTTAACAGTTTAGGTGTTTGAAATAATGAACATGTGGGTGAGTTAAAAAGGATGCTTATTTCAATGTTTATAAAACGAGATTTAGAATTTATATGGAGACGTTAACCTTCTGTAATGTTAAGATAGAGCTATGTTACGTTAAACACAATATTTTCGTTTTCGTTTCGGATCAGAATCTGCAAATATACTGAACTTAAATAACTGAGTTAGATCATCGATGTTGTTGGCTTTGTTTTCCTGGTTACATTATAAATACAGATACGAATAAATACACAAACGTATTTTTAGTTAGACCTTTGATGTGAACGAGTGTTTATTGCCGTAAATTGTGTAAAATAGCCAAAGCACTAAAATTTACCAAAATGAAACAGGAATTTACTATATTTTGATTAGTAGCGGGCAACGGTCGGGGCGTTAGTATAAGACCTCTGCTTTGTTTTAATTCACAGTTGGATGTTATTGTTCCGGGCCTGTGCACGGAAGCCGTTCATCGTCGCACGGGCACGCGCTTGGTTTAAATAAACGCGATACGATTAAGTTGGAAAGAAAAATAGCGACAAGTTAATTATATAATTATTGTTTTATCGCAAACAAACTTACAAAGATAAATTAATAATTTTAGGTAAATCTAGTTTCTATGAGCACAGTATATAAAACTAAAGCGTTACTAAAGTTATTTTGTTAGTTGTTGAGATAAGTACAAGTTCAATCCATCTTGAGTCAAGCACCTATCTTTCCACCATTTAAGTCAGCATTCTCTGCTCTCTGATTGTGGTGCCCTCTATATCGTGAACTTACTTACTTTCCCGCGCACAGGGTGACGTCCGCCATTATGGCGTCATTTTTCAAGCCTTGTACAATAATTTTGTTAGTTACGCGAAAATATTAATTGTTTTAAAGTCGGGTTTCTTTCCATTGAAATGGAGAACCAAGATAGGGAAAGCAGAAAAATAGTGACAGAAAGAGTTATTGAAAAATCTAACTCCTATCTTATCTCAGGTTTCTCCATTGCCGGGTTCCGGCAGCGAAGATAGCACATCGTCAATGAGCGACAGCTCAAGCCCTCAATTTTGTAGATTTTTTTTCCATAGATCAAATTCTCGAAACCGGAAATTGGAAAATGATACATTCTTTCAAAAAATACTATCAAAAGGATCTTAAAGGTCGTGATTCTCTTGGTCCGTGCAAATCTGTGTCTTTATCTAATTATTTTGAAGCTGTCCACTGAATTGTAATATATCGTGATTAAGTATTTGTATTTATTATATAAAAACATAAATAATATTATAACCAAAGTTCATAATTTGGTACACATTATTCCTGTTTTATTTAAAAATCTGTGTCTACACATTATAGTTTCTCGTACCAGGTGATAACAAACAAATCACTCAAGATGGATTCCGAATATTGATGTAAAACAAATACGACAAATAAAACTTACCTATTAGTTTTCCTTCAATATCCGGAATCCAGATAAGTTCTACCTGAGTACATCATGAGATATATAATGACGGACGTCACCCGGTGCGCGGGAAAGTAAATTCCGATTCACGATATAGAGGGCGCCACAATCGGAGAGAAACCGGAAATGCTGACTTAAACGGTACAAAGGTAGGTGCTTGACTCAAGATGGATTCCGGATATATAAGAAAAAAATAATAGTAAGTTTTATTTGTTGGTAAAACTCTTTATTATTAACAGATTAAAATTTTATAATTACATACACTCGAAATTGAAAAAAGTATTGGTTTTAAGGGCATAACTAAAAGTCCAAGTGTATACCTAGCTACATCTGCTATCGACTGTACATGTGATATACTATTTCTGTTTAAAAAAAGACAGAGAATAACTGTTATATTTACGATTATGAAGACATTTACATATTATAATTATTACATGGCCAATTTAGTTAAAAGCATAAACATGTGAATGACATTTTAAATTTAAATGAAATGTCGATGAATGCTAAGCATCATCACATTCTTAGGCATCTGCTCAAGTGTTTAATCTTCATAAGAACTTTTACTTTGTGTCGAGATCTACACAAACATCAAAGAAAAGAACAACATTGTCCCACCACTTCAAAACACTCAAACACCCACCGCCCGGCCGTTCCTGTGGCGACGAACAAAGGCGTGACGAATCAACATCTCCTGTAATTCTGGGAATGAACTTCCCGTAGGTATCATTAAGAATTTATCATTGGGACAAGCTAAAAATGTGTGTTTTATTGAAATGAATCTTCTTTTAGGCGTGATATTCTTTCAAATGACCAAATCTATGATATATTTTTTTAATATTAACAATGCGTTGAACATATTATTAATATTCCTGTTAACCTATCGTGATAAACTAAATATGCTTGTGTGACGAGCGGATCCACGTCCATAGTATATCAACGAGGATCGAACTTGTGTAAAAGCTGATATCTTAACCGTTGGACTACGGCTGCCTTCTTATAAGTATAGTTAGGTCTGGCGATATTCATTTTCAACGTCACACAGCCATCGATAAAGGAACAGATAATTACAGTTCTTACTGATTTTGTTAAATGACGCTTTAGTAAGACTACGGACGGAGTATCGTAGATATCTTTCTGCTAAATGCGACAAAAATGTTACCTTAATGAACAAACTGTAGTGTTTAAAATAACTGTATTCTAGTCTTTAATCTTTAAACGAAATCAAACAAAATATGTAATGCCTTATAATCTGAACGTGCAATAGTAATTACTTCTTATTGGACGGTTTATCTGTCTTGTTTTATAATAGTAACTAAATTAAAAAAAAAATCATAATAATTTTCTTAAGGAAACCAATCCGTTTTATTTAAACGCAACCGCCATGCACACCTTTAGACCTTTCCAAGTTATTCAAAAGAGTCACCGCGGGACATTTAACATTCTGCACACTTACTTTCTGCGTTAAAGATTTACGATTTCAACGTCATAGGTGGTCGATAAATCAGTTTCTTTGTGATTTTACTGCCTGTTTCTATTAAGCAATTGCTAACATTACGATTAGTAACAGTAACTAAAGTTAACAAGTCTATATATATATTTTTATATTTCTTACATTCACACCAATTAGTCTAGCCCAAAGTAAGCACGGCTTGTGTTTTTTTTTACTAGGGTAACAGATAGACATATATTTATATGATACATAAATATGTAATATTCATAGGAATATATATAAACATCCATGACTCAAGTACAAATGCTCGTATTCATCATACAAACATCTGCCCCTTCCGGGATTCGAACCCAGTACCGTCGGCGAGAAAGGCGGGATCGCTGCCGTTGCCGCACTAAACGGTCGTCAAATATCATTACATGAGACAAAATTTAAATAATATCTACTTATTTGCGCAATGTTCTTTCTTCAGTCGGCTTTTGGAGAGTGAAATAAAAAAAATATAACATGTTTTTGAAGTGAATCTAAATAACTTTCCTATTAAAAACGATAGCACATGTACAAAGCAGCTATTATGAACACTCGATACTGTTCGGAAGCCTATCTCATGACGTTAAACGATTCTAATGGTTCTACTTATTCGCAAAATATAAGGTTTAAATGCCCTCCTGCCTTAATTCATGTTAAGAATAATATGAATATAGCGGGCAGGTGGGGGCAATTACACCCTCCCCGTCTACTTTTTTACTAGTAAAGAGTCTTAAAAATAACATTATTATTTTTATTACTTCATTCTGATTGTTGTGATATCAAATAACACCTTCTTTCCTACATTAATCTTCACATTATCTACCATCCAAGTTGTTCCGATAATGCAGCCAGGCGCTAGCCTTTTCTTTTTTAAGTAAAAATATTTCTTATAGAAATAACAACAATAATAATGTCAGGAAAACAAAAAAAAAAAACATTGGTTACATAGTCCTATCTCGCTTACGACATTTAATTCAGTATTTCTATATTACCTAAAGTTGAGTTTGATAAAAAACTTGATCCTCAAGATTCAACTATTCTATCTACTTGTTGTTGTTGTAAATCCTGTTCTAAAGAATACAATAGACAGTTAGAGGCGCGGTGTAATTCAAGGTTGTATTGAATTGGAGACCTATAGACCTTGAATTTAGTCTATCAGGCATTAGTAAAATAGTCATAGCTCCACAAACAAAATTGAAGAACAAACTAAGTATTCATTAATATATGTATACACATTTGAAATAAGTACACTGATTTACAAACGAAGCGAAACTTTCTCTTTATGTGAAAGTGAATTATCTATATATGTCCCTATTTCAGTTTTTGTAAACGTCTTAACTCTATACCTATACAATGCTATCGTTATTAAGATTGATGAAGAGAGCGGTAAAATTACTATTCCAAAAGACTGCAGGCGACAACTGCAGACAGCACTTTAGCATGCCGCTGAGGTTGACGGCGACACTACTGATGGTTTCTATGAATCTTTACGAAATCAATGCGCGACACTGGCCTGCGACGGTGTTGCTACTTTTAGAATAGATTTAAAACAGATTCACAGAAACCAGTAGAGTCACCGTCAACTCGATGACCTGGATGAATAGCGGTATCGTCTGCAGTTACTGTCAGTGATCTGTCCCGGAAACAAAAGCAACTTTCGCAAAAGTTGGTCATCTGATGGGTAGGCAAAATTTCTTTTATTTCGAACCCTTTCGTACTTGTTAAGAAAGGCACATTGAGGCGCTGGCTGATCAGTCCATCATTTCACAGAAATATTGTATTATACTCATTGTTTACTTATCTACGTATTCTACGTATCCTAAACTTACTGGGTAAACCCTATTTTAATAAGTCAATTTGAATTTGTCTTACTGTATTCCTTGTATGCTTTTACACCTTTACCAGTTCACTGGTAGAGAATGCCGGAAGCCTTTTTCTGTATTTTGCAATAAAGAATAACTTAATTATTTGTTATAATAAATATATTACGTAAAGAAGAAATGTGACTTTGCACCATACTTTTTTGCGACATATCAACTTTTTGACTAATTTTGATATTTTAAAATTCTAATGACTGCTCATTATAATGATTCAATACTAAATAATAAATTTAAAAAAATCTCGTAAATGGTTGAGTTATTGACTGTTAAGAAAAAAAATCATTTTTCTTAATTTAATTAAATTTATTATTTTATGTTATTCTAATTCGAATATCAACCCTTAATTTAAACTTAATCTCGCAGAATCACTGATTAAGAGAATCATGACAATAAAAGCTATTTTATTATGCTTATTCTGACATATCATGAAAATAATCTTAACTTTATATCTAAAATTTCATTACTATTACAATTTTAATACAAAAATAAAATCAGTAATCACCATATAAAATTACAACTTTCATTAATTACGACGGTGGTGGTAATGGAAATTAATATGAAACTCGTTTAAATCTCACGAACAAGAAAAGGTGGTCCCACGGTACAATGAAATATAATCCGTAGATTAATTTCGCTGATATCATATTAGGTGATCCGGGTTGCCTTGGTGTGACGCCAAATATCTACCATTTATCAACCACTGTTCTCTTTTGTCAGCGCTTTTGGGAGAATAGCTTTGCATATTGAACACCATTTTTAGAACGGCAGCATTGTCTTAAATGTGAATGATACTTGTCTTAGTATTCTTAGTGTTTCAAAGTTTTCTTCATTTAAATATTTGAGAAGATTTTACCTACCTATCTGAAATCAGATGTTAGGAAACATAGGAACAGATTCGATAGTACTTTCTTAAATAAGTTAAATGAAATGTTGTCAACTGGATGCGGAACGTAAAAAGTTACTTTTTGCTTGGTAGTATTAATGTATCTAGTTATGTTTCTGAGTGCAAGACAAGAGCTTTCCATTACCTATCGTGTACAGCGGATATGTCAAACGGTTTCGTGTGAAAGAGGGCAATGAAGATTGTTAGCTGTTCTTGTGTCCCGTTCCCAGCACTGAGGAGTTTGAAAACGTGCGAATAATGAATCGATGTGATTTTGAATGTTTCTATGTGTATAAGTACACTTTGTTCTTGAGATGTTCCTTAACTACATATATCCATAATAATAATATTTCTATAGATTTCTCTACTACTAAATAAGTAATAATTTGAATAAAACGCACTTTTAAACACGCTGCTTTTTATTACCGTAACTAAACAATTTAAAGTTTTTTTTTAATCTTCGAAGGTTATTGCTTATTATTCCTCTTGAAGTTGTTCATAATGTATTTCTTTTGATGCTAGACATTCTAACTGGTTAAGAGAGTAGCCAAAAGAAGAATAGAAATAGGCATGGAGGAATTTGCATACATTTAACGGGTTTTCTCGTTGCCAATATAATAATGATAAAAGAAAAAATATTTGAAAACGTAGCTTAAGACGCCTTGCAGTCAGGTGGGGGGCCACTATATCTAATATACGCACTGCGGTTAGCAGAAACTGGAAGATTAGACCCGAAGATTGAGTTCTCGAGTCGCACTAGATAGAGACCAGTAGTAGAGTGATGAAGGCGATTATGATGATAATGGTCTATTGGTAAATGGCAAAATCAACAAAAAGCAATGAAAAAAAAATCAGTGAAAGGAAACATGTTTTCCTAATTTTTAGAAGAAAGTCACATTTTTAGATTTTGAAACCTACAGAAAGAAGTTGGAGGAATAAAGATTAATTTCTTATGATATATTGATCACTTTCTCCTTTGATCGTAAGCCACGATGCAATCTAGGATGTAAAGCACCTACCGAGAAAATACCTATTCATTCGCGACTTGAAGGCGCGCACAAATACAGACTTGGGCAAGGATTTCCACTCCCAAACGGTATAGATATAATTTTTATTATAAGCAAATCGCCTCTGGAATATCCCTTAGAAAGTGATGGCGCTTATTCGTTCGTCTGGTTGTCTGATGGGAAAAGGGATATGATGGAATTAGGTTGTACAATTCCGCACCACAATCAACTAATTAGCTCTTAAAAAAAAGCTAAGAACATAAGACTGATAAGCTTGCTACCGTGTGTAGCAAGCTTATCTTGGCTTTTGAGTTTATAATACTTACACGAGAACATTAACTCCCACGTGCTTGTTAGCCTTTCGTCTAACCAACTTAAGCGCCTGAAGTTTATTTTAGGCGAAGCCATCCTAAAGGTGAGAACCGAATTCCTATGATAGTTTCCTTGAATTAAAAAAAAGGGAAATATTTAATTTCTTAAAACAAACTCTTTGTTAATCTCTCTCACGTTTTTGGACACCTCTAGTGCAATTAAATCTCATAATATATACAACAGCGTGAAATTTTATCATGCTATAGATTGCAATGCAAGGCATTGCAATGTAACCTTGACGTAATTTCAGATTGGTGTGTTAAGAATGATATGTCTCTTAACAATGATAAATGTCAGACAATAACTTTTACAAAAAATAAGAACCCCGTGCTGTTTGAACTATAACATTCATGGCTTTGGTTTTGCCTGTGTTGATAAGGTGCGGGACTTACGAGTATACTTTGACACGTCGCTTTCATTTAGGTTCCACTATGACGATATTTGAAATAAAGCTAATCAGATGTTTGGCTTTGTTTTGTGCTAAGTTAAGTGCTAAGCCGTTTAAGAACATAAAATCGTGATTGATTTTATACGGTGCTTTATTTAGGTCTACACTGGAATATTGTTTTACAGTGTGGTTCCCTATTTAGAGTATTCATGTGGATATAATTGTAGCCATTCAACGTAAATTTACAAATTTACTGCATTGTCTGTCAAAGGTGGCCTGCGTAGAAAATTACCCAAATATTTCGATTGCTTGAATCACTTCCACATAGTCAGCCTGGAACGAAGGAGATGGATGAATGATCTGTGTGCGCTTCACCCGATTGCCAATGGCCGCTTTGACAGCAGCTTACTTAAATTTTTTTAAGGTACCCACTCGATCGCTTCAAACCAACAATTGTTTTGTAAACAGTCTGCCAGGTATAATGTTGCACAGAATAGTCTTCTAAAAAGAATGTGTCAATTTTATAATGAAATTTGCTCTGAATTTGATATATTTAATTGTAGCGTCAGTAGTTTTCGTAAAGCACTTTTCCAAAATTGCTAGGTGAACCCAACTATAATATTTAACAATTATATTTAAAAATTGCTTTGCACAATTGTAATTGTGCGCAGATACGCTCGATGTTAACCGTAAGTGTTTTTATTGTGAATTTGGTATGTTTCCCGTTATTGTGCCTTTATGAAAATAAATAAATATTCTAGAATTAGGGAATAAACGTACGGGCTCAATTCAAGCTTCGTTTATATAAAGTGACTTAAAAACAGAGTTAATTTGAGAAGCATCGTCAATCAGCCTCAACAATGATATACGGTTACAGACTGAGAACCCGCAGTTCCGCTTGGTTGGTTTGCGATTACCATGCACTACCGTTACACAACATGGAAACATGTATAATAAAATAGTTATATTACCTTTGAATGACAAAATAGATGTTAAAATGAGCAAGGAAAGCTCTTAGTCTAGTTTAATTATACACAAAAGCTGTCACGTGAACTATCCCAAATAACACGAATTGATGTATGACATGAGGAAAAAAATTGGTCTCTTGGTGTGACAAGTAATTTATAGATATTCAAAAAGAACCTAGTAATTATACGATTAGTGTTTTCAGTCGCAAATGACCGACTCCAGCGCCACTTGGTTTTAGGGCGGCATAATACTTAGATAGACCTCGACCTCGAGCAAGTGAAGCGAGTTTTCTAGACGGAGAGCATCTGATATAAGAGTCTCCGAACCGACGTAGATTTAGTACGAAGCTTCAGACGGAAATAGAGCATGACCATAGGTTCTGAACTTGGCTATAGAAGACCGGTACGATTACATCGAGGGTACGTGGATTATGTTTCTTACAGATGCAAACAGCAAAGGACGAAGGGGGATATTTTTATTGTGTAAGGTAATAACAATTGGCACATAAGAATTTGCCTTATGTCTCAATGAAATAGAAACATATCTACCCGTTTGCGTAGCTTTTGCATAGGTGATCATACTGAGATCGATTTTAGTTTCTTATATAAGAAACCATCATAAACTTCTATGTACTACGTACGTACGTATGTACGGTAATCATTTCCTTCCTATGTAACTAGAATACAACTACAAATAATGGAAATCTCAATTATTATAAAACTACAAAAACCTGGATTCGAGACAAAAAAAGCTTTAGCCCGAAAGAATTCAAAATGGTGGTTGTCAATACGTATAGTAGAGTCGATAGAAAAATTATAACTAGTCATATATTTAAATATAGGACGTCATTAGTGTTGTATTTCTGATAACAATAAGTCATCCAACTTAAAGCATATTACTAATTAACTGCTTCCTGTGATAAAATTGTAAACTAATTAAAAACTAACGACGACTTTCTTATGTCACCATTTGGAAACAAAATGTTTCTCATATTTTATTCTGCATTATATAAAATGGTTCCTCTCGTTTTGACATTAAAAAAATACCAAAATATAGTCAGCCATAATTTTAAAAGGCATACCTAATTTTTATATCACTTGTTAGCTGGTAATGGATAAGAAATATCGACTCTAACCTACCCTGCATTGTGTAT
Organism: Calamotropha paludella; assembly: GCA_927399485.1. Taxonomy (NCBI): domain Eukaryota; kingdom Metazoa; phylum Arthropoda; class Insecta; order Lepidoptera; family Crambidae; genus Calamotropha; species Calamotropha paludella. The sequence continues at coordinate 16,235,413 of OV656804.1, read as the reverse complement.
TATGTCTTTTGATTTTATGCCAGAGTAAGCCAGGAATAAAAAAAATATGCCAAATAAAGGAATCCCGTATAGAACTGTGTGTTATAGTGTGATAAACTAAAAAAACTGATTAGTAGTATGTGAATGTTTCTGAATATAGTTATATAATTTTTAAATTATTTAGTAACAGATGATTATAAAAGCAAATGTTTTTAGGGGAGAAATTACTGTCTTAGATTTATATTATTACCGTGAAATTATTTTTTATGATCTTATCATTAAGCCCCTTTTATTGTTCGGTAGCAGTAAACGCATATAATTTCACTTTTTGTCAGTAAATTACAGTTCATTTATTTTTTGTCTCAGAATGGGTCAAAACAAAAATCACATTACAGTAGGAAGGAAATGACACCGGATGACTTACCTGGAAGGGGAAAAGCTATGAAACCGTCACGAAAGGACCACTAATCGACAAAATAAATATATATTCAAACGTTCACAAACATTCGTGACATCAATGAATTTTTGAAAACATGTACTGCATATATTTAATTTTATTCAATTATTTCAATAATCAGGGAGCAGAAAGTGATTTTATAATACTTCAGTTTTTATCTTAAAAATTACAGTTAATTGTTAACCAGTAATTGTTAAAAATACCATTTTATAATCAATTTTGACGTTTCGACTTCTTTACAGGAGCCCTGATCACTGGATCAGAAATGTGTCTTTATCGATTGTTTGTTACTTGTAAAAGTATTACATTCGATCTTGTAGGTAGTAGTTACTTAAAACATAAAGAGATGGCACTGGAATTAGCTTAAGAAAAACTAGGAAAAATTCAATAGTGCTGCCAAGGTTTCGATAATTCAATGGGAAGAGTACTCGCCCGGATAGCGAGTGTCGGAGTAAAACATATGGTTTCGCCCAATTGATATTCCGCCCAGACGCTTGAGTCCGTTGAGAGGAGGCTAAAAAACTCATCGGTTTTTTAACAATAAGCTGAAAAGCCTTGAACATAGACGAAAGATAGCTAGCCTATCTATTATAGTTTTTTATAGGATACATTTCAGAGAGTGTGCAGCAGAATTGCACTGCCTTGTTGCACCGTCCCTATTTTTTTAATCAGACTTACAATAGGCGCTACTAGTATATGGTTGATATACCCAGGAGCCACATAAAGCGTTTTGGTTCCAATTTTGTGATCCATTCCACGAAAGAGTTGAGTTCCTTGCCTAAGTCTGTCTTTCCTGACAAATACAATTTGTGGGTCTTCAATTAACGAATGAATAGGTGTCCTCTAGGCAAGCGCGTCACATCCTAGATTGCGTCATCGCTTACCATCAGTCGAGATAGCGGTCAAGCGCTTACAATTTAATAAAAAAAAGGAAATAGTTTCAGAGATAAAGAGAAATAACTAGGTTTATATGTTGAAATTAGTATATTTTAGAACTCACATTTTTTAATCTACTTAACAAACACGTTTTTATGGTATATGATATAATATATCTTGAACAAACAAATTAACTGCGATATTTACTTAAAAGTATCTTATTTTTTTTAAATGACACGTGCCAAGGTCAAACAAAAAGAATTGGCTCATTAAACGAGAGTTTCTTTTTGGTCTCCTTTAAAAGTGGAAAATGGTTAGATCATACAAACTCTGAAACGTAATGCTGGTTTATTAGGGCTAAAACAATGGACACTTTCACTAATAGTCCGAGATACGCACATGTAGGGCGAACGCGATATCTGGACCAGAAAGGGTATGCAACACATATTGTTCTCCGACTTCTCGTTTTACGTAACTAACCAGCTGTCTTTTAGAGTAGATGAAAAAATACTCCTGATGCTAGGACATAGGATAGGATGTATGCAACTAAACCTAAATTTATTTGTAAAAAATATATCATCGTCAAATTTCACAACAAGGTTGTTTTGTTTAATTATTTTATAAAAACATTATAATTTTTATTAGATAATATTAAATACTCTATGTTAGTTGTATATCATAAAAATCTTCACGATTGATTTTTTTATGTAAGATTCATAATAGGCTTCTGTTTATTTATCTTTCCTTCAAAACGGTTTTTCATTTACAAAAGAACGCATCACCCTTACAAAAAATCACATCTGCATCAATTGTGCTGAAATTACAACTCCTTGACATGTTACCAAAGAGCTGTAGAACCAAGTAAACCGAGTTATGAAGTGAACTTATTCTAGATTTTTAACCTTTCTAATGATAACTTCTCACTTTTGCTCACAAGCGCTTTTCATAACAATTATTTGCCCGGGAGAAACAAAGTATTTCTAAAGGAACAAAGGAGATTGTCCACTCTCTATAGACACCTTGGCCACTCATGGACAGAACATTTAGCTCATCATATGTGATAGATTGAATAGTTTACATCATTAAAAGACAAAATGTAAGCCTAGCTTTGTATCAAAAATTATATTTAGATATTTTTCTATGCATTAATAAAAAAGATTATGAATAAAATAAAACAACATTTTTTTAAATATTTATTATTATTCAGATTCATAAGTAATAAGTACACGATCCAGAAACTGAGCTGGTGGATTAATATGGTCTTGATACCTTGCCCAACCTAAAAACCAGATAATTGTCATTACATGTGCACAGCGACCTACTGTTCTACGGCCCACCATGCAGTTACAGTAATATTGTTTTATTGCTACTCTTCCTTCAGTTTTATTTTCGTACATAATATATATGAAATATATTTTTCTCCTAATGTGTCTACTTTGAATTCTCCCACGTAACAATCTGCAATTTATTTAAAGAATTGGAAGACCCTCCAGTAGGTATAATCTATCAATAACATTCACTGAATATAAAATCTTTCGGAAAAATAGTGAACATTGTGTAATACAAGTAATACAACAGAGGCATCAACTACTATCGATACGAATTGGTAGATTTTTGATGTTTTATGTTAGCAACACTGGAACCATATTGCCGAAGCCGATTATTACAAGATTCAAATTAAATACTTAAAAAATGTTTAATTTTTGAAGTGTGAATTTACACAAACTTTTTAGTAAATAACATTATCTAAAATAAAAATATTGCTAAATGTGTTTTTTTCATAGCATCGTGTCCACAAATGGCCAAAATTGGACAATGTCCTTTTGCCTTTTAATATATGAAAATAATGATAAGGTATGACAAAGGTTCTCAATGACTCAACGGGTAACCACGATGGGCTCAAGTATGTACCATTGTTTGAATACAAATGCAGTCATATTATTTGATATTACACTATAGATGACTCATGCCACAAAATTGAACGCCACGTACGTACTCGTCAAGAAACATTATATAACATTCTTCAACAGTGGATATAGTAATGAAAAAATTAGGTTAATCAGAGCAACATTTCATTTTTGTTTCTCCGAATTAATATAGTTAGGTAAGCAGTCGATATACTTATCTTTTTTTTTTATTGCATAAGTTGGCAAACAAGCAAACTGCCCACTTGATGGTAAGTGGTAACAGTCACCTATAATACATGTGGTTCTTGTGAGATTCGCAGCAAAACAGCAACCCCCACAAAAACCACAGTGTACGTTGCCAACTTGTGACACAAGATGTAAAGTCACTGTACCCAGTAATTTCACTGCCATATCTTACCCTTCAAACCGGAACACAGCAATGCAAGCACTGCTGCTTTGCGGCAGAAATAGGTAAGTCGGAGGTACCTAAGCAGACGACCCTGGTACAGAGTCTCCCTCCATATATGCCAAGCTTGCCTATTACAAAAAATATTCTGAAAGGAAATGGCTTTTAATGCGTGAATAATTTATAATAAGCTGTATCAATATAGCTGAGACGTTTAAACTTAAATAAATTCCGTAAGGAACTGTTGTTGTTATTGTAGAGTTAAGCTTATTACTCACACAGGGTTTCATGTTAATAAACTCTAAGTTCCAATAACCTCATAATTATTGCTCAAACAATTGCTCAATCGTTGACATAATCTTTATTTTTATTTTTACGAATTGCTGAAATTTTTTAACAATTTGTAAAATTTGGATCTGATATTTTTAATTATCACCCAAATAAATATTTTTAACATTATTATTATATTATGGTCAATAAGCGCAAATTTTGTTAATAATAGTTTAATCATTTTGATACTATAAGCAACAATCTTATTTCGTCTTTAATCCAGTTTTTGTATGCTTATCAATTGTTTTTAATGATACTTGACATTAATTTTACTACCTGTAGGTATATTTTTACAACGTTATTTATTTTTAAACGCACTTGTTTCACATAAATCTTAATAATAACCTTAATTATATATAAAAATAAAAATACAGAATTCATTTCATCTCGCATTTCGTTTAAAAGCGACCTTACTTTTTTGTGCATGATGAAAATATAAAGAGCGCTATCTGTGAACTTGCATGTAAAACTTTGTAGAGTCAAAAACGTCAAAGTTAATAAGTCGAATGTTTAAAGTATGCTAACGTGTTACGTAAATGAATCTCAACTAGATGGCGTTAAAGTAGTTCGGTCATCTCACTCCAGGAGGCGCTGCTGTAGCGTTAATTCAGAAGTGAGGACAAAGCGAGCTTTTTGGCGTCGTTCGCAGAGCACAGAATGCTTTGAAAATAAGCTGCTTAGATAGAGGTGACTATGTTACTTTACATTGCGCGGAGAGTATGAAACAGCGTTATGTTTTACAAAGAGCTGCGTATTGTAGACACAAATAAGGTAAAGTTTCTGTATAAGTAGAACTGTTTTGGTAGCTTGGTGTTGTGGACGTGGACCGGCAGCCGGGTGGCTGGCGCTTGGCGGCAGTCGAGACATGTTCGCTACAGTGACAGGTGCCACGCCGCCGGCCCTGCTGTCAAGTTGCGCTCGCGAATCCACCCCCATTGTTTATAACACTTGTTGTTCAATCACACTGTGTTACCATTCAAACAAAGGCAAAAAAATCGTTACTTAAGTCATAAAATGGAAACTTAAGTGCAGTGAAGTGTTCTAAAAACTACCGGTCTGTCATGTTTGTTAAGTACTATTTCAGTGTAAATTGTTTTAATAAATTGACAATGTATACAAATTGCGCATGGATTTTTCTTGTGTGAAACGTTGACTTCATAGATTGGAACACATATTTAGTAAGTTTTTGATCTCTTTTGCTCTATTAAAGAATTGGTATCATCTGATGGTTGGTAGGAAGTAATTTGTGCGTGAAGCGAAGCGAGATGGGTGATTATGCTTTTTTCTCACAGTTTCGAAATTATTACAAAAGCCAGAACAATATGTTGCTTATTATTTATTTTTACCCTAGGGTGTAGAACGAAGTAATGAATAATGGGTACTTAAATTATTTCACATCTCTTTTATACAGACGAAATGTCAATAGTGTTTGTAGTTATAGAAAATAAATAAATAATTACCTACTGTAAAATACGTTTAAACTGACTGAATACGCGCGATCGAATTAATGTTTTCTCTCGACACTAATTAACTTCGACACTTGGCCAAATATTTTGGAAGATATTACGGTGAACTTAATCCATATTATATGATCCATTAGTATGTTTGATGAGTAATATAACTAGGGTCTGCTGTATTGTAATGCAATGGAGCCGCGAGGCCGGCGGGTTGAACGGCCGGGCTGCGCGCGCGCCGCCGCCTTCCAATCGCGATATTCACCTTGACAATAAGCTAATGTTGTCTCTAAAATGCTTCATACAGTGATCATTTTTAAACATGTATTGTCTCCCGTTTGTCCACAAAGTTTTGAATTGTAGAAACACCTTAAAATCTAAAATCTTTAATTCCTAACAACTAACTACTTAAAACTGTAAAAAAAAGTTAATACAATGTTCATTTTTACAGTTTGAATTGAAAGTATAATGTATATCAGTAGTAAAATAAATATATCCCAGTCTATATATAACGCAGATAGAAATCGTACGCCTTTCGCATAAAATTCTTATTAGTTTCCCTCGGAAGACAGCCTTTGGGGACTATAATCTTTCTTTTTTTCGATCTGCTACTGTCAGTGATAACGGGCCTGATCTCATTTATTATCATGCCTTTTAAATTAGGGCTCTATTGTAATTTTTTTGAAAGATTTCTTACACGAACTTCCCACTGCAATTCTCCGAGCTATTTATATATTGTTACAGATTAAAAATATTTAGTTTCCTTCTTGAGGTTTAAATAAGTCCGGGTAGTCATAACGAATATCTTAGATATTGTAGCTATAACAGGAATTCAATACATGATTTACGAATCGCTCTCTCAAATTATTCGGGTGTGCCACAAATCAAGGTTTCGATGAAAAGTCAGGATAGAACGAGGAGGGTGAAGAGGCTCTTGTCCTCGATAGAGATTTGTAAATCTCGATCCACTTGGCGGCCGGCCCGCTCGAAAGTGCTTTTTGTATTTTGTCCCCTTGCTATTTAAAGTCTATATAAATGGTGTGTCCTATTTGCTTCCCGGTATATTTTTAAAGCCCTCTCCCAATTGTTCCTTTTAAACGGGACGGGTGCAAGAGATTTGAGGATGGAATTTAAAGTAACAAAGACGTTTAATTTACGGGCGGTGAGATCGATCTTCGAACGTTTTACTTTTCTCCTTGTAAAAGGAATAATTCGAGGCTCGGACCTTGCAGAAATCGATGTACGTATAATTATGTGTTATATTTTGAATTTGTTTGTCCATGGTTTGAGCCCCTGGTTAATATAGAAAAACGATTTTTTATGTTGGCTCGATTCTGGGTGTTGTGGTACCGTTTTGTTTTTGAATTCCTTTACACAAGTGCTTCAGCTACTTGGGTTCAGATCAATGTATGTTATGTTGTATAATATTTATTAACTTGTAGATAACAATACCTAAATAATAATCTCAGTATTTTTATATTATATCTTATAGAAATATGGCATTGTGAATGCAAAAATTAAAAAATAAAATATTGTAGGTACATGTAATGGATGTCAAATATTCATTCATGTCATTCATTAAAAGGAAACAAGCAACTCAAGCTGCCAAGAATAGTTGTAATGCTTATTATTTTGTTTAGTTTAGTCAAATAGATCACATTAACATTTGACAAGGAGAAAATAATTGATTATTTTTACAATTAGGTTGTTGAGTTTCAGAACAGTTTGCATAATAAGTAAATAACATAATTCTTTGATTTATTATACAAAAAGATTTGACACATCATTAGTATTTCGCTAACGCTTTAATTCGATCAGATTTGGTTGTATTATTTTCTTACACAGCAGTCAATAATGAAACTGATCAGAGGCCTTAGTGCGAGTTTCCGCGTCAATACACGAAACAGTCCGCGTAAAATATTAGTATGGATATTTGTATGAGCGCCCCTAGCGGTAACCATCAAGAACTACGAATCTTCATAGAAATCTGTAACGCGCTCGATAACGAGTATCGAATGCGTGAAATCGCACTAAGGTCTCTGTTGCCTTTAGCCCGCTTATAATAAGACATTTAACATTTATTCCTTTTAGCACACAAAAGTGACAGTATCTGTATGTACAATCATATCATCGAAAGTCACAGGTCAAATTTTATGTTGTTAAGCAGTTAACCCGGTTATTTAATTATGTTAAAAATTTGATCTATCAAGGCTCAATTCGAAGGCTCGAAGGAAGGAACTTAAGTATGCGTTTTATAATAGAGGGTTGTACTGTCAAGAGATGTAGTCATTTTGACGCTATATTTTTTGTAATTAAGTTTAATTTTTGTTTATATTTCGCAATATAATTTAGAGTTCCATAGACTCATAATAATAATTAGACCATAGACTTAATAATTCAGAATGATTTTTAAAAGCCTGTCAAATATACCAATATGAATTGAACTGCTATCAAGCCTATTATTAAAGTTTGGTAAATTTCAGTGATGACCACTTTCTAAACATAACTCGGCTTGCTAATCATAACCATGTTTATGGTAAAACAATAATGAGTGGGTACAGATGCATTGCTGAGGGAATTGCTAGATACAGCTGTTTCCAGATAGCCTTATTTCCTACAATCCCAAAATGAGATTAATTTAAAATAATGAGGTAGTAATAAAATATATTATGTTTTATATAAAAATGTCATGCAAATCTCCTTATAGCCACCCACATCTTTCTGATTAATCGTTACCGCTAGGCGATAGAGACTCTTACCGACCTTTTTCAAATATATTACAGATATATTATCAAAAGAGATATATATTATATCTTATTTATAAAATTCTCGTGTCACAGTTTTCGTTCCCTTACCCCTCCGAAACGGCTTGACCGATTCTCATGAAATTTTGTGAGCGTATTGAGTAGGTCTGAGAATCGGCCAACATCTATTTTTCATCCCCCTAAATGTTAGGGGTTGTCCATCCCTAATTTTTTTATTTATTTTTTAGACAAAATTTTTAGTTTCTATTTTTTTATGATACAACATACAAAAATACATACAACCCCTCAATTTTCACCCCTCTACCATCAACCCCTATTTTTTATTAATTAATTAAAAACTTTTCCTAGAAATAATATACACGGCAAAACAACGTTTCCCGGGTTAGCTAGTCAATTTTATAAATGCAAATTTTTTATTCGGTATATAAACTGTCGTCTTTTGACAGAACGTAGATTTAAACCCGAATTAAAATGTTTATTTTTAACTTTGACATGTATTTTGTTTCCTAATGTTATGTTAATTCTTTGAGAGCTTACTAAATCTATTACTGTAAAGTATAATTAAACCATTTGACATCAAACCAATCATAAACAAAACAAAAAATTGCTGCGAAGAGGAATATCTATCTTTAAATTTGTTGTTTTATTCTTAAAGATTAAGAAAAAATACAGTTGATTTAAAAATAAGCGATAAAAAATTAATTGAAGAAAAAATCGAGTAGTTAGGAATGCGCCAGATAAATTAGTTACATTTTTAGTCCTTAGTTACACTCTCATGATATAGATTACCGTAGATAACCTGTAAACGAGTCTCTTGAAAAACATTCAAAAAGTCTGGATTGACTATAAAATAAAATCGTTTGATCTAGCGTTTCATCCAATAAAATTATATCTCTAATAAACTAAACAAATTTTATAAAAAAAAAAACATTTTATTCCTATTCGCATTAGCCAGAGCACCTATTTCCATATAAACTATGTATGCATATATCGTCACCATCACGAATGATCATGAATATTTGCGGGCGAGCGGCGACGGTGTCCGACCAGAGGACAATGCGGTCTTTGTTGCACAATGCCCATTTCCGATTACCAGATTGAATCCTGTCCGTCAAAGCACTGCCGGTCCAATAATCGTCCATGCGGAATGGACGTCATTTTTGTATGACGCTATTGTCGCTTAGAGCCGGCATGGATTGCTCCAAGAGACTGCTCCCAACATATTTCGTTCGCTGCTCAAATAGACAAAGTTAGCATCAGTATCTGATAGCGTTTTGCTATAGTTTTTAAATCTTTGTACAAACATGGTTAAGGTAAAATAAACTCAGTTAATCAGTTGAATATAAAAAAGAGTCTTCTTTAAATAGGAAACTATCAAATAATTATCAAAAATTTTTTTTGTTCTAAACGTAAACGCAGTATTATAATTAGAAAATTGGGTACAAATATTTTGTCGCTTGATAGTTGGTAATTAATGGATCATGATTGGGATCTGCATATCATACATATCGGTTGTTTGAGAGTAGCATGTGTTATGGTCATATCTATGTGAGAATTACAGTCAGAGTTCTCTGTCTCTCAATAATTTGGTCCCACATCTTAGAACTGAGAACGCTTAGCGGTGTACATATACAAGAGATCGTCACGAACAGTTTGCGGTCAGGAACTTCCAATAGGAATCGAACTAATATAGCTCCATCGCTTCACGCTACGCCACTCGGGCTCTAGGGATTCTCAAAGTTTCGTTGTTATTTAATTTAACCTCTCGTTATGCGGGCGGGTGAGTAACGCGCTCTCTGCGAAACGACGCCCAGCGTACTGTTCATTGTTCCGGAAATTTAGTCGAATTTGCGACGATCGCGTTTCATTAAGGGCCGTTTTAGTACGGAAGGAGCGCCGCTTTTAATTCACAAAGCGAATGCGGTGCTAACGTAAAACAAAATTTAGAGGGGTTCTTCGTTAGTTGCTCACTCGCAGCCTCGCAGGTGAAGCGCGGTGAATATGTTATTTGTAATTACATACTTTTGCATAAACTTGCTGCGGCTCTTCACGGCTATTTAAGAGAGAAAAGGATTCAAACCTTTTAGTCTACTTTAAATATTCATACCGTTTGTTCAGTCAGTTCAGTACATAGCATGTAAAGATTACTTATTTTATTTATTTTAAGGACAACCAAAAAAATTACACCGTTACAATATTCCTAAATATTCTGCAGTACTAATTAGGTGCTATTTTAATTATAGGTCGCCGCCGTATGCATTTCTTTATAGGCATGCAAAATATAATTATATAAAATATTAAAATTAATTTAGAATAATACATACAAAAATAAAAATAGACAATTGAATTACATAAACAGAAACAATTACATTTTAATTAGAGTGGCATTAAAAATATAAACCTATAACAATTAACTAATTAAATTCATATTTTTCCATGAATTAATAATCTCCTTTTTAAAAGACAACGAACTACAGCCATATATGTAAATATATACCTATGTAACTTATAAATTGTTAGTACATGGTTCGTTAATTTACTCCATGAAGGGTTGTAAATTTACCGTAGAATAACTGTCCCTGAAAGTCGAATCCGTTACTTTTTGTGATGCGACTGAGAGTAACGGAAATGATTAACAGCAAATAATTAGCTCTATGGAAGTGTATAATGGCTAACGGATGTTTAGTCTCTAAGAAACGAAGTAACTTTTCACATAATTTGTCTCAAAATAGGCATGCGATAGTTTGTATTTACCTTGTTAATCTCACCTTTCAAGACATTCTAGTTCCCGAGACGATTATAGAGAGTGCAGCGCCGCCCATATGGAGAAGTAGTTTGCGTTGTGACAGCGCCGACTCTTCGTTTTGAGAAAAGTCTAGCTTAGCTAGTCTTCACAAGAGTCTAGCGTTATATATCTAATTCCTAAATGTGGACTTTTCCATTTATTTTATAGTATTGTTTTATTTTGTCCTGGGATTTCGACTGCTATTCAACAGCCATGTGCACAGAATGACTAATAAAAAAGAATAAGTTACCGCTGAATTAATATCATTCCACATTAGTTATCCGATAAAATATGTCTTATATCATCTAATAAACGAACATGTTGTATAGGGAAGTGTGCAAAGCCATACCATAGCAACGCGTTACCGGGTCAGCTACTCTATAGTCTAAGAACATAAATTTGTTGTTTGTGTGTTTTTCTGTCCGTTCTTTTCCCCACTCTTTTTCCATTATATACGCGTTACCATAGCAACGCGTTACCGGGTCAGCTAGTCTATAATCTAAGAACACGAATTTGTTGTTTGTGTGTTTGTCTGTCCGCACTTTTCCCCACTCTTTTTCCATTGTATACGAATTACCATAGCAACGCGTTACCGGCTCAGCTAGTTATATATAAAGTAATATTGTGTCTTAAACAGACTACAGAAATCCGCATATAATGTATACCAGGACGATCGTGTTTGTCACTCATCACTGCTACATGAGAATAAGTTATCAAATATGTAAAGTTAATGTTGAGTTTGAGTAAAGATTTTAAAATCGGAATTTATGAACGTATGAACGACATCTAGATGCAAAGTTACCTAAAATGAGTTTGTAATGTTTGTACATTCAAAAACTTACATTTACACCTCAGGTTTATTTATGACTAATTCATATGTTATACCTAAACATGTGAGATAGCCACGTCATTTCGCAACGACCATAAATGCCAAATAGTTTTAAACTGTATACGATTGCATGTAAGTATTTATAAAACCTTAGAGGTGTTGTAAGTTCTTAAATATTATATGTACCTTTTTAAAAGTTGAGGATCCACGGCTATTATATAAAACTTGCTCATACCAGTTTTACCTAAATGAAGATGAATGCTTGTGATGATAAGCTCAGCAAAAGTTAATGTGCTAGCATAATTCAGTGTCTGAATTATCTGCAGCCAGTGTTGGGACGTGAAAGCTAGTACTCCTTCATATCTTAAAGACGCTCTCAATTTGAATTGCATTAATAAAATAATTTGGTGGCCGTGCCAAGACACTTGACATCAAATTATTTATTAAGTTATGATGAATTATTCAATGATTTAGTTGCGAAGTTGTGCAAGAAGCAATTTAAATCTGACGACACAAAACTATGTAATTTCCATTCAGTAAATTAACATTTACTCATCCTTCAATATAAAATATATGAAATTTCAAAGAAGAGCGTTCAAAATATTAAGAGTGGAAAAGCTTTGTCTTGACTTAGGATGGTAGATATTTAAAAAATATATCATGCCTATAATGTTGCTTCATATTGCTCTTCGTGAAAATAAAATGGTAGCCTTTCTGCGGCTTCATGGTAAGTAGAAAAGCTATATGGGTAGTTCTACTCACGGTGGAATAAATTTGACCATTTTGTGAATCTCATTTTTTTGTTGTTATTTGATATAAACGGAGAGTAGAGACCAAGAATTTACTATAACTTATCCATTCTTTAATGCGCCAGACAAAATTATGTTTAATATCAATTTTATAGCGCTTTTTCTATTTTCGATGAACAGGGAAGTGAAGACATGTACAGGGAAGTGAAAATTAAATTGAAAGTAGTATTACGGTCATATTCTTTATTACAAAAGTAAAAAAATAATAAAGTTAAAATGCGTTCAGCCCTAAGGTTCAGCCTTATAACTTTTAAATGCGTTATAAAAGCTATTAATTTTGCATTAAACTGTAGGTATCGAAGTACCTATCTTATATTAAAAAATAATTAAAAAAATCATCAAGTCGGACTTATAATCTCAATAGGCACTGTTTATTTATCTTTAAAGTTCCAATCACATTTATAGAGAGATCACGTCGTCTTTAAACGTCTTCGTAATCATTAACAGTTAAGTACTTAAAACTAATACGACATAACAGGTAGTTTTGGAATGGCCACAATCTAATGAACGGTTATTTTTTAGATCTAATAAAGTTATAAAAATAAATCAACCAATAACGCGTCATAAGTAGCAACAATAATGGAAAGTCTTAAATCTATCTAAGGTATAAAATCTCCATCTGGCAAACATTCTGAGCATGTAAATGAGGTAGGATCGGTTTTAATACAATTTATTTGCGCCCATTGATGACACATGATACATTGGATCCAATCTTGACCAGTTGTATCTTCTTTATATAAAGCTCCACAAATAAGACATGAACAATCATCTGATTCACTTTCATTCCATTTCTTTTTCATCCCTTTTACTGACTTGTTGTTTCAATTTAACGTAGTTCTTTTTTTCTCATTTAGATTGCTTCTCTTTTTGTTTTCTGTTATTTTTGTTATCTTTCTCCAATTCTTATATTTCCTTGTGCAAGTTTCTAAGTGTATCTAATCTATAACGCTTTTGTTTCCTTATATTTTTTCTCCTTATAAATTCTCTTTTCCCTGTTACTAATCGGCTGTACTTATCATCTTCTAGAAATTTTTGAACCATTCTTCTGAGGCATCGTCTTGTCTTTTTAATCTGTGTTGTCTTTTTTTCCATGTTCCATATCTTTTTATAAGTTATCAATTTTTTACTGACTTTCCAAACTTTCCTTTTCTTCACTAAAGATCCTAAAAGCAATTTGTTTGCAACTTTCTTGTCTTTTTTGGTCTTAATAATAGGGGTTAAAGTATGAAATTGCCGTTTTATTGCAATAGGTTCTTTGAATTGACATAGAATCTTCATGGTTTGAGGTTTTCGAATGAAACTTTTTTTAAATGGTTTCTATGATGTTCTTTTTTTAAAAAATGTAAAACATTTGAATATCGACTTTCAATTGTTTTTGTTATTCAATTTAGACAAGAAAGATGGATACTGCGAAAATTCGAGTTATTTTTGAATACGAGTTCCGACGCGGAACTAACGCGGCAGAAACAGCCCGCAATATCAATGCTGCGTTTGGAGAGGGGTCTACTAATGAACGCACCGTGCGATTTTGGTTTAAACGCTTTCGTGATGGAAATTTCGACTTAAAGAACGAGCCACGAGGAAGACCGCCCACACAGGTAAATAACGATGAATTAAGAGAGATAGTGGAAGCCGATCCTAGTCAAAGTACCCAGGAATTAGCGGCATGGTTTAACGTTACCTTACCCACAATATTGACTCACTTGCGTCAAATCAATAAAATAAAAAAATACGAAAAATGGGTGCCTCATGATTTGACTGATCTGCAGAAAGAAACGCGTGTTGAAACTTGTGTTGCCTTGTTGAACCGGTACAGAAATGAAGGAATATTGGATCGAATTGTAACATGTGATGAAAAGTGGATTCTTTATGATAACCGGAAAAGAAAAATGCAATGGCTGACCCCAGGTCAAATGCCACAACAGTGTCCTAAAGCAAAACTTACCAATAAAAAGGTAATGGTAACTGTTTGGTGGTCTCAGCATGGTGTTATTCACTATAGTTTTCTCCGATCTGGTCAAGCAATAACGGCAGATGTCTATTGTGCCGAACTCCGAACCATGTTGACAAAACTAGCAGTAAAACAGCCCCGACTCATGAATCGATCTTCACCATTATTGCTCCACGACAACGCGAGACCTCACACAGCACGAGAAACCATTTTGACCCTTCAGGAACTGCAGTTAGAAACCATTCGTCATCCTCCGTATTCACCAGACCTTGCTCCAACGGACTACCATTTTTTTCGTGATTTGGACAATTATCTACGTGACAAGAAGTTTTCTTCCCAGGAGGCAGTACAAAATGCTTTCACACAGTTTGTGCAGTCTAGATCGTCGGAATTCTATCGCAAAGGCATTAATGACCTTCCCATTAGATGGCAGCAATGTATAGATAATAATGGCAACTATTTTGATTAAATAAATTTGTTAAAAATTTAAAAAATAAACAATATAGATTTTCAGTACAAATCGGCAATTTCATACTTTAACCCCTAATATTAGAAAGATTTTCCGAATTTTGTTGTTCAAGTATGTCTCCAAATAAAGCTTTTTTCACTACTTCAGCTCTTGTTACTGGGTTTTCAGCCATTTGTAACATTTGTGAATTTTTTTTAGGCGTTATCGATTTTTTAAACTTTTCTTTTTGCTTCTTCAATTTGCTTACCTTTTTTCGATACTTGTTTAGTTTAGAGATAAGTTCTTGAATTACTTTGTCTTTTTTTTATTTCTTCGTTTCGTTTACGTCTTTGTCTTATCGACCTTTGTTTCGCTCTAGCCAATCTAAGTGACTGCGTCGCGGGTGGATCTTGTACAGGGGGTGTGCGAGGAGAGTCAATGAGTTGTGATGGTACATTACGAATTAATTCTTCTTCACACAAACTAGACGGTGTATTAGCTCTCATAAAATCTTCAGAAGCCTTTTTAATGGCGCATTTTTTCTTGTAGTATTTAGAAGATCTAGCTCTCCACGAGTTCCTGCATTGACGTTTTTCACGGTCTGTCATTTCGTTGATTGTTTTAATTACCCCCTTAGCTCTTCCCTTTAAATATTTTTGTTTATCCTTTTCTTTATAAGCGTCCAACTTTATTGGATCTTTCTTTATTCTGGCATAGCGTTCTCTTTCATTTTTACGCTTTTTTTCTAATATTTCTTCTCGACTTTGGGTCTTTTTCTTTGGTTTAGCCATGATGAATTCTATAAGAAAAGTTTTCGTTACTACAAAGCAAGTGAACCATATCTATCGATCTACCTTGAGTACAATAACTCAATTCTGAACGTCATAATAACACTGCACTTTCCGTAACCATATAAACGTGACAATAACATAACATTTTTCATGAATGTATTCCGCCCCCATCAATTTATAAGATTTTAATCACTTCAAAATTATGCAATGTATTTATAGCCAATTTAATCACATGTTATTATAAAAATAAATGAATTATGATTTAAAAATCTCACTTCCCTGGTGAGTTATCACTTCCCTGTCTACGTAAATCCAGGGGAGTGATACACAGGGAAGTGAGATTTTTGATGTATTTTGCCACAATCATGAAAATAAATAAATTTAATATCAAATTTAATGTTTCCAGTTAATGGGCGTAAGTAAGTTTAACAACACTATGTCGATAATCGAAGTAATATTCAATACAGTTTTATACAAATACGTACCAGGTGAGTGAGACTTTGACTGGCCCAGACACGACAACCGGCGATGACAGCGTAGCCGCGACTAATTGAATGGCGATTTTGCCGAAACAAGAGCTTCACTAGGCTAACTTCACTGCATACTTTGAAACGTAAGAACGGACACGTCGCTTGGTAGTTGTTTTGTTGCAGATTTTAACGTATTTAGAGGTGACAGGGAAGTGATATTAAATTCGTGTCGCCTTTGTTTAGCAACCAAAAATAATGTAAATAGGGAATTCAGACATGAACTATTTAGGTTAAATGCACGTTACATTTATGGTTGCCTTAAATTTAATAATATTTTTGACTACTTCGTTTATTATAAGGTTTCATTGTGATTCAATATGATAGATTGTGGAATGTCGCCCCACAGGGAAGTGAAATTTTTTCATATTTGAAGCTATTTTTGTCAGAGATTTTATTATTTAAACGAGTTGATTTTCTATGCCCACGTACAAGCTAACTTGAACTTTATTAATACGTAAAAACGAGAAACATCCATTGCTTAATTAAGGATCTACAAGGTGAGCCCCGTAAAATTCCCTAATCTGTAGAACTACCGATATATTAAACCAATAGAGTTCAAAGTTGCCCCGTATAGCTTATATGATAGTTTATTTTATCTCTTATTTTATAAATAAAATTGTTAATGTGTCATAAAAAAGTAGCAACCCCAGTGGTTCCGTATTTATAGTTGTTTCTAGAGCCGTGAGACGATATTCACTACTAAATAAAATGGTACGGCAACCAATATCCAGTAACTAACATATATTGTATAAACTTTAGTTGGAGTATTATGCATGTCAATGACCTCTCTCCATCATAAGGTTTAAACAACAATAGAACCTCGAAACGATCCGACCTAATACGAAAATAATAATGACGGCATAATTGCTACGCTCTATAATAAACAATGCAACGAACTAGTATTAATTCCCAGGCGAGTTGAAAAATGTTAAACTGGTGGGCGGGTCTGTGCGGAGGTGAGCCTCACATGGCGGAGCCAACTGATTATGGCTGAGAGTGGCCCGCCGCGGGCTACCTGCCGTAATTTGAGACTCGAGAAATTACTCATAATAATAAATGTACCTACTAATTTTGAAGAAAAAATCGGAATCTTTAACTTCTTCGGTGAACCGTACGAGAGGTTGGAAGTCGGCGAAGATTATCTCTGAGTCAGCATCGATTAAGTATCACATTGAACCACCTTTAATAGTGAATATCCAACCGGATGCCATATGTGAGTTCTTTAAAATTCCAAGAGCTTTGCACAGTTTAACACCGTTAAAATATTCAGCGTATGTGTACTCGTATATCGACGATAATATGTCATTCGCAAGCAATTCGCAATTCTGCCTCTTGGCTCTACTCCAAGCAACCACTCGGATCTAAGTCATCTGTTAACTTTATTCCAGGGGCTATGAAATACATTATGCTCTATCAAATAAAATAGTATGTGGCAAGTCAACAGAATTTCTTTTACATCGTCACGAACTTTTGTGGGAAAAAAATAGAAATATTAACTTGAAAGCGCTGGCAATGAATTCCGCAATATACTATTGATACCTACATGTATAGTATACTTGATAACACTTAGATTCAGACTTCGTCGTGGCATGTGTATGGTCTCGGCTTGGCATGTTTTGCCACGAAGCGCGAAAAGTGCGACTTGTGCTCAACAAAGTTTACACCGAGGTCCGTCCGTCTTAGGTATGGCCTCGCTGTTAAATTTAATCTCAAGTACCTTTTATATAAGTTTGCGTGCACGTTATAGCCATATAAAATTGGAGCCGGATCATTAATTCGCGTTTTCAGAAAGTGTGGATAAAATAAAAGACCTTGCAAATGTATGGTAACAATTATTATTACACACTTTTAGTGAAATTAAAAAACAAAGCCTACTTATGTACGCGCGAATGAAGTTATACTTTTTTTAATTTTTAAATGAGATATCTTGAAGTTTACCATTCGATTTATCAGCTAACCTCATGGTATCGCTTTTTGGTTGCATGCTGGATGCGAAACTTCCGTCACATGAAAAATTTCACTCTCAATGCGTACAAAGACGTATTAAAAATCATTCGCAACTACTACAGTTCATAAACTGCACTTCCTTTCGACTTTTATTTAGTACCTCTAAGAAATAACAAAACGCATTATTACGTCTTAGTCTATAGAAAAGCGTCTAATCGCTGCGAAAAAAACCTGTACGCAATAAAAAAATTTTAAACAATATGAAAAATATTTCTAAGCTATAACTGCCAAAACAAACTGAAAAGTTTTTAAGCAGCACACGTCAATACTCCATAGCTGTGGACGTCCCAAGTATTGGATCTTTTTTGTTTTCATAGAATTATCTAAGGTATATAAACCCTCTAGAAAAAATAATACATACCGACAGTTAACCTCAAATCAATAAACGCATTTAAAAAAGTTTATAAAATAAATACCACTTTTTAATAAAATTGTTATATTGTTATTATATAATATAAAATTGTTTTTATAATTTTATATAAATTACTTTTAGCTACCATATATAATTTAAAATCACACACACACACCCACACATTTATAATTAGTGGCCAACTTCATCCTGCTGGTTTATTCTATGTCGCTTTTGCGGCCAACTTCATACTGTAACTTTTGTGCAGTGATGCGCGCGCATCGTAAAATTTCACTCTCAACATTTTATCATAACGCGCCTAAAGAAGTATAACTTCAAAAACTTTTGGTTTTGTTTTTTATTTTGGTCGTTGTGCCGCAATCGCCTATTTAAATCTTATAGACAGATTTTTTAGTTTTTATATAATCTTTTGGCATATAATGATTAATTTTGGCTGACAATAATTTATAACAGTAAACGTAACTTTACAGTGAATTACTTGAAAAATGTTGTACGTAATCACAGAGATTTTTTTATGTAAAAACCGAGTGTATTGCTGCTAAAAACTAAGCAATATAGCTATACAAACTTTGTAAATTTTCATTTTCACACAAAATATTGTAGTTTCATTCATTTATACCAACTGCATACGAGTACACTAGCTCAGTAGTTAAAAATAAGTTCTTTGTGATTCTTTTATTCGGAGTCCTCCTCAAATCCGTTTAGATTTCGAACAAAATGTCGTATGTAAAAACATTATTTATTTTTATTGGTCATGGTAAAAATAACAACATTGTTTTGTTTTAAAGTATACCGAATTAGAGAGATGTGCTTAACTGAAAATTACGCATCTACATATTGTGGGGCTGTTTAATTGCAATATAATACTACAAAGCCAATTATTGACGCATTGAGTTGGAAGAAACATTCACGAGGTGTCTGTTAGTCAAGCGTAACATATTCACTAGATACAAATACATCCTACCTATAAAGTCAGATCTTTGGTATAGCCAATAGTGTAAAATTAGTACATGTACCGATATAAGAAAAATAAACCTCTATTTACGGTTATTAGTCTCATGAAGTTAAACATTTTTCAATGGAAACCCTTCGAAAATATAAAATAGAAAATTTGTGTTCATTAAAATCTCCTCACCCCATCAAGCGAAATTCAAGAATATCTTCAATTATTTTTATTTTTCGCATTTCTATAATGGAAAAATAGTAATATATAAATAATTTACAAGTGAGTCTTATATTCACTTATTTAAAATATCTTTAAAGGCGGTTAAATCGGTTGCTATGATGTCAATAGGACGTAAGCAGGATATATTGCACGTTCAAAACAAAAATGTAAATGAAAGTGGTGTTAATGAAGTTTACCACTGCGAATAAACACCTCAGTACCCTAGAAATAATGGCTTCTGACCCGGTTTATAAGCAAAATGTTTACAAATTCAACAAGGAGAATTTATGCAACTCATTTTTTCTATTTAGAGAGATTTTTCGCAATTTATTTTTCAAAAAAAAATGTTTAATACTTCAAATAAAAAGCCCATAACCTCATCACTGATAAAGAACGTGCGTAAAATGAACTAAGCAGAGTAAGATAGTGTATACAAACGATTTAAGGTAATAACATTGGCTGGCACTCGATTTATGGAATTTGTGATTAAGTACACTTAAAATTCTGCTGTTTTTTGGTGACAGGCATTTGACATTTTAATAGCTAAAAGCTATCAGTGCTGTGTACCCACACTTTGAGTATGAGGGCAGCCGGGGGCTGGTTCTGCGTTGTGAGTCAATATAAACAATAAAATAAATCAATAATACTTATGTCAACATAATAAAAAATTACTTACGTATTTAAGCGTCAAGTTTATTTTTATAACAATATTAATTAAATTCTTCACGTCATATTAACTATTACAAAGCAATTTCTTTTTGAAAATTGGAATATGGGATCCTTTAGCGATTTTGGCAATTTATTACATATTTGAATTGTAGTGATATATATACATTTCTTTTGAATAATTCTAGTCGATATTTTGGTAGATATATTTTTTGCGGATTCCTAGGCAATGTTTTCCTTTTAATTGGAGCGGAGCGAGCGAAGCTCCTATGGATCAGCTTCAATGGCGCAATGTCTGTTACGCCATAACTTCCCGAGTTCTTAACCGATTTCAATATTTTTTGTGTGGAATCGAATGAACAGGTTGAGGACTAGATTGTGACAGCCCGAAATTTGACATTCGCAAAAATTCCCATTGAAACAAATTTTTTTTTTCCTTTACCTATTGCAGCTTGGAAACTGTTTCACGAGGTCTTTTAATTGCGTATACAAATTTATTAAGTTTATTTCATACCAAGTCAATGTGTTCTTTCAAACTAAGATTCTCGTCAATTAATATACCTCAAAATTTGCTACATTTTACTTGTTCTGTAAAGTCATCTTTATATTTTACATTTACTTCGGTCCATTTTTCTTTGGAAGTCTGAAATTTATTTAATTTTGTTTTAGTTAGAATAATTTTTAATTTATTGCTATTAAGAAAAGAATATCATTTAAAGCTTTGCTAACCTGAACTTCTAGTTCCTTATATACATTGCATTTTACTACTAGAGTTGTGTCGTCAGCAAACAATATTGTGTCATGAATTGTAGC
This sequence comes from Calamotropha paludella, assembly GCA_927399485.1. Lineage (NCBI taxonomy): Eukaryota > Metazoa > Arthropoda > Insecta > Lepidoptera > Crambidae > Calamotropha > Calamotropha paludella. The sequence goes on along the minus strand of OV656804.1, from coordinate 16,214,075 downwards.
TTTAGGTAGGTCATTTATATACTAGAGAAATAGGAATGGACCTAAAGCACTTCCCTGTGGAACTCCAGATTTGTTCACAACAAATCTTGATCTGAATCCTTATTTCCCTCATTCAATTTTGTCTATTTGGATATATTGTACTCTATTATCTAGATAATGTTTAAGCCAGTCATTCGCTTTTCCCCTTTTTTCATATTTGTCTTATTTGGACAATAGCAAGTCACGGTTCACATAATTCTAATTTATTGCAAGTAAGATACATATTTATATAAATATTACGTTACGAAAATATTACGTATGGGTGAAAAAGTAATGATCTTAGTAAAATATGTAAATAAATATGTGAATAAATAAATAATTATAAACCCACCTTAGGATGAAATAACACAAAGCAGATATAATAATATAATATTTGATTCTGTTCAATAATAATAACAATAACAAACACAATATTTCCTACATTCATATCAATAAGCGTAGCCCAAATAAAATACCGAATGGTTTGTGTTATGTATAGTAGGGTAATATAATAGACAGAGATACATACATTATAACTCTATAATATATACTCTAAGAACACAAATTTGTTGTTTGTCTGTCCGCTCTTTTTACATTGTATTAATTAACGTTACCATAGCAACGCGTTACCGGGTTAGCTAGTAACTATGTATACACACACACACATATATATATATATATATATATCCATGATCGAGATAAACATTCTCGTATCCATCACACAAACATCTGCACCTTCCGGGACTCGAACCCGGACAATGGTCAATCCGCTCGTCACTAACTTATATTAGTCCTATTTTAATTTTTTATTAAACTATCATAAAGCAAATTGTAACGTTATTTTATGTTCAGTCATGACAAAAGATAAGTTGTTTCGATTAAGACTTAAAGAATTATTTAAGTGCATTTATTACATTTGTCAAAGAATTGAAAACTGAGTAAATTCTCAAATATGCAAACAATATTATTTTTCTCCAAAGAAGTTATTTTATTAATTTCTATTTCCGTATTTTTTTGTCAGAATATTCTTTTGATACTTTAGTAGATGGTAATGGATAAAAAAATATCTTTAACATTCAACGTATCTTTTGATTTTATGCTGAAGTAAACTACATTCTGCGTAAGAAATGGAATTCCTTAAGGTCTATTACCCAAACATCAACTGAAATGTGATGGTTGATTTGCACATTTAAAAAACCATTTTTTTTTTTTTTTTTTTTTTTTTTTTTGCCTGTAAAGTCGGTTTTACGGGCGAAGATTTTACGTGACAACGTCTTTTTCTCGGTAGAATATTTATTGATATGAATATAATTAAATTGCACAATGCGCGCGGCAGACCGATCATAGTTGAGTGGGAGAGAGACGCAAGGCAGGCCTCTCTCTCGTTCGGTGACTCATCGTAACGTTACCGAGCGTTACACTTTTTCATAAGTGACTCCCAGCCGCAACCTAATTTAAGACGTTGTCACGTCAAAAACTTAAACGTGGCTGAATATATGGAGTCATTGAAGTCATTGAAGCATTTTCTTAGTTCACCGTTGTTTATATTAACAAACCTAGTGAAGTTGTAGCTATAGACGCGTCCCCTTAATGTATGCGCCGGCGTTGCGTGCAGGCATGCGCAAGCGTCCGTCCGAACCTTTACTACCATAACCGTGCCTGCGTCACTATGATACATTTTCGAGTTCAATGAAAAATTAAGAAATCAGATTTGTATTTGTACGAATGAAAGTTATTGAAATATTTAGTTCTTACACTTCCGCGCACATTACACATTAGAATAAAACACTTTTTTACGAATTTTTGCGCATATTTTATTTTATATTTAATCCTGACGTTTCGACTTCTTAACAGGAGCCGTGATCACAGGATGACTAAGATAATCGTTGTCATGTATTTTCTACTACCTTCACAATATTTTAATCGGGCACGTTCCTAATTATTAAAATTATTTTATATAAATCAAATTGTATTTTTTTTTGTCTGTAAAGGAGTCGAAACGAGGATTAAATATGCGCAAAAATCCGTAAAAAAGTGTTTTATTCTAAGTTATTGAAATGTTAATTTAGTAGCAGCCCGCTCTGTCTTTATTCACATTAAATATATTGAATACATAGGTCTGTGTCAATCTGAGATAATGTACCTTGTTTTCAAATACTGAATTTTAAAAAATAGATTTAGTTTTTCACCACAAGACATTGCTATTTTTCTCCTGTGTAATTCATAAGTAAACTATATAAATAACGGATCTGTAAAAGAATCTTCCAGAGCGTTCATTCTGTACAGCATATTTCATTTATGCTGTAAATTCACTGGTTCAAGTCACCCGGACTCGACTAACATGTACAACATGTACGTTTACTATAGCAAAAGTGATAACGGGGAAAGTTATAACTCTCATTCTTCATATTTTAGAGCAATAGTGGTCGCATTTAAATTTTCTGTGCAAAATACTTGCTTTACTGCAATATAACATCATGACTTCATAAATTAGAGTTCTTTAATAAAGAGACAAATTTACTTCATAGCTTCTACAGCACCACTCTTAATAATAACAGTCACAGCACGTTTATTGCCTACATGTCCGCATTTCTACAAACTACCAAAGTGTAACTGAGTTTACTATGTTTTAAGGAATGTCTGATTACTTTTTAGAAAATTGACTTCTTTAACTTAATAATAAATTTATGGAATATGATACGTATTACGAAAGATTTCAAGATAAAGTTAATCAATCAATATAAAAAAGATATTTGGAAGTAGTATTTATAAATTTAATTGTTACATAAACACGTGCGTCTAGCTGCTGTAAGAGTTTGCTAACTGCACTAGCACTGCGCGCCAGCATTATGTCTCATCTTACAATCTGTTAAGAAAATTAAGTTTAATCTTTTTGACTGCTATTTTCAATTTATCTTCCTATTCCATGTGTATTTATGAAATATTGCAATAGCTGATTTATTAGTCCACTGCTTGACATACATTATTGGGGACATCAGGTGTATACCTATATATTTGAAGATATACTAAATGTAACTAATAAATAAATAATGTAGAAATACTGAATAACTGAAATAAATACTACTTCTTGAAATATCTATAATCATGTATTGTGAACACAATGCCTTCTGTTCCTTATAAGTCGTTTGATCGCTATGGTAGCGTCAAATTCGACGTAATATACAATACATAGGTTGATTGTATTCGACACAAAAACATGGGAAGAAATGGTAAGCTTTATTACTTCTTAGTATACACAGGGAAGATTATTAACGATTACAGTGGAAAGTCACTATCGCGGGCGAATGTTTAGCGCTGTAGATAATGTTAGATTGCTATCTTTCGTGCATTCGAGAACAAACAAAGGGAAAAACCGCGGCAGGTGACGGGTGAGATTCGAGGGCGGCCGCCCGCGTCTGGCGCGGAGTTACGATGTCAATCGCGACTCTTCTTTTTGCTTCCTGCTCAGACAATGACGGGAAAATGTTTTATATGTGTGAGGACGCTATAGCGTGGGGTCAATAGCGAGGGCACAATCTCTGCGGGGATCGGTGGGATAAATGGTTCGTACTGCCGTGTCGGCTGTTTGTTTCCTAAAAGTTCTTGGTTTGTCTTGTTAGAAGTTTCTCGATGCGTTACATTTTGTGGTACGCGATGCGATTTCGTGGCTTCCGCAAATGTTTTGTTTTGGCTTCGCCGTTGTTTTGGTTTGGCAACGAAGTTGTCTTCAAATATGCGTCTATTACTTTTGCAGTGATCCAAAAGTAGTCGGCCATTAACAATACAATATGTAGGGGTGCAATTATTATTTTTATATCTTAAAAAGTGTCTATAATCTCCTTATTAACTTCTTAACATATGTTAAGTTAAAAACTAAACCACTATAAGTTCTTAGTATGTTACAGTAGTATAGTGTATACACACAAAATAGCTAAACTATGTGACTTTCTTGCTCAAAACTACAACGGAATTAAATATCTATTGGGGAATTGGTCAAATGCAAAATAATAATTGTTACTACACTTCGAGTCCTATACTGAGTACATATTAACTTTTACAGTACCCCACAACCATTAGAAGTTATGCCGGGAAATAATACTCGTGTTGAATTAGCCACTGAGCGTAAATTATCCTTCTCCATAAAGTTGGTACCTGCAAGTTTAGGAAGCCAGAACGAAGCCGATGTTAATGTTTACGTCTAATTTGTTAGCACTGTTTTTGAAGAAGTTGCTATTTAAAAAGCTGTACTGACAAATGAGACTAGATTATTAGGCCCCTCATACGATGGACCGCTGATTTGGTCAATGTTACTAGACCGGCCATTAAAGAGATCCTTGTGGGAAGCCTATGCCCAGCAGAGAGCATCGTAAAGCTGATAGGATGATGATGAGGATAAAGTCTTATTAACATTGCTCAATCATTAAAACTTTTTACAAATACAAATTCTTTTACAATTTTTTTCCGCCAATTTTTCAGTGGAAACATATGTATATTATATAATTTCAAAAAGCACACAAGTTAGAAGAAGTTTGAAGAGTTAAGCAAAATTGTAACTGGGATTGACGATTAAAATGCAATATAAAGTTCAATGTAATCCAATCTATAAAAGGAAAGTAATACATTTCGACATTTTTTTCGCTTTAATAACGTTGCTTCTTATTATAGAACTTGAGTCTGAGTTTGGATAAATTTATTTTTGAAATATAAACAGAATATCAATTTTACATTAAATTCAGGGTAAGACTAAATAAACAAGTCAAATTGTTAGGCAACAATAAATTTATTCTAGCGAGATTTATTTCATTGATACAATCAATGCAGATAATAACTATGTAGATATTCTGGGAATTACTTAGTTTGGTAATATCTTTTACTGCTAATAGTGGCACGCATTCGGTCACCAGTGTAAGTGTTCTTTAAGAACATTAGCATATGCAATTATCGATGTGACTTTCGCAGTGTTCAATGCGTTTTCTTACATAATACAAAATATATAAATTCGATCACCTCTTTCCAACTTTAACAATATCTAAATAGTAATCTATCCCCAGGTCGGCATTGTTAGGAATGTGCACAGTAAACGTACCACCTAACGTGAAGCAGTGTCTTTTTAAGTTTTATTTGAGGGTCACATGTTCACATCACACACTGTAGCTAGCACATCATGTTCATGACAGAAATTAGAGCTGGAACGAACCGTATTAAGAACACGATGTTGCACATAACCCAAACTAAAACCTTCATTTACAATACAACCTCACAGTGAGAATGCGTATTATGTTGTTTAGTAGGGGCACATGCATAGAAGTACTCAACTCCAGATTTTCCAATAAAAGAATATTGTGTCTGTCATTTTCAATTCAGAAATATCATCAACTGCCTTTTTCTCGACGACATCGAACTTTTTTAGATTTTTTTATTCTATTTGGTGGACTATATTTAATTGCTATTCTACTTTTTACGTAGTTTAAGATAATAATTTAAATTAAGGTCGTTATTATGTACCTCATTCTTAAAACAACATAAAGTACTCTCTTTTAAACTTTCATGGTCACTTACATAAGCTTTAATTGAAACGAGTCTTTAACCATGTTTTTATCGAGGCTTCGATATTTGGGCGCTGTTACATGCACTATCCTTACGGAAGAACTGTGGTTTCCTGCTGGTGACTGTTATCATCTATCTACCCAGACGTATCGGTCTACTCACCGTCTCCGCCGTAGTCTTTTATTATACTCGATACAACTTAGTATTCTAAATAAAGTATTATATTCTACATAAATTAGGCAGTATTTGCCATTGTGGAATACTATCTAGTCTTACTATATTGTTTCAGTTTCATGGTTGTGTGGTTGACCGTAATATGTCTGCGCTCTATTATAAATTAATTAATTTTATTCGATCATTTAGACCAGCAGACAGGTCAGGGTTAAAAACATTACATAATTGGGGTGTCTACGAATTGAGCTGATAGTTGAGGCCACATTTTTATAGGTAAAAGCGACAACTTTGGCGGATTTTTGTGATATATTACAGTAAAGTATTAAGTTGGCGACAGATACATTTCTTCGCTATTTTATTCAGAACAAAACTTTTTGTTGGCCAGTTTAGCTTTGTTGCACGACTTGCACATTATGTAAATTAATTCTTTCCTTTATATGTTTAAATTCATACTTATGTGTACTTACTTTAGTAATTTTTCACGGAAGCACTATAAACTATAGATCGAAGTCATTTATTAATATTAGGGGTTAAAGTATGAAATTGCCGATTTGTACTGAAAATCTATATTGTTTATTTTTTAAATTTTTAACAAATTTATTTAATCAAAATAGTTGCCATTATTATCTATACATTGCTGCCATCTAATGGGAAGGTCATTAATGCCTTTGCGATAGAATTCCGACGATCTAGACTGCACAAACTGTGTGAAAGCATTTTGTACTGCCTCCTGGGAAGAAAACTTCTTGTCACGTAGATAATTGTCCAAATCACGAAAAAAATGGTAGTCCGTTGGAGCAAGGTCTGGTGAATACGGAGGATGACGAATGGTTTCTAACTGCAGTTCCTGAAGGGTCAAAATGGTTTCTCGTGCTGTGTGAGGTCTCGCGTTGTCGTGGAGCAATAATGGTGAAGATCGATTCATGAGTCGGGGCTGTTTTACTGCTAGTTTTGTCAACATGGTTCGGAGTTCGGCACAATAGACATCTGCCGTTATTGCTTGACCAGATCGGAGAAAACTATAGTGAATAACACCATGCTGAGACCACCAAACAGTTACCATTACCTTTTTATTGGTAAGTTTTGCTTTAGGACACTGTTGTGGCATTTGACCTGGGGTCAGCCATTGCATTTTTCTTTTCCGGTTATCATAAAGAATCCACTTTTCATCACATGTTACAATTCGATCCAATATTCCTTCATTTCTGTACCGGTTCAACAAGGCAACACAAGTTTCAACACGCGTTTCTTTCTGCAGATCAGTCAAATCATGAGGCACCCATTTTTCGTATTTTTTTATTTTATTGATTTGACGCAAGTGAGTCAATATTGTGGGTAAGGTAACGTTAAACCATGCCGCTAATTCCTGGGTACTTTGACTAGGATCGGCTTCCACTATCTCTCTTAATTCATCGTTATTTACCTGTGTGGGCGGTCTTCCTCGTGGCTCGTTCTTTAAGTCGAAATTTCCATCACGAAAGCGTTTAAACCAAAATCGCACGGTGCGTTCATTAGTAGACCCCTCTCCAAACGCAGCATTGATATTGCGGGCTGTTTCTGCCGCGTTAGTTCCGCGTCGGAACTCGTATTCAAAAATAACTCGAATTTTCGCAGTATCCATCTTTCTTGTCTAAATTGAATAACAAAAACAATTGAAAGTCGATATTCAAATGTTTTACATTTTTTAAAAAAAGAACATCATAGAAACCATTTAAAAAAAGTTTCATTCGAAAACCTCAAACCATGAAGATTCTATGTCAATTCAAAGAACCTATTGCAATAAAACGGCAATTTCATACTTTAACCCCTATTATTTAAACAAACTCCGATTTTTATCCTCAAGATCTGTATTGTTTATTTTTAAATGACTATTATAATTCTTAACAGTATTTCAATATTTAATGTTAATACAATTAATTAAAGTCCTATAAAACCTGCACATCCCTAAATAAACTTTGTATTTTGCAGGGGTAAGTCCAGCCTGTAAAACGCACAAAATTGTATTTTGTACGTAAAAAAGGCTGAAGAATCAAATCCGCCTATTAAAGGGGGCGCTGCTACTAATTAAAATAAAATTGTAAAACCGACCCTCGTGCTCGCTCACTGAATCTCCCCGGACTAACTTTTAACGAGGATATATTTGGTTTAGGGCTACCCTTTGGTGATTTTAGTATTGACTCCGACTGCAAATAACTCCTTAATTGACTTCAAATAACTTCTGGCTTTGTAGACGAATATCTCACGTAACGTTCGGATTAAACGAAAGTATATTGAACTATCATCGCAAGTACATACTGCGGAAATACACACTTTTCAGTTTACTTAATACGTATAAATATGTACAAACAATATTCTGTACAAACGTGATTCGTATTATGTATTCAAAACTGATTGATGTATGACGTAATATTCTTAATTCTAAATACTGATACCTATAAAACTTCACAAGTGACTTGTTTGTTAGCTAAAATGGAACTGTAATCACTGAGCCCCAGGTCTCACTATATAATTTATATTAAGGTCGTTATTATGTATTACCTTAATTTATATTATTACCTTCTAGAAGATCTATTGTGACTCGCCTCCTCGAATTTTGAAATTGTTCGAGTTAATGGCGTTAGGTAATGCTTGGGTATCTGAGAAGATATATAGATATCCTGATTTAAGTAGTTTTGTTGGCAAATAGGCTCCGCACATTTTATACTGGCGTATACCTTAACCAAAATAAAGTGGCGTATTTGCCAAGATTCACAATTTTGTTTGCTCTTAGACTGACGTGGTGTTTTCCACATTCTATATTTTGACCCATTTTGGACCCGTCTGTAAGACAATAGTAGGCTTTCAGCCTTGAAGGAATTTTGATTATTCAAATATATTTGCTAGTGGTTTTATTAAAATGCAAGCGAGAGAGTGCTGGCCCTTAGCAGTTTACAACTGTAATTAAATCATTTTCGACGGGATTGACTTTATTTTTTCTTAATAACCTTTCAAACATACTGTTGTATAAAAGTTTTGTTATTTCTTTTGTCCCGAGTGTGTCAAAAATATTATGACCTAGCCGTTATTACCCACAGTATAAGCATCTCTGATTCACCAGTAGTAGCAATCAGTTGAATGTTGCAAACCCTTTTAGGCTATTCTACACAATACCCAACCAGTACACTTGACATGACGAACTCGTGAAAGTTATTTGATACGCGATAACCCTACCAATAGCAGTTCTGTATGGCTATAACGTGGAAATGCTACGGCACATGATGGCAAAGCGACTCTGACATTTTCCAGAAATTTTTGTAGAGGTCATCATTCCAAGCGTGCATCTATAAGTGAATACTGGTCTTTTGTATGCACTGCATTTAGACCGAATCTTAAGGACGCCAACTTATTGCAGCGTTCGGTGTGGCTCGTGGTGGTGGCGGGCGGCAGCATGATGGACTGCCTGTGCCCGGCGCCGCGCACTCTTGCCTGCCGCGTTGTGCTGCTCGATGAGCGGGAACTGCTACATGAGATTCAGGTAAGAGCATCAATAGTCTTATGTTCACTATATAGTCGATATAAAAGAAAGTGCCCCAGGTGAATAGATGATGCGCTGTGAAATAAAAACGTATAAGATATTTATTATTTATGGAAGTAATAAACGTTTGCTTCGGTTGTACTTGACTCAAAATTACTACAGATGAAGGATACATTGCTTACGTCGTATTACGAAACTATTCGAGGTGAGGTGTAACGTGAGTATATCGTCTCTATTGTCTAGCAGGGATTTATGGTTTATCAAATCTAATGTAGTGGTAGGGCCCTTCAAAAGCATGCTCACGCTGCAGACTAACTATCTCGCCTATGTTTTATACCAGCTATATGTTCTTTAATTTACGTCGCTATACTTCTTGTTTGCTCGATATAGAAGAATCAAGGGCTCTCCTACATTTATATAAGTTATGTTAAGTACGTGCCCGATTGAAAGGTTGTAAGCATTAGTATGACGACCATTTAATAAGCTATCCTGTGAAAAAGTAATGTAACGGCTCCCGTAAAAAAGTGTAGAAAGGTAAGGATTAAATATTAAAGAAAATAATAAGAAGAAACGTTTCGTTAATACAATCAAAGTTATTTTAATTTAAGGTGCGGGGAGTGGGGAAGTATAAGAACTAAATAGCGATAATTAAATTTTTCAAGTTTGGTGAGACCCTCTTTGGTCTGGCGGTTGCGGCGTATGACTCGGCTTGCTTATAACTTTGTGGGTTCAAATCCCGCCTGAAGCAAATCATATTTATATCAACTAAAGTTACATTATTTAATAAGACAATTTTTTTAATTTTGTATGATCATAATAAAACTCTGTTCAACGAGGAAAGAAGGTGAACCCTTTCTCTCAAGTGATACATAGTACTTTAAGTTTAAAGTACTATGTATTGGTGTAGGTATAGTTACACCTACGAGGCAAATAAAATTAATATTTTATTTAAATATTAAGTTTGAAATATGAAAAATGGCAGATTTTAAGGACAATTTATCTCATTTTTCTATTGAATGAAATTATGATATTTACATTATTGTATTTAAGTACTTCTAGACTTCTCAGTTCTTAATGAATTCTTGGGCGGTACCTATCTTTGAGTTGTAGCAACATCATTTTAAATCTTTGACTATCACTATTTGATGACATCTTTTTTATTATTATTTAGGATAACCAACAACCGATCAAAGAGATTACTTACAAACAATAACATTATTTTAGTAATTAATTAACAGTCAACAACGTTATCCGCAAATATTTATATGAAGTTAACCTTTAACATACAATTTTAAAAACATTTAGTTTTGTTTTAAATACATTCCTATTTAATGCTTTAATTATTAAAGAATACGCCAGATATTTCTTTTAAAAACATTTGAGAACGTATCATATATGATATCATATACGTAAGATAGTTCGTTATATGCATGCATAAGACGCCTCAAAAGAGCTCGCTTGCCTGCATTAGTTTTAGTAGTTCGCGGGGAGAAGAAGTGCTAGCCCTACGGGGAAGTCTATTGAGTACTTTAAAGTATATCTGACTAAGTAAATCAATGGCAAATATTGCAAATCTTGGATATTTATTAAAGAAGTACTGCAGTTACATATGTGATATAAAAAGAAAAATTCAGCCAATAAATTATCGATCAATTCTTACTTTATTATCTATATATAGTAAAGAAACACGACAGCCAATATTATTCTTATGAATTTTGAAATAAAAACTTTTTGGCATTTTGTCAAATAAAGGATTTTCATACAACTTCATTTATTTTATTTTATTTACTTTTGGTTTAATTTTTTCCATGAAATTCTTAATTTTTAATTATAAATTTGAAATTTTAATGAATTTTTGTTTTTAATGACATAATGTATTTTTCCTTATATAGACCTGTGTCTCAAATAATAGTTATTTGTTATGCAAGGCTGCAAAGTTCAGTTTTGGTCGCGAGTTACCTCTATCGAAGCCTGAGCCAGCGAAGCTAAGCTCGTGGTTCAATCCTACATAGAATCCTAAGTGTAGCGAGGGTTTCAAAGGTACGAGACGAATAAATAGCATACTCTAACTATTATTTATTTTTGTTGTTTTTATAATTTAAGGAACTAAGATAATTAAAATAAACAAAACGAAGTTTTGTAATATTAATTTAAATATTAATAAAAGATATCTTATAAAGACTATAACGACGATTCGGAATGTACCATGTGAGTTTTTCTTTGAATAGAAAAGTTCTAATTTTAGAAGACTTTTCCACGCTAGCGGATAAAATGCATTTTCCACGCAGAAATTAAATGACAAAACAAACTTTTTCGAGCGTGTGAGGTAAAAAAGTGTTTTATTTCTCTATTTTATTATATTTAATGCCCGCGCCAGCTACGCAGTAATGGATTTTCATACAATTTTACCTCTCTTGTGACTATAAAGACGTACTGTTCGAAACATTCTTACACGAGTATCAACGTGCTTTCCATACAGATGTAGTACATATAAATATTTGTATGAATAGAACAATCTCTTCTATATTGTTTATTTATGCTACAGTACAGATTCAGCAGATGGGACCTGTATTTGTAGGGCAAAGCTGATCACACACTACGAGCGCTCTAAATCAAGTCCCTTACATATAAATAGACTAAATTCTGACCACCTCTGTGATGATAGTTTAGTCACCACTGTACCCTCAGAGTGCCCGCGTCCAATGCGTAGTAATAATGGTGTAATCTGACTAATTTTGTATATGGAAAAAGAAGAAACTGGTTGCGGATGAATTGTATACAAAAAACGACGAGCAACACTTCGTCTAGTAGTCGACAAGTCATGGTCAGGGACCACGCGCAACACAGGGTATGTTGATATCGTGTTTATTTTACAAAAACATATAACGTTAATAATTTTACTTATAATTTTATAAAACTTACTGCTATAATATTATTGATACCATTGCTCGTTTGGACGTTTCCTATATGACCCAGCTATGGAGGCCTTTATTACACTACCGGAAGCACAGATTAAATAACATGACTAGAGGCTGACAAAAATCTACTTAATTTAAAGTAGTTCAACGTTTAATATAATATTCAAAGTTTGGATATTTTTAATGACTACTTAGTCTATCTGTTTAAAAGTAATCATATTATTCCTTTTATATATATATGATCCTAAAAAGTACTACTATATTCATCCTAACGTTAAGTAAACACAGGAAGAGGAACTGTATTCTTATAGTAGTTTATGATACTGTTGCATAATAACATGAGTGTGTTTTAAAAAAACGAGCCGTAGGCGAGTTTTTTTATAGTATCACACGAGTGTTATAAGACCAAGTTATGTACAGTGTCATACACTACTTTATCTACTCTCATACTATATTACGTAAAACAATGTTGCAAACAAAACCAAACTTTGTTTAAATATTGAAAAGATTTTTTAAATGTCAAATGTTGGCGCCAAGGTGCAAACATCGATTGTGAATGCGTGTTGCGTCGTCGCGGACTCGTTCATTGAAACCTTTTTAAAGTAGAGGTTCAACCTCCTTGGTCCAGCTGGAGGTTGTATAGGTGTATCGTTATGATTAAAAAGTTATATTATGATACAGGTGTCCATACAAGACCTGTATCGTAATTAAACTTTTTTTTTTATTATTTTTGGCCTGTACGTAATGTTTGTCATAAGCATTTTGTTTTCAGTTTTAGAATCTTTGTATTATAGTATCAGAGTAGATAAAATTATTAAATCCATTCAAATAAGTAAAAACAGAATACATAAACTTAATAAATCAAACCTCTTTGTTCAATATGCCAAAGGCTAATTTTGAAAACCGACCAGGTGAGCGAATGCGGCGGTCCCTGAGGAAAAAGATAGCAATTTTCAATTGTCGCGCATATATATGAAACAACAGGATTTCTACCGTCCCTTGTCCCACACATTTGAGTGTAGCTATTTCGAAACGAATATTTCCGTATAACCGAAAGCTCAAGGAGGGTCTTTTATATGCGAAGCTTGAGTCCAAGGTGCGATGAATTCAGTGAATCGTATGTTGTCTCTATGAATATTAAATTCTATTTGAGTGGCATTGTCGTCGCGCGATGAATGTGAGAGTGACTTAGGCGACCGTGATCGCGTGGTATCCTTGCTCTGCACTAAAGCAATATAAAATAATACATTAAAACAAATCGTCGCGACAATTAAGTAATGGTTTTTGTTAAAGTGGGAGATCCCATCACTATTCAAAGGGTATAACAACAAAAGCAGAGTGGAAAAAGTTATTTAAAGAGTTATCCACATAAAGTAACACTCGCGCTCCCCTTGTAATAGTCCCGCTTCTTCGACCTCACACACAATGTCTATTATCTTGAAAACTCGCGCAAACTTGAAAACACATAATACCGCTAGCTTCGAGCAAATTCCGCAGTTATTCAGATAATACTTACATAAGTCTCCGTCATAACCGTAAACAACGAAGGAATTTATCCCAGAAATGCTTTTGTTTGAGCCTATATGTAGAGCCGCAACTTGTTCGTCAAACAAATTCCTTAGATATATCGGGCCAGCGTCATCCAATTTGGTTAAAATGGAAGCGATGAGAGTTCGACGTTTCGGCTTTAGTCGTATATATATTTTAGATAAATCACCGTTCTCCCCATTCAGTTTTCCCTATCACAAAAGGACATTTGTCTCAGTTGTATCCACCGCTAACTTTTTTTCTGCCTCGCGATTGTTAAATCATAGAGATTTATTATTAAAGATTTCTGTCTGCCTTTTTTAATTCTACAAAATATAAGATAAATGGCTTTCTAATTTTAGATACTATGGGTATTTTTTTAATGAAAATATATATAAATTACTTGTAGTTAGGCAGACTTCTAAAAGGTTAAGACCATATAAATATAAATAAAGAGCTCTTAGATGACGGATCAACTATTCTAGCGAATTTATTGGCGATGTAAAGTTTTAAGAAACATCGGACACTGTAATTGGCTCTGCTCGTGCATATTACGTTTATTACAGAAGATTATAGATCAGGCAGATCGATATCTCGCCGTAATGTCGAGCCGAAGGTTTGGAATCGATCAGAAACGAGAAACTCACCCGAAAAACTAAATAGAACTACATACATTTAATAAAAAAGCTAATCTAGATCTAGAGGAAGTAACCGAACAAATTTGTAAGTAATTCAGGACAAAGGAAACGTTTACAAGGGACTTACTTTAATGACATAAAGTCAGTTTCGCTTCTAAGTACTATAATTAAGTTAGATCTTTTTTGTGAAAGATTTGTGTCAAAAACTAAACAATACTATACGATGCGGAATAGTATTACTTAACTTTTGAAATAAAACAATACATAGTTATATAAGTTACTATAATCTGTAGTTTCCAATATAGCGTAAAATATAAAATAAATCGCACGCCTCTAAAGAACGAAGCGTTTCCTTGCAATTGTCAGGTGCCGGCACTATTTTATTTGGTTCAAGCACTGAAAGAATGGGGATGGCGAGGAATGGCACAGCAATTTACTGAACGAGCCTAGTGTCGGAGGGTCATTGTGTTGTTGTCGCGCGCAAATTGACTCGACAGCATTTCACGGTCTACTGCGTAAGTGCACCTACTGCCTTCTGCTTTATTGATGGCATCTTCATTGTGTTATTTCTGGATTTTAATGTCCTTTGTGAGTTACGTTAAGTAGTTCCGTTTTATGAAGAAGTTTTAATTGTTTATTCAATTGTATTCATGATATTTTGGCTTTTCTAAAAGATAATCTTCTCTTTTCGTAGTAGTAGAAAGCAATGAAGTGAAGTCGATATAGCCAGGTCAAAATTAACAACCATTTCCTGACTCCTTGGGAAGTGGTTTGATGCTATCTACAGTTTTTAGTATTTGTGGGTTTCATATTAGGACCACGGGAGGCATTATAGATTATGGCTTATCCTCCTAGAGTATTTTCATTTATAGCAGTCATAGGAACATTAATATGCTGAAATACGGTTATGTTAATAAATTTACCGTCTAGCCTCAAGTATATACTCGAATAAGTAGTAAGTTTTGGGACTGTGTTTCGGTTAGGTTTCTTTGGACTAGGTATGGTATCAAATTATTTTAAACGTGAAATTCTTGTAGATACATTTATTTCGTCTGACTCGAAAACGGCTCTTACAATTTGGATGAAATCTGGTATTTCGATTATTCGTTATAGTTAGTTGTATTCACTATACATCTAACTATATGGGTAAACTTGAAAAGCAATACCTAATCTAGAAACCTAACCTTGAAAGAAAAAACACAAATTTACCCGATAAACCTTATTTTTAAAATATGTCTATTTTGATTTAGTTGCTAAGCAACCTTTGTAAAAATGAGTGAAACTCGGTCACCCGGTGCTTATTATAAAACATGCGTTTAGGTAATACTTTTTATACTTACAAAAGGTAAAAAATTTGAAAATTTGATATAATTTATATACAACCTTTTGAGTCACCTACGATCGGTACCTATATTATAAAAAAAAACTTTTTCCTTTAGATTGATTTATAAGCATTCTGTGTACGCAATAAATTGTAATACGTTGGGAGGTAAACAATCCTATCGGCGGTGAGCGGCTCACGGCGATACCCGTATGCTCATCAGTATCACATTTCTCATAGGGGTGATATTTGAGACCTTTTGCAACGGTTAAAATAGATACTTATCTGTATGTAATGAAAGCCTAAAACACAATAATTTAGTCATTGCTTATATTTAATGTAAATATGTTTTTTTTATTCGACTATATATGTATATACATATATATAACGCAAGTTCTTTGGCAACTTAACTTGGGTTCACACAATGCATGTGATGTTGTTTAATATAAAAAAATATCCTCTTTAATCTATAACAGTTGTTAAAATCCTTAATTTGAGAAAATTTAAGAAGGAAAGAGCTATAAATAACCTTTCCAAAGCGGCCTTCTTGCTTTTTTTAGTATCACAATATATAAAAGAAAACTTAAAAATCATACTTATAGACTACCAAATAATACAAATATTTTGAGACGAACATATTAGCCGCTTGGTCTTTTTCTTCTAGATATATATTCTAGATAGATTCTATTCTTAATAAAAAAAATTAGAATCGCTGGATAATTTGTTACTTGAATTTGTTATTTTATGTAAGTGTGTTTGTAATTCATGATCTATTGTGATTGTAATAGTGACTAGAACTGAAAGATACCGCTTGGAAGAAAATTTACTTCTATGAAATAAATTATATGATGAAGTAATTATCATGATTCCATGAAATGGAATGAATGAATGTTCTTCTTTATAGAAACTTAAACTGAAGAAATTATTTCTTTTATTTTTTGTATGTGTAGTATAAACAATATTACTGTGGTACTGCGCTGGCTTGGAGACCTGAAGTGGATCTTGGCCTCGGATATAAGATTTCGCCATTCTACGTTATCTTCAGCCACCTGTCGTCAGTTAGACCATTGATTGTAGGTGACTGAGACCTTCCCGACCTGGTCTAACTAGCGATACCTGTGGGAACAGGGATACAAAAAATAATAAATAGTAATAGTAGTACTACAACTAGAGTGCAAGAGAAGTGCGATTCTTGATCTCGGGCGCTTTTAGTCTTCTAAGTCTCAACCTCAAACAGCGCCCAGGTAGTTGGTAATTTTCTCCTTTCGGTGTTCAATGTATTATTAATAACTATTTTTTAAGTCACTAAAACGCATTGGTTCCAAGTGGTAGGACGTGGCCCGTGGACCCATGGTGTTTTGATCTATACGGAAAATTTGTGTAGTAACCATAGGGAATATAAATAGCTTTGGGTTAGTGAGCCATTTTTATTGTATCGCAACATACAATTCAAAACATTTGCAGGATTTAGGTATATGGAATTGAATTCATTAATAAAAACTAGCCTGTTTAATTTTAAACTCAAATGATTGTATTATGTACATACTGCCATCATCAATCGTCGCTTGAGGATTTTTAAATTTGAAACATATATTTGGAAAGAACTATCGGCAATTTGATATATCTCAAATTCATTCGTTATATTTCATAATCATGCCGTACCAGTATTTATAAATCGACACGGTATGTATATTTTTTTGTGTGGACCTTATTCAAGAGAGAAGAGCAATACCTAGAAATATAAATATTATAATATAACCAATACAAACATTAACCTCGTGTTTTGGAAAACGTCAAATTCATTATTAGTTTAATAAAGACGTATGGCAGCCCTACGCCTACATCAACTGTTGGGAGATTTTGAAATCGTTTGTTATTTTTCGAGCTGAACGTACGCTGGGAGCAAACGGGCTCTGTTATTAAATCATTTATTATTCAGCTCAGCGAACTGTTTCGCAATTTTCCCACAATCTGCCGACTCGAAGGCAGACGCGTTTGGGACCGGTGATATGTTGTTTGTAGTGCGTGCACGTTAATTAGCCTCCCGCCCCTTTAGTTGTTTTGTTATGTAAGCGACTCTGGCTTCTTAATTTATGTAACCGCAAACATAAATAAGGATATTAGGGCACTACCATAGATAAAGTAGCTAAACATGTTAAAAGAAGAAAAATGGCCAACGATTAGCCATAACGATGGCCATAGTTAACACATATGTTATTTTCTTGTTTAGAAATCATGGGATCCATCTGCCGATGAATGTAATAATAGCGTTTACCAATGGAAAAGCTTCTTTCAAAACATAATTATTTTAGAATTGCTTAAAACTAGCAAGTATATCTAGAAAATTAAAGTCCACAGACAAAAGACTAATAAAGTCAATGGAACAGAAGAGTTATGAATTTATAAGCGCACGTATTTACGTTTCAAAATGACACAAAATGTACAAAAAACTTATTCCGAAATGTAAATGAACAGGCAGTTATACTAATTCAGTTCACAAAAGAATCACATGGGATTCCACAATTGACTACCAACCTCACTTATTATAAACTTCCGAAAAAAGGTTAATTTCTACACTGTACTTACCTTTTAATGCGTGAAACACGCAAATCTTCCATGCGCGTGAGAGCCTACCCCCCTATTATTGTGCTAAGGCATATCACAGCTACTGGTCTTACTGGTTCCATCGCGTGCGATCAGCTCAATAGATGAAAGTCGGTTGAGATTATGCTAATTGGAGATAGTCCCATGCACAGAATAAACGAGATGTAAGCTTTCGTTAAATAAATTATCGTTTTTTTTCATAAAAATATTAACATTGTTTAAAGTGTAGTGACATTATAATTTTCTAATGATAGTATGACATGATGAAAATTGACACCATTAACAAATGCCAAGTAATCTATATAAATATTATAAAGAAGTAAAGTTTGTGTGTTTGTATATTTGTTATATTGTAAGGGGTAATCTCGGGATCTACTGAACCGATTTTAAAAATTCTTTCACCAATAGAAAGGCACATTATTGCTGAGTGTTATAGGCTATATTGAATGCTAGAAAAAATTTAAAGAATTTTGTCCACCCGTGCGAAGCCGGGACGGGCCGCTAGTAATTTATATGAAATGCAGTTGTCTCGTTGTACCATAACGCTATTAATATAGTTTAAATTTATTGTTTTCTGTGCATGTTATAACATGCATACACATGTTTAAACATTGAAAAGTTTGAATATGTGTAATTTATTCTGAAGATATTTGGTTGAGGAAAAAAGAGTTAAGAAAATTGTATACATATACACTCGCGAACAACCAAATCGACTCAACGTGGAAGCTCGCATATAAATGTACTTTTTTGTGAAACAAATAACATTCTAGAAAAATTATACATTATTTAAAAGCGTGACTCTTCAAATAATTAGAAAATTAATTTATCTTAATAAATATTAGACAAAGGGTTAATAATATATAAAATATTATTAACATAAACATTAATAATATAAAATATTATTGATGATGATGTCCATTCACATGGACACCATAATAGGCTAAGCGTAGCGATGTTAAGGATTTATAATGCGCACTTGTCGATCTTTTTTAATTCCACGGCGACCTAAAATGCTATATTACGCATATTGTGCGCGCATGTTCCTGCAATATTTGGACCATCCAATTTGGAAATAGGCCTATCATACGACGTTGCTCGCATTTAGCTGAACTGTTCGGACTTTGTGGAGTATATATAATTGAATACTCAACCTTGGTGCACGGTACATTTATCATAAACCGTAAAAGCTGAGTTTAAATCTCTATATACTAACACGACTCCATGCGACAGCCAAAGACTTACAATAAACCATTTTACGATATTAACCTTTTTATATGCTTATATCAAACGAAAGCTGTAAGACGCAATTTTGGTATATTTTTAATGAAAAGTTGGTGGTACATTTCTTTTCTTAAGAATATGGGAAAGTCATAATCGACCTACACAATGATAGATCTTAGATTTTAGTTCTTAGATATCTGTTGTTAATTATGACACAGGTCAATTGTTCATCAAGCCAGATGTGAAAAATAACGATATCATGTAAAAATGCTAATTTGAAATTGAATCACTGAAACGGAACCGAGCCGAAAGTATATTGAATAATCCTTACTAATATTATAAATCGGAAAGTGAGTTTGTTTGTTTGTTTGTTTGTTCCGCTTTCACGTCGTAACTACTGAACCGATTGCTTTGAAATTTTGCAGACGTAAAGATAAAAGTCCGGATTAAATAATAGAGTACTTTTTATCCTGGAAAAAATTGATATTCCCGAGGAAAAACAAAAATATTGTTTGCTTGATGGATGGATTGTAGATGGCGCTGGGTGTCGTTTAAAACAAGGTAAAATATTGCAAACGAATATAAACATGTGAATTTAGAAGCTAAATGATACGAAAATGAATCCCCGAAAATGAGGAATTCCCGAGGGATGGATGACGTACAATTTGTTTTATCGTCTAAACTGTTTTTTTTACATCTACTTATATGTTGCAAACGAATATGAACATGTAAATTTTGAAGCTAAATGATACGAAAATGAATCTCGAAAATGAGGAATTCTCGAGGGATGACTTATAATTTGTTTTATCGTCTAAGTTGTTTTTTTTACATCTACTTATCCTGAAATCACTAAAGTCAACGAATTACTAATTGGTATAAGTATTAGTTACGTTATTTAGTTCTTGAGGTATGCGATAGATGGCGCTGGGTGTTTTTTAAAACATGGTAACGATGTGTTTTTTAAAATACATAAGAAGTGGAATGATAGCTTACGCTATTTAGTTCTTGAGGTATGCGATAGATGGCGCTGGGTGTTTTTTTAAACCACGGTAACTATGTGTTTTTTAAAATACGTAAGAAGTGGAATGATAGCTTACGCTATTGCTTTATACCGCAATATAACCGAATTCCACGCGGGCGAAGCCGCGGGCGGAAAGCTAGTAGAAGATAAATTGAATATCAAAATGAAATCATATGTTTATGTAAAATTAAATAACTTTTTATTATTTTAAGCTTGTGTTAACACAAAATGTTTCAATAATTTGTTATTTTCGCAGGACAATAGCACAGGTCAAGCTTTGCTAGATGTGGTGTTCAAGCATCTGGATCTCTTGGAGACAGCATACTTTGGATTGCGTTATGTGGATCAGGACAATCAGACGGTAAATTTCTTTACTTTTAAAAATAATTAGTTTAGTAGCATTTTTTAGGGTTCTTTATCTTAAAAGGGAAAAGGGAACTTTATCTCGGGAACACGTAGAGGTATCGATTTGAAATAAAAACCAAGTAGTACGGTCTACAATCTCTTGAAATTGTCAAAAAATCAAAGATCTCGAATATATGCAAAAGTCAAAGTTCAAAATAACATATATTTCGACTGTCTAAAGAGAATCAAAATTCATAGGGTACTTTTCGTTAACTTAGAACTATGAAATTTGGCAAGTAATATCGTGTCATACTTCAAGTACAGAGAAATATCCGAAAACTATACATTTGTAATTAAATCATAAACAATATAGTCTTTATTAAAAGTAAAGTAAAAAAACAACTGTTATTATCCTATCTAACTAGTTTCGATAGGAACTGTTAACATAACCATAATTTTTACATTTAAAATACAATAATAAAAGTAACTCTAGGTTTTGGAAACTGAATTTCGGGAAAAGCTCTAAAAAAACTGCGAGACTCGATTTCTGAACTTAATATAATATGTACCTACAAATTTGTACGGAACCCTTGGCGGGCGAGACCGACTCGCACTTGTCCAGTTTTTTTTAGTAAGCATTGACACTTAAAAAATAATAAAACAGATATTGTAACGGTTACTGTTTTTATAGCTCAAAAGAATAATATTTTATTTTATAATTCGTGTGACCTCTTAGCCTTAAATTCGTACCACTACTTTACCACGATACTACCTGTGGAATTTTTTAGCACTATAATTTATGAACTACTTTACAGTAATAATAAACAGTTACAATACTGTTAAAAAGCTAAAGGGCTTAAGCAACATTTGGGGTAATATTGATTTTCATACATTTAATAAAATAGATTTTCTGAACAGATATTCTGATTAATTTTTATTACATTTTTGCAGCTTATCTGTTTTCAACTACTTTATAGATTTGAATTTATGTAGATGAATTAATTAGAAGGTGATATTAACAAATTAAACATAGTTTTTAATTTTGTACCAACATTGCCACATATTGCTATGATAAATTTAAAATGCCGAGATATTTTTCAAATTAGTTCAATGATTCCTTAACATATGAACAAGATTAAAAAATCGGCTTTTTCTCTATATAATATTAAAGTAGATCAAACGTAAGTATTTTTTAGCTCATTACATTTGTCCTTATTACTTAGAATTCACAGATTTTTCTCATGGATTGAAACGACAAAGGAAGAATAGATTACAATCAATGCGGAAGAGTAGATGTAAGCGAGTACTAACATCCGGTTCCGATGGTAGAATGTGCTTTCTTAATAACAATAAGTCTATGATAATCCATCCAATGACCGGCCCTTCTAAAAGTTGCTTAAATTGCGGGCCGATCATGCTAACCACTGCACCGTCGACCTTATTTTTAATACATTATGCTGAAAGAGGAGCGTCATGGCGCCAAGATCAGAAAGCACGTTCTATAAATGTGAATGTTGAGTAACATTCAGGAAAGCCGGTCATCAACTGAATAACCAACAAAATTGTATCTTTATCTTCAAAGGTATTTTCGGTGATTATATCCTAGTAAAGCTGATGATGAAGATGCCGTAATAATGGTTTCAATTTCAACAGCATTGGTTGGACTCCGGAAAGCGGCTACGCCGGCAACTCAGGGGTTCAGACACACATACATTCTACTTCGGAGTCAAGTTTTATGCCACTGACCCATGCAAACTGCTCGAAGAAATTACAAGGTAACTTTTGTACTAATGACCAATTATAATCAAATAAAATTTTCGTACAATCACACCAATAACCCTAGCCCAAAGTAAGCACTGTAAGGCTTGTGTTATGGGCACTAGGTTAACGGATAAGCATACATATATGATACTTAGATATGTAATATTCATATGAATATATATAAACACCCGTGACTTAGCTACAAATGCTCGTATTTATCATACAAACATCTGCCCCTTCCGGGATTCGAACCCAGGACCGTCGGTGCGAAAGACAGGATCGCTACCGTTGCACCAAACCGTCGTGAAAATATCGGTCGTAATTATATCCCCTGAAACTACAAATATCCTTCCAGAATTCCCTAGGGATGGGTTAATTACAAGTGACCTGTCTGATCAGGTAAATATTCGCCTCAGGGATTCAAACATATATGGATCTTTTTTTTCCTGAAAGGATTATATATTTATTTTGATAAAAATATTTACTTTATAGACGAGTTGCTGGCACAATAAATAGTAATATTACATACGCTGATTAATAACATACAAACCTATTTATTAATTTATTGTTACGGGGCCGTAATATTAAAATATATTAATTAAACTATTATAAGATATAAAATACGTGTGTAAAAAACAACCACGCCTCCGAGCCCTCAGATGGGATTCGAACCCACGACCTTTCGCAATCCGGGTGACTGCTCTGACCGCTGAGCTACCGAGACGCTGGCAAACGTGTCGAATTTTACAAACGTATTCCAACTTCTACTATGAGCTAGTATCGTTCCACCAATGTTGAACGCTAACTACCTTCAACATTGAAAGTAATATTTTTACAAATATTAAACAATCAATTAAGATGGAACCAGCTATAATTATGTTTTTATTTAATTTTTTGCATTCACAATGCAATATTTCTATAAGATATAAAATACGTGTGTAAAAAACAACCACGCCTCCGAGCCCTCAGATGGGATTCGAACCCACGACCTTTCGCAATCCGGGCGACTGCTCTGACCGCTGAGCTACCGAGACGCTGGCAAACGTGTCGAATTTTACAAACGTATTCCAACTTCTACTATGAGCTAGTATCGTTCCACCAATGTTGAACGCTAACTACCTTCAACATTGAAAGTAATATTTTTACAAATATTAAACAATCAATTAAGATGGAACCAGCTATAATTATGTTTTTATTTAATTTTTTGCATTCACAATGCAATATTTCTATAAGATATAAAATACGTATGTAAAAAAACAACCACGCCTCCGAGCCCTCAGATGGGATTCGAACCCACGACCTTTCGCAATCCGGGCGACTGCTCTGACCGCTGAGCTACCGAGACGCTGGCAAACGTGTCGAATTTTACAAACGTATTCCAACTTCTACTATGAGCTAGTATCGTTCCACCAATGTTGAACGCTAACTACCTTCAACATTGAAAGTAATATTTTTACAAATATTAAACAATCAATTAAGATGGAACCAGCTATAATTATGTTTTTATTTAATTTTTTGCATTCACAATGCAATATTTCTATAAGATATAAAATACGAGTGTAAAAAACAACCACGCCTCCGAGCCCTCAGATGGGATTCGAACCCACGACCTTTCGCAATCCGGGCGACTGCTCTGACCGCTGAGCTACCGAGACGCTGGCAAACGTGTCGAATTTTACAAACGTTTTCCAACTTCTACTAAAAATTAAATAAAAACATAAACTATTATAATTTAATGTATGAGAAATACCCAGGGCGCAAAGCGGATAATTGACAGTTACTGGTACGACAATAGTAAACGGTTAATTAAAATAGCTTATATCTTTATCTAGCGAACTTTATGGAATCTGAATTTAAATAAAACTGTACCCACAACGCGATACTATTGATTTTTTTATATTACAAGCCCCTCTACAGAAATAGGAAACTCCATTAATTTAAGATTGTAAAGATTAAATACATAAAAAACGATAATTAAAACTTCGTGGCTCCATTACTTCTTAACACATATCGTGGAAGGAAAGTCACAAGGAAAAAGAGTTTTTAGATGATGTTTAGAAATATGTTTTCCTTTCAGGCCGTACTGGGGCCGTTAAATAAAACATTAAATAATATTTTTCCCTTTAACATTACTTTTTATGTAAACGCGTTTATTGCTCTCTCTTTGTGCTAACGCAGACGTTATTAATTATGAAAATGTAATGTTCGCAAACACATACATAATAAATATTTTCTTATGGAACGAGAGGAGCAGATAGCGAAAATTTCCTTTGATGCTCTCACGTAATTATTTTAGGTAGATGAAGAGCCAACATGTTTTTTACTCTGGATTTAAATTAATGTTTTAATGGGAATGTATTTTATGTGTTACGTATGATTCCAGTTCTCAAGTGTATTTATAAATATTCATAACAGTCAAGGCCATAAAGAAACCGCTAGTCCTGTGACCCAAACTAAAACCTGTTAGGTAAGAACGGTTGACACAATTTCTACTAGTAGTGTATAATTTAAAAGCTAAGGTTATATCAATGCGTTATTTAGAAATATGGTGAAATAAAATATAACGCTCATTTGATAAAACCATGCGCTCTGTTGCTATAACATTCTAGGTCTAGGCACAGTAAACAGAACAGTAGGTTATCTAAGGCCGCCCGCCGAGTTATTAGCCTACTCTTGCGTTGATCCCCAGGGTCGTCACTTTTACTTTTAGTTAATATTTTCGAACAAGCAGCACTTGATCTAAATTTATGTAATAAAAAGCATATGATGATTGAATATTTGTTTGCGAAATCGTTATTGAGGCACCCGAAAACACTACAATATTTTTTCCCCTTTTTGAAGTAATGATACTCGTAATAATTAATATTATGGTAAGTGGCCGGCGAGAGTTGACGATCGCGAGCGGTCATGTGACGTACGCGCATGCTCACAGTCGCGCGGCACAGCCCGTACTGCCGTCACCTTATTCCCCCATATATTATGCTAGCGTGCGCGTGAAATCGCGTGCCGACACGGCGCGCGGCGCGCACGCACACATTCAAACCGAGAGCGGCACGTTTGTATGAAGATGTTTTACTGTTCTTTACTGTGGTCTAGGTCTAGGTCCATTCCAGGCACCATTTATTTCAGAAGGGTCAAAACAACGTTCACATTTTTTATGAAATGTTGAGATGAACATACTTACTGATAAATTTACATGGCTTACTGCGTTGAAATAGTTGTAGAAAAATTATAAAATAACTCTCAAGTTGAAACAAAATACGGCATTCATGATAGTAGGCGTCTTATATAATTGTTTTGAATTTGTTTCTAGGTAAGTATTTAATTATTGAAATATTCATGTTATTTTTCTATTATGCTTGGGGTGACTATTAAATATATTGACACTTATATTTGATATACAAAAAAATATTAACTAGAAATGTATGTTTCTTAAATTTAAAAATTTATGAATCTTCTCCAAGAAGGAAGATCTCTGAAATCCACTTTAAGATTTTATTTAAAATAGTCTTCTGGAAAAGAATTTCCGCACTGAAAATTGTGTTGGTGTAGTTTAAGAAATTTCTTTTTACATTGAGTTTTACTCCCTTTTTGTGTTCAATTACACAAAATGATATCAACATTTATATTTTAGCATTTATAATTTAATAATTGCTACATTCGCTTTTTGATGAATTCATATTATGCTCATAACTTTGCCGGCATGTCGACCACGTCAAATTCGTTAGTAGAATAATTGCTGGAGTTTTCTATTCAGTAATAAATAATTCTATTGCTCTTGGGGTTTTGTTTAATTTCATTTTAGTTGTACGCCAGATGGTTTACTTTCTCCTTAATTATTTCAATTGGGAATAACGTCTCATTTGAATTTTCTAATCTTTGTAAGGGCGTCTGTATTTAAGTGTAACAAGTTTGGTAAAATACAATCTGCATTTGTGATTAATGAACAATTTTGTGCTAATAAACTGTTGAAGTAAAGACTCTTGACGCTCTTATTTTCTAACTGATTAAAAAATTGCCTCCTGTTTTGAGTATTCGAAATATATCATGATAGCAAAATTTGCCAGGAGGCATTCGACTATTACTTCGGCTGAGATGATGATGATGAAAGTTATGGCTATATGATATTATGTGAGAGCCTCAGTTGCCTATCGGTTAAGGCATCTGGTGTGGTTAATGATAAATATGTGGGATCAAAATCAAATCTCGTCCAAGACGAATCAATAATTAAAATTATGAACGATATCCGCAAATAGTTTTTCATGTAGATCTACAGCACATCCGTAGTTTAAACTCTGAAAATAAATTTACTAGAGGTAGGTTACAATGGCTATGTAGGTCCAAATATCAAAGCGAATATTTTGTCGTGTTATTGATTGAACTTTATAAATTGAAAATAGTGTCAACGTCACTAACAGTTTTCGTCTATTTAGTATAGGAAAGACGAGGACAAATTATTATTTTGTTACCTGATTGCCTCAGTTTTGCCTCAAATGTCGCACTGCCATGATAATTAATGGTAATTAATGCATTGTTATTTTTCGCAATAGAATGATCGGCTCATATTAAAATTGGTTAATACGAGGCGAATATATATATCGTTGCAATTTATCCAAGGGTAGTCACCGTAATCTTATAGTTAGAAAGGTGGTTTTTATTACTATAAACCTAGACATTAAAAAATAAAGAGTTAATATATTTTTTTGTTATTTAATTCAATAACTGTCAATCTCGTATAGAACTAATGTAGAATATAAATATAGATAAACAATATTTTGATGTATAAATTAAAGTTTGGCTGCATTATTTTGCAAGAAATAATTTTCAAGATGCAAAATTGCGAAGTAAGGACATCAGGCATTTCCAATCTCGAGTGTTTTAGACTAACGTGCATTTGGTTTAATTACATATAACTTTTATTATTTTTATATATTTTATGTATTTTTCAATGCGATCTTATAAGATAAATTATTATTTAACTTATACTTAATTAGCCTCATAGTAGGACATATTTCCCACATGAAAATGTTTAAGTTTCTACTCTTTCTAAAACAATGAAGTCCTTTTTAATATTTCATTTCGATATCTTTTTCACTTAATTTTTACAAACACTCAACTATTATTCTAATTTTTGCTGTCCATCCTGGGCCCAAGATACTATGGAGCGTGGGTATTCCCCTTTATATTATACGACAACATCTGAACATCCCTCCTAGCAACGTGCTGGCGCCCGGTGCGGCGTTCTTTGTGATGTGTTGCGTAGTGCAGGCGTGCTTTTGCGCCGCCTCGCGTGCGCGCAGCAGCCGAGTGTTTCAGTTACCTTCTAACAAACTTACCTACCCTACCTTTCTTGCCTATCAACCTAACGTATAGTTATTAAGATATTTCAGCTTGTAATGCAAATCTTTAAGAGCACTTAAAACTGGTCAGCTTTTGAGAATCCGCAATTTGGAAGTTACTGAGGATACGGCATTACAAACAATAATTCACAACGACCATGCCGCTTCGAGGTACCGTAGTAAATAAGTTAATCGTATATTAATTGATAAAATTTTAAATCAATATATAAATCATAAACTCTCGTTATCGATAGAAAATATACTTGTATTTTTTGTAATTTTAATTGATTAACAAACGAAAATAGGATTCAAACAAAATAATTTGAATTACATAAGCACATTACCCAATTGGGAGTGATGAAATAAAAAAAGTTATCACTGAGTGATTACCAAATAAAAGTCAGTTAAGAATATAACTTTTTTAATCCTAAACGCTTATAATGTCTTTATCATAAATTTAAATATTTAATCAAGAACTTTAATCAAGAAAAATAAGCTGTATGGGTTTTTCGTATCGTCATATCATAACATTTAAGAGAAACCACGGAGAGCTATGACGTATTACGCACTGTTGTTTTTTTACAAAATCTATCGAATAAGTAGTCGGTGTAATAAATTGTTCGGGCGTAACGGTTATACCTATAAAATATTAGCGCGTGCAGAAAGGGATAGGGGAGGGAACGCACGCGGTGCCGCGCAAACGACTGAGCGAGGCAGATCGCGAACACGGATAGAGATTTATGTGAACTCGACGCGGCAAATCTAGGAAGGTTTACAGCTGCGTGGTTTTAGATCTTGCGCATAATATATAAACTACGTAAATTCATAGTTTTAATTTTGAACGGCAATTGAAGCCATTTAGAAGTTATCTTTGAAGCGAATTAAAGAGTGATTTAAGAAGCGACCACAACGAGTTGTTGGATTATAGAGACCGTGGCTTACGCATGTGATTGGGATATTCTGCGATCACTTAAGAATTAATTTCTGACAACTTTGTCAAGTTTATTCGATGACTACGTAAATTAGTAGATAGTTCTCATATGAAAACTGTGTTCCACTCGTTGTATATTGTGTAATTATCAACTAAATTAACTGTTTTTTATTTTGACTAACCCATACTAATAGTGCGCAGTCTGGTCAATGGGGAATCATCTTACCACTTTTCGCATCCAAAAGCAAAAAAACCGCGCGAAAATGTGTGATTTCATTTGAAATGTGATGAGATGACATATTAGCAGCACGAAGGCAAGAGCGACTCCGTTTTACGAGTACGTCGCGTCGCTTCGGTCCGTTTGCGAAGACTAAAGTTTACAGTTGTTGTTATGTCGACTCGAGTATTATACCTAATATAAATTATGAGAACATACAAGGGGAGAATCTGTTCTTGTTGATCTGTATTATATCGAGTTTAAAGATTTAAACAGGGTAACAGGTGGTTGATGATTTGCAGCATAAGTTTGTTTAGATATTTTTTTATTAAGTTTGGTCAGAAAAATTCTATCTACGTTTATAATAGCGAGATTATTGTTTTACTCATAAATGCGTACTTCATATAGGCATATAATCATGAATATGTGGAGGTTTTTTTATGTTTAATTGAATTTAAGTGCTAAACTAGATCAAACATAAAAATAATGTATTGTTTAGTATTTGCCAAACAATGCATAACCAGCCGCAAGCAGCTGTTTAAGGGTTGCCACTTGGCTATTTGTCTCGACCATGTATTCGAACCGTATATTGTGATAATTTTCCGGGCTAGCTACCCGATCTGCCAATTTCGCGACTGTACTAATATTTTTAATAGGCGCTGTATATACATTAGCTCAATGCGAGTGTTGGTGTTTTTAAACAATTGTATTACATATTAATCGTTCATATTAATTTTATCTAACCTCTAGAAAGAAACTTAAAGCAGGACTTTTATAAATGGCGGTTTGGAAATATTCTATTACGTAGTAATAAAATACATCTGTTAAACAAGTGCTTTGAATCCAGCAGCCGTTAGCAAACATTCCACTGGTTGGAATTTAATATTACCGATTTAATATTACTACATACTTACAAGTACTACATATCGTATTACGATAATTCGTGAACTCTCAATTTATGAGTCAGCCTGTTTTTTGAAATCTCGAGTAATCAATCAGCACAAATAAAAAAGTATTAGTTAAAAATTGAGGATACTTTTGAATTCGGTGAGATAATATTATATGTGACTGCCAGTAAAATCACGAGAACAGGCATCGTGCGCTAAAATTTTTGTCAATCGGTATTTATACGATCATTGAAAACTGTTTTAGACACGAAAAAATTATGTTTATTTACATAAACGTGTTTATTTATAAAAAATATATTAAAAAGATTGATCCTCTTAACTTTATATAAATTACAAATAACACTGATAAAAACACTTTAAATAGAAAAAAATGTCGTACTTTCATCTGGTAAAGTATGTACCGAGCAAAGTAATGGCATTGACTCACTGGAGTGACTTACTTAATTGGCTCTTTCTTTTGGAAAAAATCACTAAACAATTTAATCGTTGGTGGAAAAAAAATAGGTACGATAATATTACAAGCTTTTTCATCATTTGCTACTTTCTGATAGT
Organism: Calamotropha paludella; assembly: GCA_927399485.1. Taxonomy (NCBI): domain Eukaryota; kingdom Metazoa; phylum Arthropoda; class Insecta; order Lepidoptera; family Crambidae; genus Calamotropha; species Calamotropha paludella. The sequence goes on along the minus strand of OV656804.1, from coordinate 16,183,519 downwards.
TACCGCCATCTGTTTCCCAATGTCTACTTTTATCACTTACCCTCCATGACACAGTGCTGCAATAAAGGTTTTATTACTGGCAGGCGTATATGATTACACTAGCAAAAGCATTCAATCATAAAATATTAGCTTTTGTAGATATATAAATGTGTACTAATATATTTGTAATAACGAATAGCAATTTTAACAATATTTCTTACATTCACGCCTAAGCCCAGAGTAAGCACTGTAAGTCTTGTGTTATGGATACTATGGTGATAGAAAAACATACACATATAAATATAAATGAAATACAGGTATGTAATATTCACTGAATATATGTAAACACCTACGACTTATGTACAAATGCTCGTATTCATCACACAAATATTTTCCCTTTCGGGAGTCGAATACGGGCCGATTCTGTGCGCCAAGTAGGATTGCTATCCTTGTATTAAACAATCGTTAATGAAGAGTGCTGTGAATATTTAGCTCAATTCTCTTTCTCTAAGTAAAGGCCGATATAGTGCAACGGTAGCGATCCATCCCGGTAAATGCAATGTTTTGTGATAAATACGAGCATAAAACTCCAAAGCCTACAACGCTTAGCAAGCATTGCGGCAACTGGATGCATGAGAACCACCCCATCAATCGCCCTTGAATACTTGCTCAATCTAAGACCCCTACACCTCGCTATTCAAGAAGAGGCACAGGCGGCCGCACTTAGATTAAGAGCAAACGGATTATGGAAACAAAACATAGAAACACCACACTCAACTGTTCTAAAGGATATCCTTAAAGAAAACCCACTCTTTGAGGCACCTACGGACAGTATACAGTGTCATCATGTTTTCGATCGAAGATACAATATCCAACTTACAGCAGAAAAAGATGATAACTCTGGCACAAGAGAAGTAAGGATATACACAGACGGTTCCAAAACCTCACAGGGCACTGGAGCCGGTGTCTTCTCGAACGACCTAAATATCAAAATCTCGACCACTTTAGATAAACTCAACACTATATTCCAAGCAGAATGTATAGGTATCACCAAAGCTGCACAGGCGGTTGCAGCCAGAGATGTCAGAGACCACAATATCAAAATCGTCTCCGACAGTGCATCCGTACTTCAAGCTCTGCAAAGCAACACCATAACATCTGTCCTAGTACTGGAGTGTCACAATACACTCCAGCACATTGCAAACACAAACAGCATAACTTTGCAATGGATCAAAGGACATAGCAACTCACTAGGCAACGACGCGGCAGATGAACTAGCCAAAAGGGGTTCAAATGGAACGGTGTATGGACCGGAACCATTACTGCCTATTCGGAACGTGCACGACAGTAGCGCCATCTGCAAACGGAACTTTAAGGGGCATATGTCAAAAAATAAATAACAACAGCTTGTTATTTTTATAGATTAGAGTGAATAAAATATGCTTTAAAAGACAATAAATGGTATGTTGAAAGGATTTTGTTAAAAACTGTTTATGGAGAAATTGACGTTATTATAAAAACTGGTTTTGAGAGTGTAAAACACACAATAAATTTCCAGCCCCAAACTATGCTAAAAGGAAATAAATTGGTGTTAGCAAAACATGTGAGGAATTTAGAAGAACTGAGAACTAATGGCAATAGTTATTTAATACGAGCCACCATCATTCGTCAAACATCGGTGACCTCAACACCATATAAAAAAAGTTTAAACATAAGTACTCTCCTAACCTAAAAACTTGACTAAACATTTAGATAAAGTTATGTCAAAAATTTATATTCATTGCATTTATTACAGATCGATCATGCTCGGGTTGTCACTGGAGTAAAATGCAGCTGCGTTTAAAACCAGAGCGTCAAGTGCAAACACGTTGCTGCTTTAATATGTTACATTAACACAAAAGTTAGTAATTCAAAAACGAGCATCAAACAACAATGGGGACAACCCAGTATTCGTCAATTAGTTGCTTGTAAATATTGGAAAGGGAGATAATTTTCAAGATATGTTTGGATCAGTATCTAAGACTGAATGTTGTGAACCACAATCTATATTACGTCATGATGAATTACTGCAAGAGTCATCTTTAAAACAAATACTACAGGCAACAGAGTAGACTCTAGATACGAGCCTAATAACTGAATATATATCTACATATAAAATAATGACCCATTTTCTATAATTTCAAAACAGCATTGACAAGTTTGTTTGTTTCCCTTGCCCGATTTGTTGCACATTTGTGCCGCGACAAGCGCAGCGATCGTTTTCTTTACCCCTTCCACCCACTTCGCACAGATTCAATACCCATGGCACAAATTAGAACATGGCTGCGTATAAAAACAGAGGAAAACCACCAAACAGAATGGAACAATAGTGTAGGCTGCAGGCAAACAAAGAATGCCATTCCGGTGGCTTCGAAGAAGCTTGCCCGCAACCTCACCAGACTAAACAGGGACGACATCCGCAAAGTACTAGGTACTATAACCGGACACAGTCCTCTGAATAAACATCTATTTACCATAGGTGTGACAGATAGCCCTCTGTGCAGAGGCTGCATGGAGGCGGAGGAAACGCCACATCACGTGCTCTTGGAGTGCAGGAGCGTGGCCGATCAACGGGCACGTTTTCTCCAGTCTCCAAAATCACTACCGGAAGCTTGTAGTAACCTGAAAAGGCTACTCGCCTTCTGGAACGGACTAGGATGGCTGGAGTAAAGGAAGAATACTCAATCACGTACAATGGCCCAATCAGGAGGCTAAGTGCGGAAAATGCCCCGTAAAACTAACTAACTAACTAACTAAATACGAGCATTTGTACCTGAGTCATGGGTATTTATGTATATTTCTATAAATATTACATATCTATGTATGATATATGTATGTCCATCCGTTACCCTAGTATCTATAACACAAGCCTTACAGTGCTTACTTTTGGCTAGGCTAATTGATGTGAATGTAAGAAATATTATTACAGTTATTACCGGTGTAATAATACCAATTCGCGTATGTAATAGGTTATAAGGGGACATTATCCCATCGATAAGGTGAGCTCCTACCCCAGAGTGGAGCAATTCATAAACTGATTATGGTGATAAATTAATATAAAGAAATATTGTGAAGTTTTTGGGGGAATGCTATATTAAAACTCAATGTACATTGAATTTTAATATAGAAAGTCAAAACAGTTACAAAAGCTTATGTACAGATAACAGTGCCTGAACATTTCTTATTCACTTATTTTTATGCGTCGCGTGTGCCTGTGCTAACGAGTATTTTCCTATTTTGGGTCATCAGTCTCACAATATCAAATGTCTAATATATATTGAAACCATCTGACGAGAAATAATTTCACATGTGGTCTGATAACATTTTTGAGTGATATCAAGATAATTCCATGGGAACCGTCAGCACTTGAGGCGATCTCTTTAGTAGTTGTAATAACAAATAGAAACCTTATATTACTTACGCCTGCCCGTATGCTACATATGCTTCTAACATTTGAATGAACGTGTTTATAGATCACAACGCACGAGTATTATTAGAATTCGTTCGTTTGATGTCATATTGGTTTCCGTTACTGTATGAAAGATATTTCGAAGAAAATTATAAATTTGAAATCCGAAGTTAAAGATAACAGAAGGTGAACGTTTAAAAGGCGGTGCCGCTATAAAAAATACCACAAAAACTTGGGTTCTTTAATTCCAAATGTAATATGGTCATTGTTCTCGTTGATACCTCTGCGACTGTGATTACATTCAGCCACGTCTTTTCAGTTTTATTACGAACTGTTAAATTTCCATGACCATAAAAAGAAGTTGAGCTGGCACGGAACAAAAGAAGGTCTAGTGCTCTTGCAGTAAACTGGTGGGCTCGTAAACCGGCAACGCAGATACTACGCTGAATGAATGGCTCGCCTTTGCACGACGCGACCCTGTCAATGCTGAATACGGAATACACAGGAAAATTACATTTCAAATACGAATTTAATTGGAGACACTCTAGTAAATTGCCCAATTCATTTTTGCATTTTAGCCACAATTCAAAAAATTACGACGCTAACGAAATTAATTTTTGTTTGAAACTTTCATCTAATTTGTAACTCGACAACAATGGCTTCAATTGAAGTGAGTTAAGTTTAAAAGTAGAATATTATAAAAAAGTGTTCATTATTCTTCAGCGTATTCTCTTAACGGAAAGTAAGAGGAAACGGGAAACGTTGGGATGTTTTATTAAAATTTTGTTATTACGGTGTTGACGTGCCGAGCCGCTCAACCTTTATGTTAGTAGGTACAGGCACCAGCACATCAAACTTGTACTAAAATGTAAACGAACAGCTTTAAGTCCAACAAATAGAGTTCAATATCAATTGAAAAATGGGACAGTTTGTGGGAGATTGAAGTAAGTGCTGTTGTCTGTACGTCTCTTTTGTACTTGTGAGTACTTACAGTTTAATGCTCATAAATGCTTTGAAAATCGTTATTGTTATGGTATTTTAATATTTAATTTCCTTTCAAGGGCTATGTTTTTAAAATGTTTTCACTAAGCTTCCTTTATGGCTAGAGAAAAATGAGTTAAATAAACGAGCTCTATCCTTCATGAAATATTCCGTGACTTGCTAAAGGAATACCTTTATAGAAACTCTTTGCGATCTAAAGATGGTCTAGACGACTTTCTATTGTCCTTGCCCCTTTAAAACATCGTTTGAAACATATTTTATTCATATCTTGTCTGCTTCTCTTTCTTCGTTTCATGTATTTCAGTGATGCGTATCAATTTAATTGCAACTACAGTCTTTCAAAACATGATTTGGATTCGTTCATAATAGCGCTGTCAACATCTTGAGATACAAAGATAGGCCTTTGATCAACAACAAACAATAGAAATGTACCTATAACTTGTATATTTTTTTAAACCTCTTTTTATTGTTTTTAGCGTTGATCTAAAATGAGTTTTTTCTCCTCTGATTAAATCATACTTGATGTGCAGGTACCAGCTATTCTTGCAGTTAAAGCAAGATGTTCTTCGCGGCCGGTTGCCAGTTAGCTTCGATCTTGCTGCGGAATTGGCTGCCTATGTCTTACAATGTAAGTAAAAACTCAAGATATATAGCATGTTCATTATAATATAATGAAAGATAATCGAGTTACAATAAAGTGTGTTAAGGCAAAAATAAAATATACTAAATATATAATTGAAAGCAACATACGCGATATACGATAATAACTATAAAATGCGGTCCTGCTAAAAGTCCTTACAACCTTAGTCCTTACTTATAAACGACGTTCATCTCGCTTCTATATAAAAAACATACTTTGCACGGCGAATTCCACGTTTTACGGCGGAAGTTAGAGTTTGCAAAGCGCGAATGATACTCTGGTATTACGATCGGTAATGACCGCTTTGCGTCATTGGGCCCTTTTCTACAAACAAGATACAAACATAAATCTATCTTTGTATTCAAATCAAATAATTAGTTTTTGCTTTATTTGTCAATATTATACATTTGATAAATATATTTGAAGCGAGCAGATCAAGTTCAAAGTTCGAACCTCGCTGTTCTTCTATTGACGTGGTTTCTATGGCAACCAGTTCTCTACCTTGTTAATCAAAATGTAATTTATAGTTAAGCAAAATTAAAAAAAAACAACTATTTAGTGTCAAAAGTTGCTTGGTTTATTATTTAGAAAAAATGTATATTCTAACCAAGCTTGTAACAAAAAATATAGTGTTTTATAGGATGCTGTATAAAAGTGTCAGTGCTCAAATTGGTTATGCACCCAAACAAGAAATGATTTTTATTATTCTGTCCATCTGTTACTATCTTATAATTGTTGGCCGAGCAGAAGCTGAAGTTAATGTGATGTTATTATACAAATTTATGTTATATTTTGCATTGTAATAAATATTAAAATTGACTTTAAGACCTATATTTAAAGAAAATGACGCATCGATATTGTGTTTTAATCTTCTAGCTTTTTTAACATTTCATAGTATAACTTAAATATTTCTACATAATCTAAATTATGATGAAACTAAAGCATTTTAAATACATCAGGTATATCATATAATCTATAATCTTAGAACACAAATTTGTTGTTTGTGTGTTTGTCTGTCCGCTCTTTTTCCATTGTATACGCGTTGCCATAGCAACGCGTTACCGGGTCAGCTAGTCTTTAATCTAAGAACACAAATTTGTTGTTTGTGTGTTTGTCTGTCCGCTCTTTTCCCCGCTCTTTTTCCATTTTATACGCGTTACCATAGCAACGCGTTACCGGGTCAGCTAGTTCTTACAAATATCGTAGCATATTCTGAAACACGGCTCGTCTTTTCCTTGTGTTATATATTTATTTGCTATAGTTACTTAAAACTACTATAAGCCTACTCCACTATAACGCTGATCCAGACATTTCCACTTTTTATGAGGCCCTTTTTTAAATGTAACCAATTTCAATATTTTTCTAAGTATTTATTGATCTATATTGGTTTGGGTAACATTATCAGTACAAAACAAATTTATGATTAAGTGGGTGTTCTATTTTCCAGACATTTTATTTATTTATTTATTTATTTATTTACTTAGGTCTACTCACAGCTTATGCACTAAATACATCATTACTTACTTAATTATCTAATCTTAACTAAGTACATAAACTACTTACAAGAAGACACATCTTGCTTTTAATATTATAATACACACTTAACTTACCAATTATTATTCAATGTACGAGTATTTTCATAATTTTAATTTTATAATTTTAAGTAAAAATGACATAAACAATATTTGACAAAAGTGGTCTTTTAACTGTAATTAATAATGCCACTGTTGTATAACACCTTGCGTATGCTATTGGGAGAGTCTTGAAACACGTCAATTAAGTCCGAATATTTATTTAAAATTCGAGATAGATGTGGGATGGCTGAATTGGCACCTAAGACCGTGTATCTAAGAGGAGGACAGAGTGGTGTTATGGGCTTTCGAGGTATCCTATACGGGGCTCTAAATTTGAATTGTGATAGTAGAGTGGGGCAGTTGATTCTACTTGTTAAGATATTACTCAGAAAAATTATATCCAACTGATCCCTTCTATTTTCGAGTGACATCATTTTAAAACATTTTAATCTCTCCCCGTAACTTTTAATTTTTTTATGCAAGCCTTTAGAATACGCAAGATGCCACACAAACTTTTTCTGCACTCTTTCAAGTCGAAGAGTATGTGTTGCGAAATGTGGGCGCCATACGACACTACCATATTCCAAAATACTCCTTACTAAAGAGTTATACAATAAAATTTTTGTTTGCGTATTCTTGAAGATCTTTGCATTTCTTATTACAAACCCTAGCATCTTCGAAGCCCTTTTAACTACATTATCTACTTGGGAAACGAAAGATAACTTTTGATCAAAGTATATACCAAGATCCTTCACACTCTCTGAAGTTTCCAATGCAACACCTTGAAGATAATACTGAGTAGCAGTGAGGTTCATTTTTCGTGTAAAATGAACTTGTCGGCACTTTCTTGGATTGAGCAACATACCGTTATCAGTGCACCAGTCAACAAGATTATTTAGATCATCCTGCAACTTCACAGCATCGTTATCTGTTTTTATCTGTAGTCCCATCTTTAAATCATCTGCGTAAAGGAATGGAGTGGCATAGTTGAGACATTTTGGCAAATCGTTCACTAGTATGTTGAACAAGATTGGTCCCAGATGCGAACCCTGAGGTACGCCAGACAGTATGTCACGATAAGTAGAGCGATATCCATTAATCACAACCTGAAATTTTCTATTTGTAAGGTAGGATTTAATCCATTTTAATAAAGAACCCGTAATTCCCCACGAATTCAATTTCCCTAACAGCACATTATGATGCACCTTGTCGAACGCTTTGCAGAAGTCTGTATATATAACATTTTTGTCAGATGCTGTCTTGTCTGTGAACATAGTATTTTTTTACATACTTAGGCTAATTTCGTCAATTTTCATTACCACACAGAGTTTATTACGTACCGTACCATAAAACAGACCAAAATTGTTGGATTGATATAAAATGTTGGCTCAGAAGTAGGTCTTTGTACATTTTTAGTGCCCATTTCACCTTAAGCATAGATTAACGAATTAAGGCGACGACAAACTAAACACTTCCCATAGTTCCCGTTTTAAAAATGTAACCAAAAATACCATGAACGTAAGTAAAACTTTTTTTTTTTATGGAACCATATACCCAAAATAGTAAGTTATGGAGATAATAAATAAGATTTACATTTTTTTTTTACTTCCAACGTAGTTATTATCCTCTGCATGCCGATCCAATAGTTCGTTTCAAAAAAGAATAGCACGGTTAATTTTTTTAAACCCTAAATCAAGGATCCTATGGTCATAATTGAATTTAAATAAGAACTAACTATAAATTTGAGAATGACCAAAATATATATTAACCGATTTTTTTCACTGTAGCAACAAGAAAATTAATTCTTCAACTTCTCTCTCGGCACTTCGATAGGTTAATCAAAGTCAACCGACAGACTGTAATTAATTGATACTTTATTTTTCAGAAGAAGAAAAGATATTTAATAAATACGAAAAACGGTCTCGTAAAAACGTATTCTTCACTAAAACGCTGTTAAAATATACCGCGAGAAGATTGATGCGTATTGGTTTCCGCTGCTATTATATCCGTTTTCCTATCTTATGCCACTTAAAGGGCTAAAATAATTTCTTATAAGATCACAGCTTTTTTGAATGATGTATTATATCTACTAGAGACAATCAACCAAAACCAAAACTTGTCCATTACTGATTAAAAAATATAATCTTAGGCTTGTAAGAAACGGGATTTAACAAGAAATTGTAACGCGTTGCTATCTGCTTTTTTAAATAATATAATCAACTTTATTAATATTTACAAAGATAAAAAACTTTCCAAACAACGTAAAACGTTATAAGAAAACTAGAGGCAATCAACACCAAATTTTTGTCGTGTGTCTTTTACGCTCAGTAAACTTTATTATGTATTATTTAAGATAGTCTGCGCAAATTCGCAAGTCCGCATTCGTGCCTCGGATACTAAGCGGTGGAGGCGGCGCCGGCGCGGGGGCCGCTAACCCGCTATTTACCACTTGACAAACCAACTACTAGAACTTTTATTTATTCTATGATGACATTTCGAACTGCTGACTATCTCGCTGCAACTTGCAACTTTTATATTGGTTTAACAATTTTTGAGAAGAGCTTTTGGGTGTAGTTGCTACTTTAAGATATAGCTGTTTTGCAGTTCGGTCTCAATTCCGGAGAAATTCGTTTTCTCCGTATTTTCACGTATTTCGACTTGCTCATACAATACGATTGGTAATTTCAGCACGCAAATCATGTCTCAATAGCCTAGACCTCTAGAGTGTAGCGTCAGGCTACCACTTCGAAGGCAGAGTTACAAATCATATTTTCTTTTCGTTTTTATTTATTGTTGTTATTTTTCAGTTATTTTGATCTCTTAGACTACATGACTAACCACAATGAAATTATCATATACAATAAGAAATTTTAGATTAAGATCACAAAAATATGTCTTATTTTTTCGTTTCTTTATTTTTTAAATTACACGAGTGTAATGACAAATTTCCGAGACTAATGTTCATACAATTTCACTATACATACATTAAATTTTCACACGCAACGCGCTCACGTGACAAGATTCCTAAGTCCACTTATATGTCTCCCGGTATGAGAACTAGTATGTTATTATAGGGATTATGTAAACACAAGTAATATATAAGCAAGTGAAATGAAGAAATACTTGTAGTAAATTAACTAATGAAACCATATAATTTCAGTAAGTTATTATAATAATATGACGCGCCTCTTATATCTTCCGTATATACTAATTTAATAATAAAATGCTAGGAATTTTTTTCGCACAGCACGTTCATATTACAATTCAGTCACATGTTGTAAAAAACTATATGTAAAATGACCAAAACTGTTAGTGTTGAATTTTAAATGCAATATGTTTAAAATGCTCTTGTTGGAATGGCTAACATAAAGAGTTTTAAGGATATTAGACCGGTCTCCAGATTTATATTTTCTCATCCACTCATTGGTTCAGTAAATAAATAGGTGAGTAGTCGAAGTCGCATTGAATTTACTTGGCTGTAATAGATAGGTCCATTCTTATGGAGGTGAAGCCACTACGGAGTCGGAATTTCACCGTAGGTAGTAGCCAAATTATCGGCAATATCGTTGTTGAATTTTTGCATAACCAACTGATTAGAATATGAAAAACGAGTAAAACTTTGCGAACAATTTACATACATAGCAAGAAAATCCAGCTCGGAAATTCGGTACGTTCCAATTTTTTAATCAAAATTAAACAAGAATATTAATTAACTTTTACCTTTGAAGATGAACATCTTTATTAATTATCTCCCCATTAATATTAAATAACTTTTCTTCTTTTTGCTTATTAAGTTTACTGAATATTAATATTTCAGAGCATATAAATATGCGTTTTGCTATTCACAAAAGCGTATTTATGATGAGAAAACTTAATAAATCAAAATGTTATTACAAAGACTTTGTAATCAAGAAAAAAGTCTTCAACTTATGCGGAGGTTATGGAGGGTATAAGTGGTCTGTGAGGAGGTAAGATCTAATATCAATGTGTTATTCAGGAAGTAAATGAGCCATCAGCGGCGCAGCGTCGTTTGCATCTAATCTCGTCCGCATCAGCGACCCTGGGCCCGAGGGACGCATCAGAACATTGCGACCGCTCGTTTGCTTACTTAATAGCGTTGGCTCCTTCTATATGAGATTCCGAACTGAAATGAGCAGTCAATGAGACAAAAAGAGTCATTAACAACCGGAGATTTGCTATTCGTAGCAAGCTCGTTTGCTCTATTTATAGTAAATTAAAAGCTACACAGTTGATTATAAAAATATAATTTTAACTTGGCGATTAACATTACGAGATTTTACACATACATTTGTTTCACCTCATTCTATTTTATGTAATCTTATTTTTTACATTTTTATCTACAATACCGGGCTTTGTAAAAAAAGTAAAACATTCAGGAACAACAAGATTAATTTATCACTGTTGCTCGTCTATTTTAGGAGAGCTCTTGAAAGATCGGTTTTGGACTTAACACGGACACTGTGGTTCGGTTGTGTTTCGCAACGAGTTAGCACTTGAGCACCATTTCTCGCATTAATCAACATGTCGGGTGTAAGACACCAAACGAGATGTATTGCACGAGATATAATTGAGTGGATGTTCCTGGTAAACTTTTTCTACTGTTGACCCAATTCCGTTAAACCGAATGAGGGGAAAAAAATCTTTACATTTTGATTCTTTTGGCGCAACGGTAGTGTCCTGTTTTTCGTACCGACGGTTCTGGGTTCAAATACTGTTAGTAGCAGATGTTTGTGTGATGAATATAATATAATATACTATACATATAAAAATATAATATACATATAAAAATTATATGTATATTATAATTTATGAATATTATATATCTATGTATCATATATCTATGTCTATTTGTTACCCTAATATTCATAACACAAGCCTTACAGTGCTTACTTTTGGGTAGCGTAATTGGTGTCAATGTAATAAATATTATTATATATTATGTTTGAACATAACGCAAGTCATTTGTTATTTTAGTTGGTAGACGTTAAATTCATGCAGATTAAAGTTTAGTCGCTTCACTAAATGACTCATCGTAATAAAATAAATAAACTCTATGATTTGTGGAGATACGCTTTATTTCCTTTTCTTCATCTATACGTGTAATGGTTATATCAACCTATAGTAAATGCACATAATTAAGGTGCTTAATATCATTTTCATCATCTCAGCCAAAAGACGTCCTTAGTGGACGACTCCCAAAAATAGGGGGCTTTGTCAGAATTTCCACGGTTGGAAATATTCGGAAAACACTGTTGCCCGTTTTAAGGTCTACGGGAGGTGTATGATAATTATCTGTAGTATAATTAGTCGCCTTTTACATCACCGTTAAATGTGAAGGGTTGGTGCTATTTCACTCTGCCTGACACCACACGGCTGAAAATATCATCAGTGGTCCATATCATATTATCTTACGCCAATCTTAAAATAATGGTGATAGTTGTGCATGAACAATCTTAAGTACATCATTCAAACACACTGGAACAGTAAACGAACCAGAAAAAGGTTAAATTTTGAAAATAAAATCAATAATTATAGTTTTTTCCTCATACCTTTATTAGATACCTTACCCGCGCGACTAGATTTTTAGTTTGACACTTTCTCATTGTGTCTATTTGCAGAAAAAAAAAAATCTGTCACAGAACTCTTAAGGCTATAGAGATTTTACCGTTCCGTCCTTGTGGCACTCCAAAGAGGAAACCGATGTTCAGCAGTGAACTTAACTTATAATGGCTGATGATTATACTTATGTTTTGTTATAACGGTATTAATTTCCGTTCTGTGTGGGTTTAAGAACTAAGCTTGAACCGACAAACATACAGAAACTAAAGGTTTTTTTTTGTTTTATCTTCCTTATAGGAAATATTTATGATGTACAGTGGACCCCTGGTTATCTGGCCCCTGTGTAATCCGAAGCCGACATGCCTATCACTGTTGGATGTACCTACACACACATTATTTTGGCAAATCATCACTAATGTAGGTACTGCATGATTGAGCAGGTTGCAAAATGTACGCGCCAACACTACGCTGTATTGTGCTCAACGCGTGTTGTAATGTGTCATTATATGTATTATTTAATTTAAATTCACTCGTCCATTAAATACCCGCCAGATAAAAATTGGCAGACTGTTATAACAATTCTTTTGCGCAGAGGCTAGTCAAATGTAGCCACAAGTATATCTTCAACATTTGTATAACAGCCGAGGCAATCTGGCTGCCCCTTTACCGCATGATCGATGTTCACAGATCATTCACATCTAACACGAAACAGATTCCTCTTGGCTTGCACACCGCATTGGTACGTATTTGATACCAACAATCAGCCAACGAATTCGTTTGATGTTTCTAATATGTATTACTCGGCATCTCTTTAAAGTTTACAACACAAACATTCCACCAATATTTGTTTTAACGTTTTACGGTTATCTTATTCTTTTTAAATAGAAAATGAATGAAGACTGCTTTTTTCACATAGTAAAATTAAGAGAAAAATTATCTGTAAGAACTCATGGAACAAAATGAGGGAGCTCAAAGAATTAAATTATTATTTTTGGAAAATTAAAGGAGAATGACACAATTTGCCTATACTGCGCAACAATGAAAAATGCCTCAAAAAATGCTTCTAAATTAAGGCTTCGCATTGTGAATTTTTATGTAAAAGCTCAATATACTTTATAAAATAATATTTTAGTTTAGTTTTTAGGTCGTTCTTTTTTTCTATTACACACAACCCATTATCTGGAAGGAAAAGAATCTATTAATATACAGCCACGAATATAACGAGTTCCAATAATTATTGTTACTTAAATAAAAACTATGTGAAACAGTAGCTGACTGTTTAAAAATATCTTTTCTTCTTCATTTTCTTTTTATAATGACTAGTTTTATGAGTGAAAAATATTTATTTGTTGTGTTCATGTTCATATTCTTTAAACGCCACAATTCTCTCGGCATTAATAATTATATCACAATATATTAAGCAGTAAAAATTCAACCTTAATAATAATTACAGCGAAATTGTTATAATATGATTATTAACTGTGATTCCATATTATATTCTTCTAATATTTATTTGGTGAACTTCACTTTTAATAGTAAATAATAAATGTAAGTATTCATGATTTGTAAAGGATTTCATTGCTATTTGGTCCATGGTGTCAACATTTAAACAATTAGGCTGTATGGGCTTTCTACCCTTTGCCTTTTCGTAAGGAAGAAATGTACAAAAAAGTCTGTTTGTTTGGTTATTCAGATTGTCAGTGTTTGATTGATGTAGTTTTGAATATTTTTCGAACAGGATATTGGTAAAATTTCTGTGAGAAACGTATAAAGCCACATAATAAAAAAAATATCAATACTACTTCTGTCTTGAGTGAACATTGAGTTGAGTAATCCTCCGTTAAAGCTATAGTTCATTTTTTTTAGCATTAGAAATTATGTAAACAAAGAAGCAGTGGTGGCTAACCTTGTGCTGGAGTCCACTTTGACCGGCTTTAGGCTCGTCCATTGTTAAACAGATTAAATAACAAATAACAACCAAAACTTTTAACAAAAAACTTCAACAAAAACAATAGAAACTTAACAATAAACCAAAGAAAATAGTCAAAACAGATAAATGCAGACGTTGACATTTGCCGCTATTGTTGCAAATGGCGGCCATGTTAAACGACCATTTTAAAAATCACCTAATATGGTACGTATTACAACATCGGCTAGTACTTTTTAATTTTGTCGCGTCAAACTGACCAACGTTTCGTTCCTCAAGTTTATAACTTCTGCTTCTTAAGGTACTTTTTAGTGCAAACTTTTCACGATGTTCCGTTTTGCTTGTTACATTATATGTGTACAATAAAGTACCCAAACTTTGTTCTTTCTAATGCTAAAAAACTTTTTTGTGAAATTATATGTTTTATTGTTATAGAGAAGCATCTACGAAAATTTCATTCTTTGGATGAGTTCTCCAACTCAATGCTGAATGTTTAAAGTTCATGGATCGACCTCATTTAACGATATTAATGCAACAGCTACATTTCTGGATGATGTATTTTTTTTGTTGAAGATGTTTAAAATAAAAAATGTAAAAATCTCTCGTTGTCTTTCTACCTTCAAATATTTATTGCCTACTTAAATAGCTATCCCGCTAATAACGTTCTTCAATAAGATTTTCTGTCCAACACACTTGTTTTGAAACCTACCTTTAGAAAAATTCTTGTCGGTATTATATAAAAGGTAAACTAATATTAATATATGATGTATTAACATCAAATAAAAATGTAAATTTTATATACTCCTCCATGTGTTAAGCAAAATTTCACAATTTTTTTAGAGGAGCAAAATATGCAAAGCAAACAATTTGTCTTGGTATTTAATTTTTTTTTGACAGCTGTCAACCATCTGCCAAATGTTGACGTTAATTATAACCCCAATTTACTACTTTATGATATGATTTCCCAAACATCCCTATTGTTTTTAAAAAAAAATATATTTTTATTAAAATCTGGCATTCTCCTTTAATAAGCTCCTGCTTTGATTGGTTAAAAAATAAATATAAATTTATAATAAAAAACCCCGTCTTTTTTATTTTAATGTTTTGAATAGTTTAAAAAAATAAAATATTTCATTCGAGCATTCAATATTTTATTTTAAATTTATAAACTAATTAATGAAATTGCGCAAAAATACATTAGAATTAGAGATAATACATTCGTAATTCCGCGGCAAGCATCACAGGTTGCACTGGTTACAACTTTAATTGACAGTTTTAAAGATTTACTCCACAATTCTTAAATTTGTAGTACAAGGTGTCTCAAAAGTAAGTTCACATTTGCTTATTTTATTACGCGAAAGCAACTATTCTGAGGGGCGCGGGGGGTATGTCAGTCGGTAGTCTGGCTCTTGGGAATTTAGTCGCTATGGAGCGTTTCTCTGGTGCGGACCGTGCGTTGTGCGTACGTGAGTTTTACAAAAACGGTAATTCGGCGACTGTAGCGCGTAGAAAATTCTGCAGTATTCGACATATTCGTGACTTAAATGATGCGCCTAGCACTCGACTCATTGCAAAATGGGTTAAGAAGTTTGAAGAGACTGGGTCAACTCTGGAGAAACCAAAATCTGGGCGGCCAAGAACATCAAGAACAGCCGAAAACGTGGACAGTGTTACTCAGTCTATTCGAGATGATCCAAACCTCTCGATTCGGAAGCGTGCTGTTGCTTTAAATGTGCACAGATCTTCATTATGCCGCATTTTACACAAAGATTTAAAGCTGCACCCGTACAAAATTCAGTTAGTGCAAGAACTGAAGCCTCAAGATGCTGGTCAGAGGCTTGCCTTTGTAAATCAGATGATTGAGCGCTTTCCAACGTTCACCAACATCTTGTTTTCCGATGAAGCCCATTTTCACCTGAATGGGCATGTAAACAAGCAAAATTGTCGTTACTGGAGTGCAACCAACCCAAAACAAAAACATCAGAAACCGCTACATTCACCCAAAGTCACCGTATGGGCAGCGATGTCGGCGCGAGGAATTATCGGCCCTTACTTTTTTGAAGATGCAAGGGGACGCACACTCACAGTGAATTCAGAGCGTTATGTGGAGATGTTAGACGAGTTTTTCGTACCCCAACTGCAAAACTTTCCTGGTTACAACCAAAGAACATGGTTCCAGCAGGATGGGGCAACTTCACACACGTCCAACAGATCTCTGCCTCGAGTTCGAGAAATTTTTCCGAACAAATTAATCTCCAGGCGAGGTGACATAAATTGGCCTCCACGGAGTCCCGATTTAACGCCTATGGATTTTTTCCTGTGGGGTTATGTCAAATCAAAAGTTTACGCTATTAAACCGACTTCCCTGGCACAATTAAAAGAAAATATCCGTCATGAAATGGCAGCCATCACGGAGACTACCTGCCGAGCTGTCATAGGCAATTTTAGTGCCCGACTAAATGAATGCCGAGAGCGCAACGGTTTACATTTGGACGATGTTATTTTTAAAAAATAAATTCCCAAACAGTGTACTTCAATATAAAATAAAAAATTTTTCAATTAAGTTAAGACTTTTCTTTAAAAAAAAGATTTAAATGTGAACTTTCTTTTGAGACACCTTGTATTTTTATTTAATTATTGTAAGAACATTGAACTTAAAAAGGAGTTTATTATTAATAAACTTATAACCTTCGTATCAGCTAAATTCGAAATAGTTTTCGAATATCAGCATTTTTTTAATGAAATATTGTAAACTGTGGATTATAATTATAAAAGTGTATAGTTATAACAACTCTTTACTATATAAAAATCCAAGTCAGCTACGGGAATAATCTTTAAATATAAACTTATAGGATATATTTAAAATGTGAAATTTGAAGTTATGTTTCATTTTTTTTTTATTATCAAAATGTTTCAATGATCAATTTTCGAAGATTGGTTTTCTGTGGTTAAGCTTTTTGTTTAGAATAAAACTCTCATGACAACAACACAGCAATTTCATAACTTAAACGTTATTACTTTCACGAAACTTTTTACTTACTACTACTTTATAATTATGACTTGATATTATAACTTGGTATCTGCACAAAAAACTACATAATGAAAAATAATTTATCAAAAAGAAACGGTAAGCTTTTCGGACTTCGCAATGTTTCTGGCGATTGTGCTATTTCTAAATAAACATATAAATGTTAGATATGAAAGGCCCGAACTCCTTTAAGCGTACTCTCATGGCACCCCAGATGGTGCGATTTCGTAGGACAAAAAATGATATATGACGGGAAATGACTGTCAGCTTCGTTCGAGGCATAGTTTTTGAAGCATAGTCCGGCCGTTTTGCTCCACTAAACTTCTAAACATTCTATAGAAGACTGAGTTTTACGATGTTTGATGAATTGAGAAGTCAACCGTTCTCTTCAAAATATTGCCTTATAAGTTGAGAGGTTGATGAAGTTATTGATGTTAAAATCGCCTATTGTTGCTGCTTTTTTTCACTGAATCACGTTTCAAGTCTCATGCATGAGCAATTCAATTAATAAATACGAGAATTCTGTGACAAACTCGGTCATAAAGAGAACATATTTAGTAATTTGGCAAACATACGTGTACAGTACAATGTACATATGTTTTGAGTTTTCTTAGGCCCAGAATTTACTTTTGTTTTATTAGTTACTATTTAATTTCACAAGACATTCAGTTAGTTATATTAACTCAAATAAGATTTCTTACTTATACTACTTGTTTGACAAATATTTACTTATAGCCAGATGCGGACGTGTCCTAAAGACTTAAGGTTAAGGTCTAATGGCATTTACAACTTTGTTTTTTTTTTGTTTTAGCGGAATTGGGTGATTATGATCCACGGCGACACACGTCTGGCTACGTGTCAGAGTTTCGTTTACTGGCACACCAGACGCCTGATCTCGAGGCACGCGCTGCTGAAATCCACAGGACACTTACGTGAGTAAATGCAGTATTCATGGAATACCATCTCAGTAACTCTTTATTTCTCATTTTATATTTGCGGCAGCTATTTTATTTCAAACCCTATAAAGCGATTTATTTGAATTTTCGAATAAAGCGCTTTAAAATTATAAAGTCAATTTAGTATTTTTCAAAATAAATATTAGTAGACGTAATGTTACCACGTCTGCAAATATAAAGATACATGACTACGTGATTAATTTTTGAAAATATTAAAGAACTGTTGTTTATGTTCAAGGAACTAAAGACAAGTCAATACTCAGTCATAAGAAACCTTTTTTTATTCTGGAGAAAGCTTCCAGAAATTAAGTCCTCAAATGTAGCAGTTTTACGGCGACGCGTCGCACTCCGGAAATTAAACTTCGCCGCCTTTCTCACTTAATTGAATGAATTTTTAACTGTGCAAAGATGCAGTCTGTGGCCGGTGGTTGCTCACAAAGCCGCAATTACATGCAAATTATGTGTACCTACTTAACACTGAGAGCCGCAGCTTAGGGCTCAACTACGTGATTACTCATTCTCACTTCGGCTTCTTGGCTGTTGTTGATCGAAGCTAACATTTTAATAGGCGAGTGTTAAGCTGTTTTATTTTATCTGTTGTTGCAGAGGAATATCTCCGGCACAGGCGGAATTGAGTTACTTGGACAAAGTGAAATGGCTGGACATGTATGGCGTCGATCTGCATCCAGTGCTGGTAAATATTTTATTTGGTGCGCCGCGCCGCTTTGTGCTCGGTTTTGTGATGGATGATTTATAATATCCCTCGCAACATATGTTAATCCTGCACGCAGCAAATACTGATTTATTTGAGCGATTCCCTTTGTGTTTCGTTTAATTTAACTTTCATAACAGTAAAATAAAGTATAATTTATTCCATATGCTTATTTATTACGGTCTAATAGCTTAACTTGGAATATAATATACTAAAATGTGGTTTATCTAATAACTATTGCTGTGTAACCATTCAAGAATTGTACTTACCTACATGAGGATTTAATTTGTAACCATAAATTTTAAATGTGTTTTTGATAGATTAATTGTAATAAAAAAGTTGAGTTTACATTGAATTATTTTAAAATATATAAAATTCAACATAAAACAGTCCTCTAACGAGCAGTGTCAATTCATTTTTGTAAACGAACAAAAGTCGTTTGAAAATACATTATCGGTATGACAAAGTATGGGAACTTGAAATAAATAATCTCTAGTCTAGCTTCGATTATGTTCAGTACTTCGACACTTGTCGTTACCAGAATGACATTTTCATTATTTGACAGAAGTTACGTAATTGAGGGGAAATTCCGTAACATTCACTTGATTTTCACATGAATAGTATCTTTTGTAAGCCTTGTACCTGTAGGAAAAAAAGTATTGTTGTATTGTTATTTTGACCTAGTATCATTTAAAACGATATGGTAAAATGTGTATAAAGAAGTATTCTCTACGAAAGATATGACTGCGAAATAAAATGTCGAGGTAATGAAATACAATATAATGAAAATGATGACAGGGTGAAGACAGCGTGGAGTATTTCCTAGGGCTGGCACCGAGTGGATTGCTGCTGCTACGCGGAAAACACACAGTGGCAAATTACTATTGGCCCCGAGTATCCAAACTCTACTACAAGGGCCGCTACTTCATGTTGCGAGTGGCTGATAAAAATGTGAGTTATTTTGTATATAAAATATAAAGATTTTGCTTTAGTTTACTAATTCTTATGGAGGTTATCATACTTCCACTACTATGATTGTTGTGTGATATGACAACTTTTTTGTTTAACTATCTGAGGAGTTCTTTTTGTTTATTACAAAATTAGCTTACTTTTTTCAGGTGCATCTTACCTGATAAAAGTAAATAAATTTCATAATTAAGAAACTAAGCCTCCTAAAAATATGCTTGTTAGAAGCTAGAAATAAATAAACATCGAAATCTGGGACACTTGACCCGTTTCTCGGATCGCCCGCGCTGATAGCGCATTCTGAATGGTGGTGCAAGATGGAGTCCACCTTGTGCGCTTCCTTGAAAGACATTCGGAGGCAGGCAATTACAGATAAGTCTGAGAACTGAGCGCAGTATTTGCAGGTCTGTGGGCGAACGAGATAGCGCGTTGTGACGCGCCCGGGACTTCAGCTTGTTATTTATTTCATATTTACACAGGAAAGGGAAATCCTCTAATTTGATACAATGGATATACCGTGGAATGTTTCCTGTATCCTCAGTAAAGCGACGTATTAAAGTTGATTTCAGTTTTGTTTGAGATTTTTTTTTACCTTTGTTTCAATATTTTCTAATGTATGCTAAATTCATCTTCTTTCAATTGGAGAATTGTTGTTGTATGTCAATAATCAATTTTTAAGATTCTTTACCTCGAAAAAGCTAACCCTTTTAGCATAACTTCGTAATACACCTTTCTGTTACACATGTTTTTCATTCAGTAATCTATATATTAATACGTGAAGCTCAAACAGAACCCTTTTTAAGAAAATTAATTACACACGCACACATCTTTATTTGTTTGAGCGTAAACTCTGTTAAGTTTGTGATCAAAGTGAGAAGAGCATCATATGGTCTTACTGAATATGTTAATAGCATAAACGTACTTTTATTTATTTATGGCCATATTTTATTTATGACAAGACAGCATTTACCTTATGTTTTCATAAGGGTAAAGTAAATAACATAAAACAATAAGCCGTAAGTCTAAATGAATATTTAAATCATGATAATAATAATTATTTCAGAGGAACCCGCAATAACAAATATTTTTTTTATCCATTTTAAAACGTTTGCGAATGTTTAGTTCAAGTTTAGTCCAAAATATCCGATGCAGTTACAAATGGAGCGTATGAAAAAGTTATTCTTTACTTCGATTTAATTTATTGGATTTATTTTAGATTTCATTTTATATAGTTTGTTTAAAAACATAGGTAGACTAAAGTTAAACTTTTACAAGGGAATATTAACAACATTCAAACTTGAAAATTCGACCAAATTTCAATAAAATCAAGCTTAGTGCGATATAAAACTACTAGGTACCATCTATTATTGGTGAGATGGTGATGGTGTATTTAGCGATTTCTTAAACTTATGATTTTCTTTATGGGTTTAAACATTTAGATAAAATTTATAATGTGTTATTTAATACTCATATCTGTTTGTATTATGTGTAAATGATCGACCCGTTTGTAACACTCGCAGTTTCTTAATGCACATTACTCATGCTAAGGTACTTCTATATGATAATTATTCTGAAAAGTAACTTCCCTAAAAGGATTTGAAGATACAAACTTTATAAGCTTATTTGAATAACAAAGCTTTGAAAGCCAGGGCGTGTTTTGTATACGTCCCTGTATTAGCTCAATTGGGCAATCCTTTCTGCATCAAGCTTTCTTTGTTAAGACATTGACATCGGAGATAAATCATGTGAAAAAACTAATATCATCTCTGTTTTGTCATTTCTTCTACTGCTAAGTTAAAAGAATATACAAATACTATAAATAATATAAAAATAAATGTCACATATATACACTACCATATAGTAAATAGAACCAACTATAAATCAGTTTTGTCACTTAGAGGATACAAAACAGTAGATAAAAAAACAGCTGAGGTGTCCACCCCTTTCAGTAGCTTCTGCCTGAAATATTGTTTTAAGAATTTTTCTATAATTACATTGTTGGTATTTAATACAGTAGGCACTAAATAAATGATAACCTTACTTTTCACGTTAATGATAAATATTAATAAAGTGTTGGAAACCCATAACCGGGCTAGACCCCTTAACCGTAAACTAGGGAGAATTATTATCAAAGATATTTTTTTCCTTAAAGAGGATTAATATATTAATATAAAATATATTTTTTTACATTCTATTATAGTCATAATTATACTAAATATAAAGAGTTTCATAGAGGCTATTTAATTTTCAGTCCTTCCCTAAATATAGATATCGGGCTTTTGTTGTACAAGTAAATAAGCTTTCGCCCACAACTTCGTTATCATTAAACTTGAATTTACGTTACTATAGCAATTTGACGGAATTTCGGCCATCTATCAGTTTTGACGTTGACTATTATTACTTCTGCTACAAATAAGTTGGATAATAAACCTTTTGAATAAATATGAGAATTTCTGAGTTTCCGTGGGAAGCTTACCTACCCAAAATTCCATTTCATAATGAAATGATAAATGTTAAGTAATAATAACATACAGCATATACAGAATCAACAAACGATCTTATTTATAATTAATGAAATCAAGCTTTTCTTTGAAAAGCAATCCAATATTTTCAATACAAACAGTGGAACGGAATTCATTCAAAACATTACTCGCTCGATAGGTCAACGTACAAAACAATCGCTGCCTCCCGGTAATTGGATGCACAGTGAAATCGTTTGAAAGTTCCAACATATTATTTCACTGCTTTTTTGTTTTCATGTCATGGAAATAATTTCATGATAGTCATTATGCTTCGGTATTCAGTAATGTTGCTAACATAATTTTCCACACGCGCGATGACACTAATCATAAATAGCTAAGGCACCAGTTATAGACAAAACAGCATTATTAAGTAGGTATTATTACATAAAGTAATTACCTCGATATTACGAGTGATTTTTTTTTACCAAAGGAGCCTTTCTTTCTTCCATATAAGTAAGACTAAATATGTACCTAAGATTCAAAGATACCAAAAAATAACTAAAAAATTGTATATTCCGAAAAAAATACTTATTTATTTTTAAATACATTTGTACCACTAAAAAAAATCATTCAAAAATATACATTGCTTGCAACAAATGTTTTTTTTTAGCTGGCAAGCACAAATGTTTTGAGTTTGAAGCGTTTTGTAGCTTAAAGTTATATAAACATTTTTCGATATTCAGTCTTAAACATAAGATGTATACAAGTTTATCAGCAACACTGCTTTATGAATTCTTCTGTTTTTAATATATACAGTAGGATCAAGAGCGAAAATAGATATTTCTTGCTATTGCGAATCATTCTAAGCGTTTAATTATTTTATCAGCCTACGGACTTTACTAAAATACCGTGTTCCAGAGCCGCGAGAAACTTGTTAAAATCTAACCGACTGTCACACACTCAGAACAATAAGTCACACACAAGTGCCATATTAGCGTTTCGTTCTACGCAGTTGTGATTTTGTGTATAATTTATAGTGTTTCATTAACTTTATAAAGATCTAATTTATGGGTATATTAAATATGAAATAAGTGTTTGTACATTATTATGAATATTTTCAAATAACTTTTACCAAGGTACATTTTTGGCCCGAAAAAAAAGGTCTCCTTTGTCTGACATTCCAATCTGACATACCTACACAAATTAGGCTTATAATTAATTAATAAGCAGAGATCAGAGTAGATTGATTAGAGGTCAATCACATCAAGCGTATATGTTAATATAAACATGTCTCCTAGTTTCTGGAATTTCAAAATTTCTACATAGAGATGTAGATAATATGTTAGTATCGTTTTTCGGCTACTAATAAAATATTTCTCTGGTAACTCTTAAGTATTTTTATTTTAATTTTTGTTTTTTCGCATGGGGAACGAGTTTTTCAATAGTAAAAGTATGTACCCTATAATAAAAGTAAACCTTCGTTGGTTTGCATATGGCGATTCACCAAAGTTGCAAATCAGTCTTAAGGGAACAAACAAAACACAAAATATCATTCAAAGCGATTTACTATTGTTTTCATCTGATTTTATGACTACAAATACTCAATTCACCTACTCCGATCTCTGTTAATGAGTAGGTATAATATTATGTTGTTCATTCAATGAAACAAGTTTTATTTATTACACTGAACTGTATTAACAATCTACTTGATACATGTATATACCAGCTTGGCGTTGGCGTATTATATTAGTGATGTGTAACATTATTTGTGTTGTAATTATAATATCTATCCTATTACAATGAGTATCGGAATTAATATATCAAACACTCAAGCCATTGCGAATTTATCGCTATCGTGTCCATCACTGGTATCTAAACATTTTTGCTTTTATGGAATTGCCAATCTAGCAAATATGTTTAAATTGACAGAGATATTTATCTAGTCTAACATTTTCAGAATGAGACGTCTACGTATGGTTTTGAGTCTCCAACGCGTTCCGCATGCCGACACCTCTGGCGTTGCTGTTCTGACCATCATGCATTCTTCAGGCTGCAACAAACAGCACCCGCCTCGGCAGACATTTTTGCCATGGGATCGAGGCTAAGGAATAGGTAAGTACTTAATCAACATAGTAATATTGATTACACATACTATAAGTATATTGTTAAGAGATAAATAAAAGCTGAGCTGTTAAATAGATGCTGAGCTGCTAAATAGAGCTGTTCTATAAAGAACAGCTCTAAATTACTTGTATCCTTTGACTTAGAGTAAGCTCTAGCAGATCATCGTTCCCACATGCGTAGGTTTACTCCCGCAGATTTTTTTAAATCTTAGTCATCATTAGAGAACCTTTTCTCCACCGACACCAGTTAAGTCCATATCTTGATCAAAATTACATCTATATAAAGAGGTAGACGCTATATAGGTCATAATCAGTAAGCAGTGAAAGAAACTTTCTAAACAGTTGTTGGTAAGGAAAAGACATCCATTCGAGCGAAACCAGCTGAATGTAGACATAATAAGTATAAAACAGAGATGTGTAAATGCATTACTTTTGAGCTTAATACGTCTTCCTGAAAATTGATTAACAGCTTTGAAGAAATCATGCTTCCTGACCTCATATTTCGACGTGGTTAATTTTGTTAAGTCGAGGGAGAATCGACGGCTTTTTGGTCTATATCTCGATTTTGAATGGTATAATTATAACTAATATAGAAAGAAAAAGTCTGAAGCCTTTTCTTAGTTTAGCTTGTTTTTAAGGCTAATTATCATCAATCCTGCGCTTGCGTGCGAAGTACTTTTACACTCGATTGAAATATTGAAGAAGTTTATTTTATAACTACTTTATTGGTGGCTTCCTAGTTTCCTCATTAACCCTTTAGCTACTTAACTAAACAATAATTAAACAATAATCCAAAACTCTACTTAATGACTTAAGACACTAAGTTGTCTAGATATGCATAAACTTCGCACACAAAAAGTGCTTCTCAAGGGCATGGTCGTTATAAATTATCTTAATAGGTACTAGCGGCCCGCCCGGCTTCGCACGGGTGAACAAAATTCTTAAAAAAATTTCTATTATTAAATATTTTTACGTTTGCGCCATCTAGCGTCCGGTAGACGAACTACTTGCAGTTATCGCGTTGCTATGGCAACGTTATTGATACAATGAAAGAGAGCGGGAAAAAGTGCGGATAGACAAACACACAAACCACTATGATCTTAGATTATAGATCATAGTAATATTCCTAGTAAGGAATTTATGAACTGCTTTCATATAACTATATAACGGTGTATAACGATATCTCTAGTAACTGGTATATCACGATTTCTACTATTTCCAGTGATATATGAGTACTTAATAAAGTGTTTTTGACAGATTTTTGTAAATGGACGGTATGTTCTAATGGAGCGTGATTTTTTAAAATAGACCAAAAGAAAGAAAGATTGCAGAAAACAAGTTAAAAGATGGACAAAGTGACTCCTCAGTTCATATATTCAGCGCGGTTGTACGGCTCAGGTCCGGTCTACGCCCGCTGTCGATAACAGGAACGTAACTGGATTCCTACTACGGTTCCATTCGTTCCGAATATTCGAACGACGAAAAATGTTTGACATTAAAATTTTCTAAGCCTACTCTGTTTCACGAAACTTCGGATCGAACATTAGAATTTGACAGCTAATTGTTCGGAATTTTAACCTCAAATTGACGAAGAGTAAAGTGTTACCTTTTGATTTTCGTAATTGAGATTTTTTCATAATTACTTTGTGATATGGCTGCAAGACATATTTTAATATTAGCTGCTGTGCGTGAAGAGCATTTAGAGCGAAGAAGAAACCGGCGTCGTCTGCGCAATCAAATTAATATACGAAATATTCCCGACGTAGAGTTTGGAAGAAATTATAGACTCAGTAGGGAATTAATTGAAGAATTGTGCCGAAAATTAGTATTACTACCACCAAAGGCAAGACGTTATGCAATCGAGCCCACTACTAAGGTATGCAGTTTAAGTATTTTAGGTTTATTAGTTATATTTCACTGTTCGTAATTCTCAACTTTTTGTTTTTCAGATTCTTACGGCCTTAAATTTTTAAGCTCGAGTTAGTTATGAAGGGTCCGTGGGCCATAACATGGATGGCCCCATGGCATAACAGACTGTTTCTCGTTGTTTGATTGAGGACGACTGCTCTCAATGCACCCCATATATTAAGGAAGTACATACATTTTCCACAAAATAGTAATGAAAGGAATGTTATAAAGAGAGGGTGAGTACTAATATGTCAATGAATTTAAGTTTTATCATTGCTTATAGTGCTGGGGTTAATATGACATTAATATTACAGATTTTATGAGAAATATGGGCTTCTTGGTGTAATTGGATGCATTAATTGTACTCATAATGCAAAAGTGAGACCTTCACAGCATGAGGAACAATATTTTAATAGGAAACATTTCCATTCACTCAACACCCAAGTTGTGAGAATAAGAAAATATTTAAACCTTCTCTGTGATATTTTCAGTAAAATTTAATATAATGTTTAATATGCAATTTATATTCTTCAGATATGTGATAGTGATTGTTATATCACAAATGTAGATGCATCCTATGGTGGAGCTACACATGATGCATACATTTGGAGAGAATGCAGTATAAGAACCCATTTAGAGAGCCATTGCTGTGTCTAATGAGATATTTTAAGAAGACAGCTCTTTGAATATTATTTAACAGATTTAATTTACAGTACCAACAATAACACAAATCTCCAACTCCAACAAAAATCTTTTTTTTTTTCAAATCATATTGAACTCAAGTTAAAAACTATTTGATGCAGTTTGACAATTTGAGTATATTTATGTGCTGTTGAATGTACATTAACACAAAATCTAAGACCCCAAAATAAACTAGCAGAACCAACCTGCAAAATTGAAATGTTTAGAAGTGATATATAATTTAGTAAGTTTAATTAAGATGTTAATATTTAGATAGGTAATACTACAAGATACAATATACTATAGATAGGTAATTTTAATTTGGTAAAAGAATGAATTTTAAGATAATTTTAATTTTTTAAATAATTGTAGTATTAAATAGATAGTTGTAAGAAATAACAATAAAAGGTTTGTAATTGTTAGTTATTATTTGTTAATATCCAGTTTATCTTGTCTAAATGGTTGATGTGCTTTTGCAGAGTTTCATTTTTGTTTCTATTTTTTAAATAATCTCTATGTATAAATTAAATTGCAATAAAAATGTTGAACTTGAGCTTAAACTATTTTCTTAAGACTAACCCTTTTAAAGATTTAAGAGAAATGATGTATTTAATTAAAGCTATGTATGTTGGGCTTAGTTCTAATTTAAGCAATAACAGTTAGCTTTCTTGTTGGAAGTGGGAAGAAAATACTATTTTATCAAATTTAAAGATATAAAATCAATCTTCATATAAAATCTTTATTAATTAACATTAATACAATATGCTTAATACTATACTATACACTATTTTATTCCAATTTATTTAAATATTCTCTAACTAGCCCACACAGTTGTAAAAGGGCAGGCTTTGATGCCTGAAAATTCAGTGTTTCTAACTTCCTCTATTGCCAAATGTTCTTCTTTTATTTGGAGAGAGTGGAGGCCAGCAGCAACTCGCCTCCTGGACCGGTGGCTTGTGATGCTGCAAAACAATAGACCATTTTAATGCCAAAAATACCTTTAACACTTCAACAATGAATTTTTATATATTTATTGTTAACTAAATGGAATAATTTATTATTTGACATGACAGTTGTACTGGACTCAAAACAATACACATATGAACACTGTATGTATGCAATGCCAAATATCAACCTTATACATACCTACTAAGTTTAAATAAAGTATGGCATGGTATGGTAATATGGTATTTCATATTGACTATAAATAAAACAGTAAAAAATACTTACAATGTCTTGTAGTCAAGGAGTCTTGACTTGCAGCAGGGACTGACAACTGTGTGGGCTCGCTATTATCTTGGCTGGTAGACTGCTTGAATTCTTCGAGTAGGTTCAAGCTAAGAGGCTAAATGTGGATGGTGAGCATAGGTGGAGGGCTTGCTAGACTGGAGATAGATGGACTTGGTTCATTCCATTCATTTGTCTGAAAATTATTTTTTTTACAAATTTAAGTAACAATTTTCTACTATTTGTACTTAATTATAAATTTTATGTAACCCAAGAACATAATTTAAAATGACCTTTCATGTTATGTGTTTAGTAAAGATTTTAAAATAAATTAATAACTTGAACTAAATTCGACATGAAATTATTAAAAGCAACAAAAACTTTCTACAATTGAAAATACAAAAAAAGATTACCTCATTGAAAGCTGGGACTCTGGCTCCTGTTTGGCGTTCACCAAATCCATCTCCCATTATGGATAACACCTTCAACTCTCATTGGAAGAGTTGAGGTGCCAACGATAGACCACCTCCAGTTGTAGTAGCCGACCTCCGAGAATCAGCAGCAGCTTTCTTTGCCAGGTGTTTTCTATCAAAACATAAAGCATAAAAATAAAAGTAAATAGAAGATCCATGGTTATCATTATAATGTTACTTATCAATGAATTATTTTTTCTTTATTAAATAAAATGGATAAACGACGTACCTTTTGCCACTGCTGAACAGTCTTAGTGCAACCACCCATTGAATTGAGCATATTGCACAATTCATCCCACAGCTTCTTTGATTGAACTTTTCCTTCAACACTCCTCAATCTCGCTTGAGCTAAATCCTTATGCTCGTCTAAGAAATTGAGGAGGGCTCAACTCATTTGCTCTGCACTTGCTGAATCCGTATGTGGAGTCATTTGACGGTGTTATAACTTGCAGAAACAACTATTTGGCGGGGGCTCCAAATTCACTATGAAACTTGGAAACGATCTTATGGAATGCATGTCGGGATTGCGAAGTATAAAAAAAGCACTTGGAAATACTTTGATTTGATAACACAACACTTATAAAACAAACTTTTAAAACTATTCAAAGAATCCACTCAAAACGTCAAAAAGGGTTATGAGTGATTAAACGACCATTTTTGTAAGGCCTATGTTTACTACCAATTGATTGTATTAAAGAGCTCTTTACAAATCAGTCGGTTTATAGTATCGCTAAGTGGGTTCTTTATAGTGCCACGGTAAATTTCTTCGAAAAATTGAATTTTATTTGTACTTCATATTTTTAACATAAGTTATTACCAAAATTGATTATAATCAACTTTTTACTGTCTTAAATCAAATAATTAAGCAACGGAGTTTATTAATGTTAAGTTACGGTAAAAACCGTATTTGACATTATAAAAAACCTACATAATATTACTAGGCTCATTCGTTCACGAAAATTGTCTATGAAAACGAACTTGTTGTGCGTATCCGAAAAAGATATAGAGTAGGGTCGCTTGCGAAATTTCGTTTAAATTTCGTTCGTTGCCGAAGTTTCGTTTCGAAGAAAAAGAGTAGCCCCCCTGTTCCTAACTATCGGAGCAAGTTTTATGACGCCATTTATTATCCACGGTGCAGAAATTGAGTCACCGCTTTTATCGCCGGTGCCAACTGATAAGGGCTACCCGCATTTGACGGTATTACCATTTTAAACTGAATAAAATTCAAATTTCTCAAACGTATACCTATTACCTATCCATCGATGAATCGCTGCCAGCCTTTCGGGCATCTTTCTTTTAAAATTTCCACCAATATTCATTTTGTCTTACTTTTAGTTTAATTTAGGTTCAAAATTGTTTCTTTAATTTTTCCAAAAAACGTTTTGCAAGTTTTGTTACTGTAACAACTATAAAAAACATGCATTTAAAGAAATTATTACTAGAAAAAGTCTAACTTGTCTCAAGTGTTAATTGGAAGAGTATTGAGAGCCTGGATAGCGAGAGATAGTGGGTTCGAGTACCGCTTGCCTCTGAGACAAGCTGAATTTTAGAAATAAAAATATTTTGATTATAAAATCTAGCATTATTTCTAAAAAACACAAAAACTTAAAGATTACACAAAAAGATACATTTTTGTAATACCATAATGCAACAGTACGAAAAAATTAACAAACCAGATTGAGTCAACAAAAAATAAACAGAGTCCTATTCACAGCATCCTGCCACATATTTTATGTTTTTATCACTAATCTTACTTCTTAAGAATCCATAAGGATATTTCGTTTAGCGACACTCGTCGGTAAAGAGATTAACGCCCAAATACTTGAACACGTCTTAATTACAAGATCTTCTCAAAACATGCTGTCACTATTTTATCGTTAACATTCGAAGCGACAGAATAATAGCCCAGAAACTCTTGAAGTAAAGAAGCATTTGAGTAATCGAGCAGAGGTTGATGATGATTTGTTGTAAGAATAGTTATGATCTTTGTATGTTTTCAATAGCGGACGAGGAGGGCGACCACGGCCGCCGCCAACATTCACTCGAACGCCATCTAGACGCATCGCACGCCCGCCCCACATGTCGCATACATCACTACATGATGGTAATACATACTTGTGCACACATTTCGTAAACATACATATTTGCATGTAACTATTTATAGAGGTAAGGTAAGTATGAAAAAATATTGGTTGTATTTTAAATTGTTGTATTAATAGATATTATTCAGTATATACCTAATTTAGTTTAGTAAATTTTAATAATTAATAAATTCTAAAATCTCTTAATTTTGAAATATGCAAACAAAGGAATTAATTAAAGGTACTATACAAACGTAATGCTATAGTTAATGCAGCTGACAACTTTTTTATAATATCAGCCTTTTTATAATACCCCTCCTACAGTAAAAAAATTACACCGTGTACAAAAACCTATTTTTTCAACAATATATGAGTTTTTTTTTATAAACTTTAGTAACATCCCGTAAATTGGCTTCATAGGTCAACGGCGTCGTAAGAAAAAAGGTTCCTTATCCTTTCACCACAGGAACACGTTGCTATAGTATAGTGGATGGAATATACTGAGTAGGTTAGCTATATGCCCTAAAAATGTGATTTAGTTTTATATACTTATTTGTCTTTTAAGGGTTGAATACAAACTAAATCTGGAACTGAATTTTGCTCAATCCATTTATTTGCCCGGAACTTCGTCGCTTTGAACTCAAATTATTAATGACGAGATTATTATAAAATATTGCTCCGTTAATAACTTCTGCGTGAGAGATTAGGTTTATCCAAAGTATAAAGATTTAACGCATTGTGATCATGACACAAAATGTTGAAAAACTTTGAGTGAAAATCGGGTAAAGTAATCAAATGTTACGAAGGGGCCATATGTTAAAAACTTTCTGGCATAGGGAGTTACACAGGGCTTATTAATTTTCTTTTAGAGTTCGGATTTCATAAAGACAAGTTTTGTGAGTATGTAAATAGATACTAACTGTTTATCTCATTTCAGTGCCCAAACTAGAAGACTTGAGAATAAAAGACTGCCCCCCAGAAGTAAAGCAACCTACCTCAGTCCATCGGCCTAATTCGTAAGTACTTTTTGTACATGTTATGTACTTATTTAGAGAGAGCTTAAAATTTTGTCATGTGTGATGTGCTCTTATTAAAGCCTGGTTTTTAAAATATTGCCTAAAAAAGATTAATATTTATAATTATATTTCTGACATTCACACCAATTAGACTAACTCAAAGTTAGTTAGTTTGTTCTACTTGGGTCACGGATATACATATAACTAGCCTGGCCATAAATACTGTTACATTAAACCTTTTCTTTTTTTGGACTTTTTAATTCTTTTAAATTTGGAACGCGTTTATTATTTTAAGAACTTCTTTCGATTTCGCGCCATTTCACATATTTCTTCGTGTTTATTATCAAATCACAATATGGAATGTTGTTAAAGAAAATAAAATTGCTGTGACCGCCTTGCACAAAGTGGGTATGGAGCTGTTGGTCACATTCCAGACACTTCAATAGCTTGGTATCAGTCGTATATTCGTATATCGTACTATCAACAGATACAATAACACTTCCGCTGTCGAAAACCATAAAAGACAGGGCGGCCGCGTGCTGTTAGAACTACAGAGGCTGTTAATATTGTCACCTTTTTGCTCAAAAGATTTAAACTTTTTATTTTTCCCTTTATTAATTGAACTTTATTCTCTGGGTGACGGCTGAAAATCGGTGTTTTCCGAGAGGCAAAAATTACACATCGAGCCTTGACCCTTCCTGCTGCTGCACACACATACATTCCTTCATCTTACTATCTCTTTTACCATTGTGCTTATTCAATTCTGTTTGTCTCTGTTTTTCTAGTTTTTAATGTATGAGTTGTGAATGTGTGAGTCGTAGCAAATGAAACGTTTTATCTAGCTATCTTTGAGACTTAAGGGATTAATTTTTTGAATTTAGAATAAGCGGCGAAGTAAACAGCATAGAGCCCCCCATGGGCCCCGGTGGGTCGCCGCGGTCTACTCGGTCGGCCCCAACGAGACGTGGACTATACTCAGCTTCACCGACCGCGACTAGGCCTCCACCGGCTCCACGCCATCGATCCGCGTCCGTAGATTCGCAGAGCTCCAATGATTCGCGCTCAAATCGCAAGTAAGTATTTTAATTTTTGAATAGAGTATAAACGGCAATGTAAATGAACTAGAGTCCCACGTGGATCCTGGATGATCAATGCAATTGACATAAGCGGCGGCGGTCGTGCCGAAACAGGAATGTGTTCTTTGCAGCCAGCTGCGACCAAACACTGATAAATGTAACAAAATCATTTTACTCATATTTAAAATAAAATCAACGAAGCAAATAAGACTAAAGTTGTTCTCTCTAATATTGAAAAGTTCATTTCATATAAATTTATCAAAAAGCATGTCTCCTAATCGCATACAGCCTCTACAATTTTACCTTTTAGGACTCACTTTCATATCATATTTAAAAGAGTACATAAAGTAAATAGTTACATAAAATATTTTGTTAAAGAAATACATTTTGTTAAAAAAAAGCCTAACTTAGCCCCAGGCCCCGATGGCTTTCCTTATATGTATAGTGTACAAAAGGTGTCCATCAGTTCGTAATCATATCATGTAAACATATACAATAAGATCTGGTCAAAAAAGCAAGTCCCAGTAGCCTTCGGAAATGCAATTTTTGTCCTCATTCCTAAAAAGCATGAAGTAACTTATCCGAAAGACACCAGAGTAATGGCCCGAACCAATTAAATTTCAAAAATCTTTTTCAGTGATTTGGAAACAAAAATGACAAAATTTAGCAATAGGTATTTCATAACAAATCACCAGAAATGCTTCTTTCCTGATATTTCCAAT
This sequence comes from Calamotropha paludella, assembly GCA_927399485.1. Lineage (NCBI taxonomy): Eukaryota > Metazoa > Arthropoda > Insecta > Lepidoptera > Crambidae > Calamotropha > Calamotropha paludella. Next base: position 16,149,938 of record OV656804.1, on the reverse strand, counting down.
ACATTACTAGCAGAAAGTCTAAAAGATGCCAGAACATACGAGGTTTATAATGAGGTAAATAATAGTCTGCTGGATGTTCTGTACAGCATGAACTTATATTTGCCCGGAAATGGTATCATTTTCCTGCTGTAATTATTGACATAATCAATTCTTTCTATTCCCAATTGATATTTGTCATAGCAGTAGACAAGGAATACACAAAATCACTACAATACAATGTGGGACTATTCCATGGCTGCTGCTTATTACCAATAGGATTTAATATAGTTATTAATATTCTAGTTGACAAACTCATAAGATAAAACTGATTCAATCTTGTATAACAGTTTTGTTCGCAGTCGACTTGAATTTGTATTATTTTTAATCTATAAAGTTTATATTAAAAGAATTTAAAGAATACAAAAGATATTTTTAAAATCTCTAGATTATAGAACTGGTCATTTTTATTCTAACTATGAAGAATCAATCCAGTATTATGAGCTGAAATCCTTGAAAGTACGACGTGACACTATAGATTTTGTACTGATCTATAAAATAATTCATAACATTCTGAATACCCCCTCACTACTGCAAAAAATCTTTTTTAAGGTGCCACGCATAAATGAACGTAAATGTCTCAAAATAAATTATTTTACAATCCAAGTTGTATAACCCGTTACAGTTATAATATGTTTTGAAGGCGTGACTGTGCTCTTTGTAACGATTACTTAGCTGAAGTCGATTTCTTTTGCCGAACATTGAGATCATTAAGGAAAATAAATAACATAAAATGTAACGTTAAGTAATTACAGGTCTATTATAGATCGCATTGAAAAATGCATAAAATATGAAAAAAATATAAAATTACAGGTCTGTATTGTAAATTTTTATTAAAACTAATTATAAATAGAATTATATTTTATGTACTGAAACTTTTATAATATTTAAAATTGAATCATATTTATGAATATAAAAATAAGTAGTTTAATTAGCTCAGAAGGTTCCCACTAAAGTTTTTAGTTATTACCATGTACTTAAATAAATGTAATGATTATCACTACATTATTTTCGTTATTATTAAGGAAACTATGAAGCCTTTTATAAGCTAGCTTATATTTAGTATAAGCTTTATAGTAGCTAGAGCCCAAAAAGGACAGACAAATTAACTCAATTTAAAATGGCTCTACTACAAATTCCAAAAACAAGCCTTACTCAATCCTAGGTATAGCACCTGACGGGACCATTTTAGTGGACACTTATGAAAAGCACCCAGAGAATGTGGGTGTTTTTTTATCCAGGCCGGACATATTTATTTTTCTAGAGCTACAAAACACACGTGTAGGTTGTGTGCTGCCGCTGTCTATCTTCTACTTGGACGCATCAGCGGATGGGGTGGAAGAGATAGATGCGTCACAAGCCGAACGCTTAGGCCGATTAGGCATCTCTATTGCTTCTTCCTCGCTTGCTCGGCTTAGGTGGAACGTAACAATGATGGAACGTGACAATGACGGAACATGACCGGGAGTGGTTCTTTTTCGTGCGTGCAGCCGATCGATCGATTTATAAGACGTCATCACGTCAAAAGTTCGTGGCATTTAAGTATTGAAGTTATATTTTTAAAATACGAGAGATATTTTTTAAGCATAAAAACTGTGCATAAAAAGAATCTCTGCTGCAAATAAACAAAAATCTTTTAACCCAAAAATTTGTAAATTTTCTCAAAAAAATCATTTTTGTAGATATTGTATAAGCACTTATATGGCAAATGTTTAAATGAAGCTTATATTAAATAATAAAATTATATAACTTGTAGCATTAAATATACCTCGAATCTAACGTGCGTCATCGTATATAAGTCTTTTAATTGTATTTAATAAATGCGCAAAATTTTCAAAAAATACAAGTGGTTTTATGTACATTATAGATACTGAAGTTTCTTATAAGTGCCTCTTTACATCCAGTATAAATACCTTATATTTCGTAACATCACCATTCAAATTAAAAAACCTTCAGTTGGACAGTAATTTATTTAAAAAAATACAGAATTAACGCTGAAGTGTCTGGTAGTGAACTTTGTTCGACTTCGTTGAAGTTTTAATCACTTCCAACAAATCGTGTTCTCGACCCCATAAAGATACTGCTGAATTTTGTTCGAAGAGAAAAAAGTTTTATTAATTCCTCTCTCATTAGACAGACAGGTTAAAAAGCAAATTCTTTAACTACATAGTTGTTATCCGTATTCGCCAATATGCGACTTACTTTAATGAAATTCGTCACCTAATACGATAGTTTCCTGTCGATATTGGAGATAAGGCAATTTACAGATACATGCATAATCTGCATAATTATCAGTTGTTACTAAAGCAAGTTTATAAGAAAACATTGTAAAATAAATAAATTTATGTAAAAAAATTTACTCTTCTGATTTCCTGACGATAGCGTAGTCTACTACAGCTGAGACAATTACAAATTTATGTATGAAATCCAACTTAATATAATTGTGCACTGCCTGTTATTATTTCTACAATAAACATTGCTTGATTATTTTGCTGACAGCTTATATGCAACAAAATGTACTATAAACATATTATGCCACGTATGAAAAAACATTACCAATTAAAAGGGCCATATTTAATTTTTATTGATAAACTCATTCATTTTTATTATAATATAAGCATTACAAAAATGAAATTCAATCCATTGGTTTGATACAATATTTCTATCACATTTTAATATAATACTTCAAAGACTTCTGTAAAGAATGTTTACATGTTTAATTACATTTTGCTTGTTTAAGGACACCAACGTTATTTACTTTTCGCTTTTAGCCTGAATAAAAAGACTAAGTAGTAATTTAAGAAGAAAGTGGATGTGAAGTCCTCTCACTAAACAGATGGAGCTTAAATGCAACTTTAGACCGTTCTTAGTGCTCTTTATTAGCACGACAAAACTTCCTACAAAATGTCTCCGTACCTGTTTGAAACGAGACTTTAATAATGTCAGCTCGAAGCAGATGAGAATTTCAATTACTTAGTTATCTCAAAGTAGTTATTTAAATTCAGATGGTACTAAAATTTGTTTTTCCATTTCGTGAAAGTATTGCACAAACATATCAATATTATATTGTTAATCAGTTCTCGAAGCCCGTTAAATGGCTTACAGAATAGTCATAATAATGACATCCTGCTTAACGTAAATTTTATTGCTTGGATAAACTAAATTATATCAATATATTATCTACCATTATATGGACTATTTCGATTCCTTCTCTCGTATACTGATTTTTATATTTATTGTTATATAGGTACCTACTTAAAAGTACCAAGCATCGAGTTATAAGACTCACATTTCTATGCTACTCTTATATAGATGTCCATAAATCTCTAAGCCTTTTTTATTATTCATCACAAGAAGGTCTTAGAATTTTAGTTTTAAATGTTGATTACACCATAAGTTTTAACATTCAATCAGTTTTAAAGCCGCAGAATATATTAACATTGATACAATCTACTGCCGAGTATATTCATATTTTAAAAAATACTTAAGTCAAATTTTTTAGACCCTAGATATGTACCAGTGAACTGTTTTGTCTTCATAGTATTAGGCTACGGTTTCATTACTTAGAAATACTCGTGGACATTTCATTGGAGCGGAGCGAAGCGAAGCTCCCATGGAACAGCTTCAATGGCACAATGTCTGTTACGCCATAACTTCCCGAGTTCTTAACCGATTTTAATATTTTTTGTGTGGAATCGAATCAATAGGCTTAGGACCAGATTGTGACCCAAATTTTGAAATTCGCAAAAATTTCCATCGAAATAAAAAAAAATATTTTTTTAGGTATTACGCTTCGCTGCAATATATGGTGCTAGCGTAACTTTATGCTTAGCGACTGCATCGCCTAGTAATCATACAATTTTGCTGTTTGCATACATTAAAATATAAATTGTAAAATGGATTTGAATATTTGCACATTACACTTTTGATTTTGTCATAGGCACAAGCATCGGTCACGACGGCAGCAATCTGATGCCGAGAGCGAGCTGTCACGGGGCTCCGGCCGCTCTGGACGCCGCCATCGCCGGCATCGCTCACGGCATAAGCATGAGTCGGGCTCAGAAAAGGATGACTCTCAACCAGACACCAAGTAAGTGCGAGGCCACACGATGCGTTAACGGTGCGGTGCCTGAGCGGTGCCGCCGCATCATCCTAGATACAAATCATGTCACACCAGATATACCATAACACACGACGCGTTATTTCGCCGTGCGGCGTCGCATCGCAGCTTGCCGGACTTGGGACCTGAGAGACGAAGCGAGGAGGGGTAAAGCGCAACGCTGTTAACCGCGGTGCGGTGCGGCGCCGCACTACCCGTATGGCACACTATACGTCGAATTCATTACGATGTGGTGCCGCACCTCACCGCAACCCATCGTGTGGCCTCGCACTAAGGCAAATTAATATAGGCCAAGAGATCTACTACAGTTGTTGAATTATAGGTTCAAATCTCCACGTTTGGCAGGAACGTCAAAGAACGTCGTAAAAGACCATAGTTGTTGCTGCTATTTTGTGATCTACTGGAAGTTTACGATGATTATGTCTTAATCATTTGACCACACGGCTATGAAAACATTCTTTATATTTGCCGAATAATATATAACCAACATCACCCATTATTCGTTGTTTATAATCAAAATAGCAAATAAATTGTTTTTCATTGCAGAGAATACGAGTTGGTTGAATCAGAGTCGCAATGGAAAGAAGTATTACGTCAAACTAACGCTGGAAGTAGCGTTCAGGTATAACTAAATTATATCCAAATTGTAAAAGACCCTAAATGAAAGTAAAGCATCGTATTCTTCCCACCATTATAAGAAGTTTTTACGATCATTATATTCTGCTTAACATGCTCGATTCAATCTTCGATAACAACAAAACTTTTTGTTGCCTACAAAATTCGATGCGAAAATTTTTTGGTTCCTTTTTTTCATGAATTCTTTATTTAGTGGAAGCACACCGAGAGTTTATTAAACATTATTATAAATAAATCACTAATGGGTACTCTCCATTAGACATGAAGTTTCTCACTGGTTTCATTATCACATAGTTATGTCCCAAATACATAACAATTATATTTTTCCCATTAATTATATTTGTGGACAATAAGTTATTTTCTTATCTTAAGATAATAGTTTTAAATTAATCTCTGAATAACATTATTTCTTTAAATACATATTTTATTTCAATAGATTTATTTTCTGATTCTAAATCATTATATTCGTAACTATAATATTGTATAGATTGCCAACGTTCGTCGGTCACAAATGGAACCAGAAACAGGAACCCATCGCTCATCTCATAGGCACCGAAGACATAGAAAGCATAGGTAAGTATTTTATCTTATTTGTGATAGATTTAAAGGACATGTATTGTTTTAATAGCACAATTTGTTTTTTGTTAGGTCCAGATCAGGTTCACCCAACGATAAAAAATGGCTACCTTCGGAATTAAAACAACATTTGGAGTTTTCATTAGTCGACACAACCGGAATGACTGAAGAACAGCTGAAAGAAATACCCTATACAGTGGTACAGACCAGTCACGCGCGACAAACTAAGTTGCGGACTTCATCAAAACATAGACAGTGAGAAATACTACATATATAGCATGCAAACCATTTAATATCATTTCATCCGAGATCAAACTATGGCATTAAAAACATTACATTTGAGGGCGTGAAAATATATAATAAACTACCAGACAGAAATAAAAGAGTTTGGTCTCTTTTCTAATCGGTTTTAGAAGAAAGCTTAAAAAGACTGTGTTAAAAAAAAAACAATACAATACATGTTTACACCTTCCTAAGGATAAAACCATTTTAAAAATATATATTATATCTATAACTTACTATGATATCTTATATTATTATAATATTATATTATATATATTATTATAATAAATTACATACAAACTTTCTAGTGGTCACTAATTGACGCCAATATCACAAATACTCGTTTTACCAATATTCAAAATGCAGCATCCAGTATTCAACTACGCTCTGCGAGTTTGACTCCCGACACTTTATTGTCATTTCTTTATAATTTGCTGTTTATGATTTAGAACGCTCATAATAATTTTTGTTATGAGTTAAAAAATGTTATCTCGGTAAGTGAATTATCTGTAATTCTTTTGAGGAAATAAAGTTCTGAAACCATATACCTATATTTCTGATATAATATATTATTTTGTAACCAATTTGATATCTCACATCTCTGCTTTTAGGACTGAACATGGATCGTTAGCTAGAAGAGATAAGAGCTCCTCCTCCCACAAAATTATCCATGAAAATCATCATCAAGGATCAATTAGGTCGAATTCCAGTACGTTGAGTACTCATAGGACAAGTGTAGAGAAACATGGCAGGCGCGTATACCCGAGTTATAATGAAACAATGGGTCGCGCTGGTGATGACTTCCTTACTAATAATGGTTATAAAGGAAACGTGACACCAATGTCAAATAATAACAACCCCTATAGTCCAGTTACGAACAGTAATAGCAACAGTTCGAGTGGAGAGCTGATCTCCGGCAGTGCGAGGGTTTCGCACGAGCACACGGATTCGGGACTCGGAGCTGACCAGGACTACGCGTATTCTTCGGAGAGGTTTGTATTAATTAGAAAAAGGTTTTTTTTATTTTTTAAGGGAAAGTTATCATTTGCAATATATTGTTTATTGAAAAAATAAGTTTATTGAAAACATCACGATCAAATAAAATATAATTATGATCACGTACATTATTTCCCAATTTTTGATTAAAAAATTATGATTATTAGAATCGATCATCTTAACATAATTAATCACAATAATACAAATTATTATTAGCCGTAGTGCCTAATAACATAGAAATAATTATTTTTTATACTAAAGTAAAAAAACATGAAAGTATAAAGTCTTTTTAATTATTATATATTATAAATGCGAAAGTAATTTATTCGTGTGCAACGCAATCACACCTAAATTACTGAACCAATTTAAATGAATTTTGGTACTGAGATAGTCTAGAGTCTGAGAAAGTACATAAGCTTCTGTTTAATGTAAAAAGGGCTGCCCTTACAACGTTAAAATAGGGGATGAAAGTTTGTATGAAAACTACGTCATTTTTAAAGCTTGTAACTTATTCTTTAGGATTTTTAGGCTATTTAAATACGAGAATCAAAGTTTGTACAAATTTTACCCTAAAAGGGGGAAAAAGGGGATGAAAGTTTTATGTGATGACGCCGGCTAAAAGAGTTACGGGCAGAAAATAAAAATATAATTACCACAAGCAAGTAACTTGGCAAGCACCGTGCACCATACACAATGAGCGCTGCGCCGCCGCCGCGTCGGGCAGACACGTGAGGGCAGACGTCTATGCGAACCGTATGCGAATATATTTTCTTTCCTCTTCAAAGGACATCA